>VWZZ01003788.1:76901-119760 GCA_013399095.1 Psophia crepitans | reverse complement strand
GGCCGCGGTCCCGCCGGCCACGGGTGTCTGTGGGCCGGGCAGGCGGCCGGTGGGTGACTGCTGTCTGGGGGCTGTTGCAGGAGGACCTGGAGAACGGCGAGGATGTGGCCACCTGCCCCAGCTGCTCCCTGATACTGCGCGTCATTTACGACCAGGTGGGTGCACGGGGAGGGCTGTGCTACATGGGCGCGGCCTGCTTGCCCCGGCGCCGGACCGGCCGACTCGAGTTGCCGTTCGCCATCACCCGAGGAACATGCGGTGGCAGGTCTTCAGAGTCCCTGCTAACGCGGGATAGGGTTGTGTGAGCCAGTGGCCCTTCTGTTGTGACTGTGGCTCCTGCCTCACCTCTTGCTTTTCTGGTCTCCTTCTCCTGCCGCATTTGGGCTTTAAAACGTGCCAGCTTGAGTTGGCGTGGAGTGGGGCACGGAGAACAGTCTCAGTGATGTTAAGATCTATCTGTGACACTAGCAGTCCTGTCAGCTAGCCTAATAGTTTTGCTTACCTGGTAGGCATGTTGTGGCTTTCATGTTTTGGGAGATAGAGTCATACCAGTTATACCCAGGCTAGAAAACAATCTGGTGGGTTTTTTTGAGGGAGAGGATACCCAAAAATAATGAAAAGCAACTAAACCTCTTCTTGCTGTCTTTAGGAACAGTTCATGCGTGATGAAGTCATTGCAGAACCTTTGACAAACAAGGAATTGGTCAAGTGCTGATGAACACATCGTGAACTGTTGCTGCTTTAGAATAAGAAAGTATGGGGATGGCAACGGTGAAAAAATACACGGTCCTCCTCCTGAAGCACTCACTGCTGTGAGATACAAGTGCAATAACTGTCTGTCTTCGTAATTTGAACGAGAATTTGCTGGGACATCAATGCACAAATGGGTTTTGTTTCAAAGGGTTATACATTTAAAAAAGATATAAGTTGCCATATGTATTCCAGAAGACTCGAGGGTTATGACCCCAGTTGACAGCAAGTCAACGTACAGAAGAAATGTCTGAAGTTGTGAAATTACACCGTTTATCTAGCAGCGGCTTCTTAGCCTGTGGAGAAAAACAGGCTTTGTGTGGGCATATACCAGTATGAAATGGCACAGAGAGCTGAAAGGCTGGGAGACAAAGTTTAGAAGTCCACAGGACACGATGCCATACAGAATCACAGTTTTCACACAACACAGCGTCACCCAGGACGTGAGCTCGGGTATTTCCAGCCCATACTGAGTATGGGGAAAAATAAGAGACCCGGAACCAGTGCTGTTGATAAATTGTTTCTACTACTGTAAGCACAAAGAAGGTGCAGTTGTATTTATATCTGCAGCAGGGGCAACGCCTAAGTTGGGGCAAATTTGTTTCTTAAATTGCAGTTGCTTTGAAACAGCTTTAGTAGTTGTTATCAAATGACTCCCTGACATAATACCGATGTACTTTTATAAGTGTTGTGTGAAATGAAATGATTAAAACTTTTTTTTTACCCTTGCAAAGCTAGTAAGGTACAAACAGACTTGAACTCAAAGTGAGTTGGAATTTACCCATAGTTTCTCAACAACTTTGTGATTTGACTGTTGGCAGCAGATATAAAATGGGCTGCAGTTCTTTGTGCCATTTGTAATAGCACATTTGCTGAATTTCTCGGTCTTCCGTTGTTAGGTTCTGTCACTTCCTGGATAGGAGATGCACACATTTCACTCAATAAAAAGGGAATTTTTTAGGGTAGAAAAGAATTGGAAGAATGTACTCCGAAGTGTGTTGATTCCAAGATTACGTCTTGTATTACAAGCCACTGCATTTAAATATTTATTTTAAATTATGGTCATTAATGTGTTTTAACAGTCTTTGACACCTGTGAAGTTATATTTGGGGGAAAAATGCTTGTGCAGCATTTATACAGTTATTTTGCTCCTGGCGCTAAAGATAAGCAAGACTTACTGAATTCTTGCGTTTAACTATTTTTGTTCTTACAGTGTTTTGTGAATGTTGAAGATGAACATTCTAATTATTTTTCAAAAAGGAAAAAGAAGAAAACCTACACCCTTCAGCTAGAAGTTTCGAACGCAGGATGAACAACCTAAAGTGTTTTCATGCCTAAACCAGAAGGTGGCACTCATGTTATTTTGATAATCTGTGCTTCAAAAAAAAGCTGTGGTACTTTGGTTAGCTATATCTTACCAAATATTTATTTTGACTATTTAAATAAAGATATTTAAAACTGCACTAGTGGTTATAATGGGCCATTGCTTATTCTCTCAAATTTACAGGAACTCTATTTAAGCTCCTGTTCAAATTTCTACTGCATAAATGTCTTTAGGATTTTTCCACAAGTGTTCTAAATAAAACTATGTAGAGTTTCAAATGGAACACCAGGGAATGTATGCTCAGGCATAATTATATCAAAGTAAACTGCCAGGTGTAGTGTCTCTAAAGTTGCATAAATTCTACAAAAGTAATTTAACCGGATTTCATGGTATAATGAAGGTAAGGCACTGTCATAAAGACTTCTGTGAGATTTGTGTAGAACGTTATTTATACTCCATGTGGTTAAATTCCCACATGGTTATAAAAAAGTGTTTATCAGTTGAATTTTAGTTGGTGTGTGTGAATACGAGCCTTGCAGTAATTCTCTGTAGTGCTTCCCGCTCCTCTAAAATACAGGTAATAGCTTTTTAAACAACAACTTTAGCAAAATTACTTTGTTACATCAGGCTGGGACTGTCAATGCTTAAGGTTTCATGATGAGCGTATTCTTAGCACGTATGAATAGAATCCAAGTATAATGCAATTCATATGGATGTTAAAATTATCTGGTTACACAGTATATATCAAAGCTTTAGTGAAGTATGAATTGTGTGTGCTTTTCTGGAGCTTTCTTACAACACAACAGCAGTAAAATATTGTGGCTGACTTTGTTAGAAAAGGATGTGGCTGCATTTCCCCACATAAATTGTTCTCAGTCTCATTGCAGTGTCTGGAGGATCTCAAGAGAGTAGCTGCTGTCCCAAAAAAAGGGTGATGAAATAAAGATGGATGTCATGTATCTCACTCGTGTTGCCTTTTGGGAATTTGAGAGAGATTTTTTTTAAAGACCATTGCTGTGGTGTGTTGCTTTCCCTTCTGCTCAGCAGGGATGAGTGGCATTCTGTAGCAACAGAGTTCATCCTTCGTAAAAGCTCAGTGATGCTAAAGCCAAAGAGCTGCCCGCTTTTGTGTGTTGTGAACTTGCAAGAATCTTTGGAGTCTGGTGATGGCAGACAGCTTTTTGAAATTCTTGTGTGCT
The DNA here is from genome assembly GCA_013399095.1 of Psophia crepitans. Lineage (NCBI taxonomy): Eukaryota > Metazoa > Chordata > Aves > Gruiformes > Psophiidae > Psophia > Psophia crepitans. Next base: position 116,487 of record VWZZ01003788.1, on the reverse strand, counting down.
GTGTAATTCCAAAACACCAGTCGGGGCAATCTGAGTAGCCCATCAGAAATGTTCCTTTTCAGGAACTCGGTCACAAGGTTTCTTCACAGCACTGCAGGCTCTTGCGCAGCGTGCAGGCCGCTTACACGTCACTGGTGTGTTATGTATTCTTAGAGACCAGTGGGTCACTTGTCAAAAGACAATTGTGTCGAACACAAGGAAGTCTTTTGCTTCGTGTTTGTGTCTGACAAGCGGATTGATTGGTTATGTGTTTGTTTGATTAAATCCATGACTCTGTGCAGAGGGGTCCAACACGATGAAAACAGCGTCATGGGAAGGTTAATGTAGCCCTTACTCTGGAGTAAGTCATGTTTATTAGAGATTAGAGAGGGTGGAACAATTTATGACCAGCTTCAGATCTTCAAGCTCTGAAATTGCTAACGCTGTTGAATGCCATTAAACTCCCATGTTGTAATGAAAAGAAGCAGCGCATTCTGTGGCACGATTTTATGCAAAGAAATGGAAGGTAATTTGCCCTTCGTTAAACTAAAGAGGCTCGGCTCCTCCAAACAGTCAAGATTCTTGTTAGCGTTCCAAAGCAGCTTGCTGAGAAGGTCATGTACTTTTGGCTTCTTGTGCCTGTATCAGTGGCATGCACAATTAGTTTTGAATAGTGGCTCTAGAAGTCTGTGAGAGAGACCCTGGATGTCCGAGAGCTGAGGTCGTTAGGCCACCAATTCCGGTTGTTCCTCTTGTTCTGTATGTCGGGGAAGTCATGATATTCTGAAGGACGCTTATGTAAATACCTTGGCGTATCTTCCCTCCATCACAATTTTTAATTTCAATTTTCAGCACCAGTCAAAAAAAATCACCTCCTTTGCAGAACATCAATTTAATAAAGATCATTACCTTAATTACTATGCCTGTCTACCAAGAAGCAGATGCTGATTAATTTCAAATGTTCAAAATTTCAGTTATGTGGACTGACAAGTATGTCTTGTCACTAAGAAAAACTTGTTTCCACATATCCCATTTCCATCTCTATTCCACTTTAATGTTCAGATCAGGCTAACTATAGGGGTAGCTATTTCTTACACTGAAAACTTCTTCAAATATAGTTTAAAATAGGGTTTATCAAGATATTTAGCATAGTAACAAATGTCTGCCATGATATTCTCCTAGCACAGTTCCTTGTGGATTGCTTTATATTTAGTTAGGCCATAGCTTTGATTCTGCTGCATGGTCACTTAAAATACCAATTTCTTAATGTCTTCTCATAGTAGCTGTGGCACGGAGGAGACAGGAGGGGCAGGGAGGATCCCGTGTAACTGTGGAGATGCTGCGCCCATCAGCCCTAAAACCGGTCTGTGGCAGAGGCAACGACTGACAGAAGCCGTGCTGAGCTGGAAAGCTGATATTTTTTTGAGCCAAAAGATTGATCAGAGCATCCATCGATGCACTCTGAGGCAGGAATGGCCCTGTGAGGCCTTGCTCTTCCCTTTCAATGTCTGCCCTTGTTCTTGGCGTTCTTTGTCTTTGCGCAGAGAAGGGAGGGCTCTGCTGGTACGTGGCGATCTAGGGAAGCAATTGAAAACCTGGGTGATACTGGTGTTGGCAGCTGTGTAATTCAGAACTAAACTTTCGGGACCCCCAAAAAACGGGTCATTGTTGTGAGACATTTCCGAAGGAAGCAACTAGACTAACTCATGAGTATTATGATCTTACACCTGTGCGCTTCCTTCTAGTGGAAAAGTAATTTAATTTGCATTCACAGAGTAGTAATTCATGAATATTTGCCCCATATATACATTAAGTAAGCATCTTTTCGTTTTACTCTCTTCTGTATTTTCAGTTGTTGTGCGATTAATACAGTGTCATTTTCTGTGTTCCATTTTCTTCTCAGAGTCACTTCCCTAACAGATTTTCAGTCAGCTCATCCATGTTTCTGAAACCAGGCTTTCAAAATTTACAAGTTGGGCTCCTGAAGATCCTTACTTTGTCTTACAATTGTAGTATTGAAAATACTTTGTATTTATTCTTTCATACTGAAGTTTTAGGGGTCATTTTTCATTTTGGTACCAAGATTTTCTTTTTTGTTTTGTGGTGGTGGTAATTTTTTATTTTAAAATCCAAGCTAACATCCTTCTCGTGTTGTTTGAATGCTGAAGCTGTTGCTTCAGGGAAAGATCCAACTATCACAAAAGTCAGGGTGAGGTCAACAGGGGCCGGCAATACGCTGACCCACTGCCCCCTTGGGGCTCTTTCTGCACCATGGCAAATATTTTTACTTTGGTCTCAGTTGTAATTCTTCTGGACAAGTCAGAAAACAGCTTTTTTGACAATTTCCTTATTTCAAGCAAAAGTTATTCCAGTCCACCAGAACACTAAATAGCTGCAGCATTTCTGAGTGTGATCTTTTGTGCGTAGTCCTACAGTGTTTACACAAAATAGAAGTTATATATATATAATATTACATATATTATATATATATAATCTTAGGAAGAATAACTATTTTGCACTTCCTAGGAAAAAATTACATTTTTCAAGGGAGTTTTTTTTTTAATACATTGAAGTAGATACTGCTTAACAGTTCTCATTTCTGCATATCTCTGGTCATAGGCCTGTTGCCTCTTCTTTCTCTAGAAGGTGTGTACCTATGCAAAAGAAATGCAAACATCTGGTATTTATTTTATCTTTCAGACAATAGCAAGACCGGTGAGCTCTAACTGAGCTTTGCATAGTGCAGCATAAATTTATCATTTTGTATCACTCCATAACACAGGTTAGAACTGATTTTGTAGCTTGTGACAGATTTAAAGGTTAATGTTTCATTTAATTTAATACAGAAAATGTAGCTAAAATACAAACCTGACATTATCCTGCCTTTTCTCTCGTTACGGTAGAATATTTTTGACTTCTTATGTTATGCAGAGGCTTCTATGACCCCCAGTGCACTGCACAAGCATTACGACGTTGGTGGATTCTGGTGTATATTCCTGAGCTGGATAAGGAGAACCAGACTTTGACTTTAGATATGAAAACAGTTCGGCAGCAGAGGTACAGCGAAACCACGTGTCAGGATGCCGTTGCAGAGCCAGGAAAGAAAGTGTCCGTCCTAGAGGCTGAGATGATCTGTCAGCAAAACCAGGTGGGTGCATCAGGCAGAACTGGCTGTCCCAGCAAACACCAAGGGGTTCCTTGGTCCCATCCCATCCCCAGCACTGCCCTGCAGCTAATGAAGAGTAATAATGACCGGGGCAAGCATTTGGGGGGGTACTTCTCTAGAACATCCCACCACCCAATTTTGCAAGTCATGGACTTCTTGGGACTGATGCATTTGTGTTTAATAGCATAAATAAGTATCTATTTCCATGAATTTTTCTACTCATTTTTTGAATCCACATAATAACTTAAAATCCACTGCATCCCGTGGAAAAGAATTCTACATTTTAAGTGCACATATGAAAAGAGGCATTTCTTTTTGTTTTGAACCCATTGCTCTCTCATTCATTTGAAGACACTTTTTCGCATAGGAAGAGACAGTTCCCTGTTCTCTCCTCTCTATTTTACTGGTGACTCTTAAGAATTTTTTCGTATTTTCCCTCAGTTACTTCTTCTTCCAGCCTGCGAAGTCCATGTCTAGTCAGCCACTCTCCACACAGGAGCTGCTCCATACCTGTGATTGTCTCTGTTGCCCTTCTCTGAACCTTGCCCAGCTCTCCTGCACCATTTTTTGAGAGGAATGGAGAGAAGAGCTGTGTGCAGTTCTAGACACAGGTGCATCACATATGCATTGGCATAATGATATTTGTTCTCCGTTCTCTATTTTTAAAAAGTTCTTAACATTTGATGTGCTTTTTTTGACACTTGCTGAGCACAAGGCTGACATGGTCTTAGAACTGATGTTTAATTAAGGAAAAAGCCTTTGGAATCTAAGCCTCAGAGTAACTGTGTCTCCTACTTGCTCATGGCCTAGGCATCTTTTAGAAGAAGACAAGGTGATCCGAGTCAGGTGTCATCAGCTCAGGTGGTCTTTCTGCTGGTCCCTCCCAGTTGGAGTCATTGTTCTGCCACAACTTCCTAATGGCAGCTGGTGAAGGTGTACCAGCGCCACGCACTCTGGTGGGACTGTCCCAGACTGGTTAATGCTCCTCTTCTCCCATCATTTAACACTTATTTGTTTAGTATTGCAATCTGTTACTTCCCTTCCATGTTCCTTTTCATGAGCCATACTGCACTTCTTACGTGGGTTTATCGCTTTCTTCAAAGACACATCTGTGTGCCTCTTGTATTTGTCTTTCCTGCAGTGGCTTTCCTGATGGGGATCTGAGTTTTGCAAGAAGTGAAACCTTCGATTAGAGTTGGTGGTGTGTTTCAATGTGAGATTTCTTCTAAATTTCAATACACTGCATTTACTTTTCTAAAAGGAGCATGAATACTGCCCAAGATACACACATAAAATAGCACCCTTTTTGAAAGGGCAAAGAGTTTTGTTTTTTTTAATTCGAATCTACTCTTTCCTTGTAACTTCATTTTCTAATACTGGTCTGGGGGAAAAAACCAAAAGTCTTATCCTGAATAACTCATGAGTGATGAATGTGACAGAGTGAAAAATTCTTGCTTTTCTTTTTGAAGAAGGGGTTAACTGAAACTTACTGCCTTTCTCCTCTTGCAGCACCACTCAAGATAAAGATATTTCTTGGAAGAATACCCTTAGGAAGTTAGTGACCTAGAATGAGCTTGGCACAGAATTGCCTTTTAGCCTGAACTGTGATATTCGCTGCTGCGATCTCCGTACACAAATGGTTTTTGACAGGCTTTGCAAACAGCCTGAGGTCAGAGCCTCCGAGCTTTCCTTGGGCAAGTAAAAGCTGTGGAGACAGGAACTTAAACCTGTTTCCCGTTGAGAGAAACAGCAAAATTCCCAAACCCTGGGATGGTGCACAGTGGGACGCTGACGGGCAAATGTGACCCCTTGTTGTAGGACATGGGAAGCAGCAAAAGCGGCTCCCTGCCAGGGACGGTTCATGAAGTTCAAGCACTGCTGTTAGCTGGAACCAAGACTCTGTTTTTAATATTCCTCGACATAAGGCCCAAGGGAGAGAAGGTGATGGCACACCAAGCTGGCATCCTGCCTTGGGCATCAAAATATCTTTCTCTGGCTTCTGCACCTCCACTGCAAGCTGCTTCACGATCTAGAGGTGTGATTTGCTGTGGAAGAAAGGGTGAGCGGGAGAGAGGGCTGATACCTACGTCTTTCCTACGCAGATTTCCTCTATCTGCACGCTGAGAGCGCATGATAGTGGGGCAGTTTGGGGAATGCACCGGTACAGGGCCCACATCCTCCTTATGAGAGGGAGGATTTTTTTCCCTGCCCCAGCTGTTTGTTCCAGGCACTAATCTCAGCCTTTGTTTCTTGCTCGGTAAACCTTGCAAGCAACTGCGTGGTTAGGGCTGTTATCCCCTGTGCATACAGCAGCTCAGGGATGTTGTATAGGAGATACACACTGGAAAAATTTCATCTGGTCCCTACAAAACACTCTGACCCTTGCAAATCCTTTTTTTTCTATAATATTTTTTACTTTATAGGTTTTTTTTTTAAATCTGGGATTTTCATAACTGCAGGAGAATTCAAATAAATCAGCAACTAGAGAAAACGCCAAACAACCGCAGTCAAACTTTCTCAGTGTTTTAACCTAATAGACCCCCTTCTCGAGCTATTACGCCTAACAGGATTTGATTGCGCTTTCTCAGCCAGAGAATTTCCGTCAGTACCTCTGCCAAACGCACGGTCTCACGGAGGGAGGATTTGATAGCGATCCAGGTTAAGCCAGCCTCTTCATTCAGAGACAATGACTGCCAGCCCCACACAGGCTGCAGCGGGGCCACCCAAATGCCGAGTTTCCATTCAGGAAGGCCAAGTTCCCCGTGCTCTTTTTATTTTTGCAACCGTAGCAGGGCCGTGTCCTTGGTTTCTTTCCATGCCAAATAAAGCGTCTGCACATTTTGTCTAGTTCGCTTGTGTACGGTCCAGGCGTTTATACCATGAGCACCTGCAAAAATAGAGGTCTGAAGAAGGAGATTCATTGCTGACAGGTTAATCAACCCGAGGGGTAAGAAATTATCGTGCTGGATCTGTAAACATGCTTGCAGGTTGCCTTGCAAGGGCAGTTTGTGAAGATTAAGCTGGCTGGGGATGCGCTGAGCTGTAGGCACAGAGCGCCCTGTGAGACGCAGCTAATATAAAATGCTCCAAGGCAAATCCTGCCATCCAGCACAGCCGTGTAAATCTGGAGTAACTCAGGCTGCTTTGGGGATGTTACTTGAGATCCACTTCACCCCACAGAAGGGCAGAATATAAATGAATTACCCATGAACAGAGAATAAAGTACATGTGCAGTAAATAATACATTTCTGGGTTTTCTGCCCTTCCTGACTAACTCTCATAAATATTTCAGATTCAATTGCAGCTTCACCCTGTCAGCCAAAAGACCAGACTGGGCAAGTGCATTTCGGTGTCGTTCACGTCTGAGACTGTTAGGGCTCAGGGGGAGGCAGCACCACAGACAAAACTCTGATTTCTGGGATGGTGATGCTGTCCTGACCTGTGCTGTATTTCACGTGCCACAGGGCACATTCTGTGGCTGCTCTTGATCAGCTCCCACTTTGTTTTTTTTTCTTTATCTCTTGCTGAGCTGAAGAACAGGGAGGAGAGAGGAGAAGCAATTTTAAATGCATAAAAATCAGATTGTTCCAAAAATGTTAATTGAGACATTTCAGCAGTCATGAAATGAGTAGTTTGATTCTGAAGAAGTCAATATGAAATATCACAGTGTTTCTTACCCTGCACAATCCCTCCACGCAGGGTGGCACTTGATATCAATCTCTGAGTAGTTTCAATTCCCCCAAAACTTAATTTTTCAGGGACTCTACTCAGTGAGTTAGGAGTCCAATTTCTCTTTTTTGTACATTACTGCTGGGTTCTTTCTGTTCACTTATTTTGTTCTGCAGCTATACAATCTCTGTTACAATACCCTTCCGGTGTAAGGTATCTGATGACAATCAGCCTTAAGCGCTATAACTTGCTTCATGAGGTCAGGCTGTCGGCCCCACCATAGGATGCACCCAAACACACCCCTGCAGTGTCCCACACCCTCTTGGTGCTCCTGACCAGCTGTGCAACACCAACCGAGGAGCAAAATGCCTTAGTCAGATTTGAGGAGCTACATCCATGTCTGGAAGCACAATGACTGTCGAGAAACATCCTTTTCAGAAAATCTGAAACAACTCAGTTTTAATATTCTGCTTTCTTACTGAATTGAGTGCTGTATTTTAAACCTGTCAAATGTGTTTTATCAATGTGAAATACTGTTTACTTTTGCTCATTCTTGCACTATCCAGATCTTTACCGTGCAGACTCTTTCCGTTTTTTTTCCCCAGATGTAGCATATTGTAATTCATTGCTCATGACTGCCAAGAAATGACAATTCCAAGGCTGGCCATAGTTCACAATATAGTTATTTTACTGGTGGAAATTCCATCATGTTTTTTCATTATAGCCAGTCCCACAGAAAGCTAAGTGAGATGAGCCTCTGAAATAGGCAGGGAGGAAACCTCAAGTATAGGGTTGTGTGTATTTCTGACATGTCCAGCCAGAAAAAGAGAAATCTTGGTCTCGGTAGAACAAATGACCACCTGCACATTCTCACAGTCTGAGAAATTGCCTCCTCCATCCTGCCACTTCCCCACTGTTATTTGCTGTCCTGTTTTCTCCATTAGGATTGTCTTTCTACTGCCAAAACAAAACAAAACAAAAGGCTACAGCTCTCCATGTTCTTACTGGTTGTAGACTTTATCCCCATCTAGGGGCTTTATTCATTTTACTGTTTAATTTGCAGGTGTGTTTTATAATTACACTGATGAGACCTAGTATAGGAGCAGGTATAAATAGCTCTTGCCCTTTCTGTAGCTTAATATTCTCGTCAGTTCAGAGGGGGAAATCGCTGGCCTAGCAGAACTAGATCCACACAGGGTGGGGCGGTTTTAACGGTAACCAGCACAGCTGGAATGATCTGACTAGGGGCTGCAGACAAAAAACAACAGGTTTTTGTTGCCAAGGAACAAAATGTGGGTTATCTGAAGGGATGGAGTTTCATGGCCTGCTGTACGTTTCCAGTGTTCATCATGCCAAGAGTATTCCTATTGAGAAACAGAGTTAGGGGTTAAACCTTTCATCTTGAAAGCCCATAATGAAATATCAATAACTGAGGGTAGCTGTTTGCTAAAAAGATTACTGACAGGCATAAAATGACAATCACCAGTAGCCATAAATGTATTTTATGCCTTGGATATTTTCCTGGCAGACTTCAGTCTTTCATGGAGTTATGCAGTAGTAGCACTGAATTTGGACAACTTGTACTCAAAAGAGTAGTAGGATGTTTTTTGGGGTGCCAGAGGGGAGAAAGAATGGCTTTTTTTAAAAAAAAAACAAAACGGTGTATCATAATTTTCCTTGGTTAGCAAAAAAGCATACTTCCCTCCACAAACAGGGCGCTCCAGATTGTTCTCTTGCAGTATCCTGCGTAAGAAGGAAGAAGATGAGATAACTCTTCCTGGAGAAAATCCAGAATGTTAATTAAAGAAATGGCATTCAGCCCTTACTGGCTGGAGTTCATGGTCGTACTGGTACTTCATGTCTTGCTTTCATGTTAACAGCTTTGCAAGATGTTTTTTTCTCTACAAACACTTTTTTCCTGCCACTAGAGGTCCTGAAAATAATAAGGAAAGGAGGCACCGAGTCCCCAGACTGGTGCTAGGCGAACAGGAGCACCGGCACCTGACTGTTGGACCCAAAAAATTAGCTTTGCCTCTGATCCAGAGTGATTTTTGTGCATTCCTGCCACATCCCTGAGGAGCAGGACAGGCTTTTCTTACCCTTGGGTGATGCTCAGGTAATTTGTCCTGCTACCCAAGTTAGAGCAGGGAGGGCTGGGCTGGGAGGGAAGCTCAAGCTGCTCAAATCTACCTGAGAAGGGAATCGCAAGGGGAAACCAGGAGTGAATCAAATGCCAAGACATTAAACAGTAGGGCAGCTCCCACCAGCTGAAACTGCTTCAAGGACCTGGTTCTGGGTCCTTAATCCCCAACCTCCTGCTTTGTCCTTTCCCCTCCAGAGCTTGCTTTTGCAACTAGGAAGAGATGAAAATCACCCCAGGTGCTGAGGAGAGCACAGAGAGAGCAAATGGCCTGAATGCATGAAAATGCAGAGAAAAGCTTTCCCTGCCAGGCATGGCCCAGTACACAAACGCAAGGCTGCTCTTATTGTGGTACCGCTGTCGGGTTGTCCTACAGTGCTCCTGTGCTGTAAAAGTAAATGGCTGGATGTACTCGGGAATTTAATTTAAGTTCACCTTCCTCATTTGCCACTTTCCTCTATTCTTTCTCTCTGTTAAAAATTGAATATTGATTTCCCTCATTCTGCTGAGTCTGCAGTCTTTGCTAGCATGTCATTGTTATAAACACTTCTGCTAGAGCTGGCAGAGAAAATTCCAGCAAAACCATTTTAATCAAAGTTTGCCAGCTTGTCGAAAGCAAGACATACCAAAGGAAAATGTTCTTTCTTAGGGTGGGACGACAAGGAAGCAGAGCCTCGCACCTTGCCGTGGGCAGCCCAGCCCAGGGACCTCTCTCATGGTGCCTCTGGTCAGAATCCCAGCTCCGTTTCAGAGAGTAAAGGGAACAGTGGGTCTTGTTCCACACTGAAACCAAACTGAACTTAGAAACTTTGGAAATTCTGCAAAATGGAGTTACCACTCTCTGCCAAGCCTGAGCATCATGTTACAACATCTAATGTTGAATTAAAATATACAAAAGACTATATTTTTCAGGGGAAAAAAAAGGACCTTTTCTTGTAATTAGCAAATTATGGTCTCATTGTACTTATTTTGCTTATCGAGTGATTTTTCAGTGTCAAGACCTATTTTGTTTCACCCTTCCCTGTCATCACCGATTTAAGAGTTGTTCTTGGCACTAGGGAATCTTAAGAGTGCTGTCCCGGGCTGCACGCAGGAGGTTCTTCCAACAGCAGGAACTGGAGCTGAAACCACTCATTGTTTACGTAAAACTAAAAGTTATTTCCTTGGCATCAGCACCAGGCTCCGTTCCTGAGGTCGTGCATGTGCGTATCTACACGGACACCGCAGACTGACTGCAGTTTGTTGCAGTAGGAAATTAGTGTTTCCTTTGTTTCTGCAAATAAGGCATCAGCAGCAAAGTGCCCTGGAGAAGCGGCTCTCGCTGCCCTCTGGGGACTTGCTACGGCGGCTGGTGATCCCTCAGCTGAGCTGCACGCGCTCGGGAAGCACGCGTTGCTCCGTCAGGCTGAGCGGTCTTAGCGGGCTGTATGGTTTGTTGGCTGATCTGTAAGTTAGAACAGCTCTTGGCACCACAGATGATGAGTCATCAATGGGCACAACACAGGCACAAATTAGATGAGAAGACAAAAAGCCTGTGTTTGAGATGGACAACTTGGCCAATAAGAACTTTATTGCAAGGCTTATTTTTAATGGACGTGATGAGTTTTATGCATCTGCTCCCTTGAAATTTTCTGATTATGAAACTGTCTCTTTGTTCACTGCTTGGCTCTTGATTTCTAAGCAGGCAAAGCATGCAGTGTGCGCTCATGAAAGGGACAGAAAAAAGAGAAAGGCACTAATGCGATGAGCTGTCCTCTTTATGGAACTGTTCTGCATTAAAGGTTTTGCTTTGCCTTTTGCTTACAGCTTTTGACCACTTTTGGTTTGTTCGGAGATCCCAAACCGTATGTATAAAGAGTGATTGGCAGAACACGCTGTGTTTGAAGCAGCCTCCCAACGGCTCATACTCAGATATAAATACCTGATGTTCACAATCTTTAGCGGTGAACTGCTCAAAGTACCAGTTGATTTTCTTTCATATCTGAGATTAAATTTTTTGTATAAATGTCACATTAAATGATGAAAAAGAGACTGTAAAAAACCCCCCAGTTTTCACCTAATAGGATATTAAGAAGTTAAGAAAAAATACTGTGAAAAAATAATACCAAAGGATGTAATCCTTTAAAGCTCATTTATGCCTATAACAATATAAGTGACATTATTAGATTATGTTTTATCAGTCTGTAAGACTGAGAGATTAATAAATATATGGCAAAGAATGGAGATTTGTGGTAGCAATCTTTTGAATAATCGCACAAAATAGATTATTTTAAAATAATTTAGTATTTTTATATATGCATCTTTTAAAAAAATGGATTATTTTCACCATCTTCTCAATTTGTAACACAAAATTACTGTTTAGTGTAGATAAACATGATATTACTACCAAAGGTCATGGGCTTTAACAAAGGTCATTGTGTAGCTACTTAGAAACTGAATAGTGTACTGAGCCTTTAGGCTGGTTTGTAGGTAACTTAGGTTCAAGCTAAGAAGCAGAGCCGTGCTAACAATCTTGACACCTGTATTTGTTCTGTATCATGAAAATTGTGCTATAACTTTCTCGCCTACTCAGCAGAAAGATATGGAAGATGTATCATTAATGTTAGAGTTAAAAATCTTCAAAATGTTACAGAGACTTTTCTGAAAATTTAAATTCCGATTCCATCAGGACTGGATCATGCTGTGACACAGCATCCTGCACACTGGGGTCTCTCCATTTGAGAACAAAGAAGTTATCTTGAAAAAAAATTGTCCTGTTGAATGTAAGCTCATTTGAGAAAACTGCAGATGGTAGCAAGGGAGTTCGTTCTCTGCCTTCATCTCTGTGCCTAAGGCCAGATCTGGGGGCAATCAGAAGAGCTGGGCATTGGGGTTGGGCTCCTGGAAGGGATTTTAGCCTGGGTCCCCTTCGGGTGATGTTCCTTCCACCTAACTCCACTTTAAAAGCTACACACACCATATAAATTAATCATTAAGACTTCCTCTCTAATCAGTAGAGAAAGCAAGCACTTCTAGAGAGTGAATGACCCATCTTTAAATACTTGCCTTTGAAAAGAAAGACGATTCCTCCAAAGTGTTCTCTGCTGACCAGTAGAAGCAGCCTAGACAACTGGCTTAGTTGTGCCTACTGTTTAGGTGGCTGCAGTTAACAGAGGTGAATCCCGTCCCATGTGCCAGATACCTAATGATCCCCCAGTGGGACAGCGATGTTCCAGAAAAACACTGTTTGCAGCTAGAAAGGCAGCAAAACTGCTGCGCTGGCTATCCCAAGTCGTGGAGCCAGATTATTTTTCTAGTGCACCCATCCAAGCCACTTGGTGAAGACACAGCTGTGAGCTGTCTGCAGGGTGTGCCAGAGATCCTGCTTTCCAGGGACTCTGCTTCTGTAGTCCCCGTTCAGACCTCTCCACTGAAACCGACAGAAATTATAGCAAAGGAGTATAAAATCAAACCCCATCTAAGATGTTAGTGGAGGCAGAGTCCTCCTGTACAATTCTGTCAGACCGTTAGGTGATGGCTAAATGAAGGTATTGCCACCGGCGGCTTTCCGAGAGGGTTCTGTGCAGATCAGCTGTTCCGCAGCATGAGGAAAAAGAGGCATTAGCCAATCATGTCATAACCAAGAGGAATAAAACCACAACATTCCACTGTGCACTGATATACTTTATTCAGGGCAGAAGTGTTGTAGTTTGCGTCGTTTACAAACACGAGCCAAGAAGTTACCGATATTTGCAACACGCTCCTTTTTCACTCTCTTCCAATGCGTTTGTGATTTGAATCGAACTGCTGGAGATACAATGAGATACGGAGGCAGAATCTGAAAGCTCTCACTCACATGCCACCTTCCAGCTGTTCTGAAAAATTCGGCTGTACTGTTCTTGCCTTGGTCGCCTCAGCATAGCCCCTAGGGAAAGCTGTACTGGAAGCTGTTGTATTTTGGTAAGCAGACAGTGTTACAGCTCAGTCAGCATCTCTAAGGCAGGACCTGGAGGTACTTGCACGTGGACTGAGAGATGTCCTGAATATTTCTGTGTTACGGAATTTCGCATAAAGGTTGCTCTAACTTTCCCCCTGTTCAAACTTCAGGTTAACACACGGAGAAAAACGCTGCCGTTCTGTGGCTCTGCGGTAGTGCCCACACCTCACCTACCATGACAAACCCCAAACTACGGGCCAATGCCGACTGCATCAGCTGGGTCTAGGTTTAAAAGTAAGTTGAGTAATGCTTGAACCCTTTATGTTCTTCCATTTCCAGTTAGCTGTAAGAGGAGCAAACCAGGCTATTTAAAAGCGTTGTCAAGCGAAAGGTGACCTATTCTTGAATTGACCTTTTAGCTCAGCTTCATGGGTGGGTTTGGCTCAAAGCATTCATTACGCCTGGGTTGCCAAATTCAGAGAAACAGGTGGAGTTAGACTATAAGATGTTTACCCTTTACTGGAATTCCTCCACTCTTGCCTGAGGCTCTAGTTTGGTGGCCTTCAACGTTAAAACTGCTACTCCGTTCTTGCCTGAAACATTTTGTTCTTACGTTTCTCTCCTGTCAATGGGCATTAGAGGAACCTGAAATGCTGTCCCTGTCTAAATACGGACCTAAAGCAATTCCACGCAGCATCACTGTCTGCTAGTGTTGTGTGAAAGATGGGCAAGAATGAAGAAAACACACCAGCACCCTTAGCAGAGACCCTTTGTGGTGTCCTCTGCACGACCTACACAAGGAGAAGGGTCTAGTTGATGGATTTAACCACGGGGGCAAAGTGTGAATGATCACAACTGGTACATCCAACCAACCCATTTGAAAGGCGTACAGGAAGGAAATTAGGGAAAACAGGGGACAGATGTTTTCCCTTTGTGGTTTTTTTGTGTGTAGTAGCAAGTTATGTTTATATTAGAGGAAAGCGTGCTCCACAGTATGGCCCACCATCCACGTCCCCTGGCTTTCCCCATACGGAGACCTCCTAGACCACGCTGCAGCTGCCTTCTGACCTGTGCTCTGGAGTTTGGTTCCCTTGGAAACCAAACATACATTTACACTGTTACTAAAAGCAACAGGTATAATAACAATTGTTTTTTTAATGGTACTGAACCATGTATTTTCATTTTATTGTTGGAAAGGGTATTACATAACATTTTTCCATTTTACATACATCTACAGCAAACCTTAATTTCTAGGTTTCTATCATTATTTTAAAAAGAAGTATAAGGTGAGGATGACCACATGTCTTAAGTTTAATTCCAAACGTTTCCTCTCTAAACCAAAATATTTTCATTCTTCTTCGTGATAAATCCCACTTGTGATCAATCATCATATGTGTACATAGAGTTTTTTAACATTAAGCTAAATGCTGAAGGAATGATATTCCCAGTGTAGAGTCCAAAATATAATAAATAATACATAATTAAAAAATCTGGCATAATTATAATTTAAAATAAAAGAATCACAAGTCATTAAACCAGCATTTCACTCAGCTTTTATGCAATTTTAGAAACTCTTTTCTCACCCTAGATTTGGGCAATGATCAGGGATGACTTGGTGTTCTGGAAGAAGTTGGTACCATCCTTTCAGCTGAAAGTTGAAGCATTTTCAAGAGTGTCACAGGAAATCTTAAATGATACAGCAGCAAATGGTATTAGATTCTGATGCTATCAAATAAAAAGTAAGTGGTAATGAGGTTGATGGGAGTGATGCCTGGAATCTGTAAGCACTCAAAGCAAACAGAGACTCCACTGGGAAATGTTTTGGACAACACAACACAGAATGCTGTTCACGTCTTCTGTTGTATCCAATTTTATATGCTTGAAACCAATTTGAGTTACTAAAAGCAGGTGACTGGAATGCCTTGAGCAGAATATTACTTCCTTTGTCTAAAGGAACACGAACAATGTGCTGTACGTTCAAAAAAAAATAAACACAACACAAATTTCTATCTCTTGAAAAAAATATGAATAACAAATTAGGTTTCATTAATGATGCCTTTCCCATTTAATAAATACACGTGGCTATTGAGTGATTTATAGTATAAATCAGATATGGTGCGGATATGGGAAAACTCCCAAATCTTTGTTCTTCCATCTTAGCAGGCTCTTGGAAAGTGTCATTGTTATTTGTTTTCATTCCAAAATTGAAAGCACCCTCACACAATACTGAGAGGAGTTCGCTTTGCTAGTGTATGAGACCATTCTCGTTACCTCGCATGAACTCTCACTCACTTCTGTGAAAGACAGGAGGTCAGCGGGCGTGCAGGCTCTGCAGAAGTAGCTCATTTAGAAAATTTTGTATGTTACCATCTTCTGAGGACCAGCTTGGAGACCCGCAACAGCAAGAATCTAAAAGACCTTCTTGGCTAAAACTGACAGTGTGAAAAAATTACTCGGTGCAGTAGGCAGCAAGCAGGTGGAAGCAGGCATGAGTACTTTCTTTCTAGGTACCCACCTGTAAGTTCCCTTCATTTCCTCTTTTCAGCCAGCATTTTGTCACTGGAATAATAACGAGCTCATCCCATAGCTTTATAAAAGCAGATGGATGCCACCGATACTTTCTATTTCAAAATCAGAAGCTGTTACTCTTCTGTCTCTCTAATCTAGTTCAATCTTCTTCCATATTCCACAAAAGTTTCCTGAAGAGTTGTTGTTAACTTGTGTTAGAACTATAAAAAGTTGTTAATAATTCAATCTCATTTTCTCATCCAGATTAGACTGTGGAGGAAGAATTTAAGGAAGGGTGTGCCAAACACTGAGGACTGTTGGTATTCCAAATCAATTAGAGCAGTTAGTGCATAATGAAGTGCTAATTTATGCCCTGTGAAATCTCATGGAGGGTAGAAATTTGGCTCAGGCTAGTTGGAAAACAAAATTTTAGCTATTAACATGTGAAAATATCTTTTATGCGCACAAACTTTTATGCATACAAACCTACTTTCGTTTTATATGTGCCGAGTGCACTGTAAAACAAGGCTAAACTCTTATCCTGGTTCGGTGGGCTTCCTCTTACAGTTTCAAAAGTTTCACAAAGACTGGTTTTCCTGTATCCTCAGAAGTCACAGAATATGCTAAAGGCAAGGTGTCTGGCAGCCAATTTTCAATGTTTCCTTCAAAGGGAAACTTAAATGTCTTCTGCAATAGCGGAGTTGCGAATCTCACAGTATCTTTATTCCCTGCTTCATAAGATAAATAGAAATTTTAGCTAGAGCTGAATAAACCAGGAAGTAGCAGCAGCTATTTGAGCCAGGCTTTCAAATGAGAGATCTTCCTAACTTACCTGCATGCTACAGCCAACACAAACATCTTTCCTGTCCATGCAGGAAATGTATCTTAAATCCCAAACAGAAGCAAAGTTAAATTTTGGAGACTTGACCTCCACAGAGACCTGTCAGTCACCTCTGACGTAGCACATGGGAACGTTCAAACTGCCACACCTGATTTGCATTCCTGTCACATACACACAAAACCAAGTCCTTCGCGTCTTCGCTCTTCGCTGCCTCTATGCATTTGCCAGAAAGGACATGGACAATCATTCCATTCTACAAGATGAAAGAAGAAGGGAAAGAAAGAACAAATTAAAAAGAAGGGATTTCCAGTAAAAGCTAAGCCATGTTTCCAAAACCTGCTACATACAATAGATCACCAGTAATGACTGGTTGTTTTTTAATTATTGCTGTAAACATAATGACTAGGTTTAGCTTTGAGCCCAGGGCGCGGTGAGTATGCATAATTCCTTTCGAAGCTGACAGGAATGGTAGGTGCAGAATTCACGAAATCTCTTTTCCACCACTATTTGTTTCCTATGGTACAGGTTGTCATCAGCACCAACTGCAGTACTACAGGCCACAAAATTTCAAAAGGGCCAGTGCTTTCCCTAGGAATGAAAACAAATTACAGTAGGAACTGTAGCAGAGGATTGCAGCATCCCTCCGTCTACAGGAACTGCTATTTTCCCAGGCTGTCCGAGAACATGACATTTTTCAGAGTTCCTGCTCTGCTGGGTGAAGTCCGCTGAATAATAAATACCAAATTCCTCTGATAGGAAGTTTGCTTGTCTCTTACAATGCAGGAGGAATTTTAAAGTTTTGCCTACTCCTAAAAGGCTCTCATTTGGAAGGGTTCAGGATTCCAGGACCCTTCCTCTGTCCAACAGAAGTAGGCAAGGATTTGCCCTGCTCTTATTTTCACAACCACTGATCCTGATTCTACTCCTATAAGGCCAGTAAGACAAACAGCTAAAGCCAGGACATAAGAATTTAGGTGAGATTCCCAGAATTTGTATTTTAAACCGAATTTATTTCACACAGACAGTGTAAATGAGCAAGAGTCAACCTAAATTTCCTGGGTGAAAATGGTACAGAAGTGAAACTTGCCATTCAAATACCTCATCGCTTCCCCACACACAAATCCTGTTCATCACCCTGTGATCCTACAGTCACCGACATCTGCCCTCCCCTCATGGCACAGTCCCTACTGACCTCCTGGACATCCCAGCGCTGGTGGCTGTTGTCTGTCTCCTTTGTACAGTTTTGAGGGATAACCTTCCCGTGTCTGACATCAAAGCAAAACAGCGGAGCAGAACCAAGCCGGATTTCCTTCAGGTCGTTATATTCAAAGTGCTGGAAAAGGGAGGGTTTGTTTGGACAACGATGGAAGGACATCCAAATTCATTTTTAAATGCTAATTCCAACAGTAATTTCCTGTACATGTTTGTTAAGATGCAACCCAAACATGAGTGATGGAGACCCAACAGCCTTGACCCTGCAAAGCAATCCTTCCCGCTAGCTAATTCTAGCATAAGTATTTAACTAAGGAAGGTCTTTGTGGACTGTAATTATGTATAAAGTAAACCCATCCCATAATAAAATTTTATAGTTTAATAAATATTTGAACAGAAGGTTGTTTCTAACAGTGTTTGCACACATTGCAGTCAGAAATGTTCCTGCAGCTCACCCTGAGCTCAGTGTGAGCACCAAAACCTGCTTAGGACTTAGAGGAAATATTTGCAGTTGGTCTGTATTGGTCTGGCTTCTCTTAATGCACGAACCTGCTAGTCCAACGCCAGCTTGGGAGTCGACATGAATTTCTCTCCTATCTTTGACTGCTGTTTAAGCAGTAAACTGCAGTTATAGGCACCAATGGGGAAACCCATCCCCATTATTCTAGAATGGTGATGTATTTTTTTACTCTCAGGCTTTCTGTTCTCCAGACAGTGCCAAATCTACTAACAAACAGACACTTGATGATGTCTGCTGGAGCAAAGCATGGGGATCTGGCCTCAGTGACACAGGGCACATTGCCGTGTTTCAAACGTCAGCCGCAGAAGAGTGGGCATCATTGCCTTAGCACATGCCTAATGTCGAACACGTCAGTATTTCCACCAATGTCATCCCAGCCATCTATATGTTGGAGTGACTGTCTTCTGGCTCCCTAGATCTCATATGGTGCCTCTATACTTAAAGCGTACAGTACCTGGGTGAGACTGTCACTGCAAGGGGAGAGTTCGATAGAGCCTTCTGCAATGGCCCTTCCAGGTTTGTAATCTGCACAGAAGCCAACACCAGTATTGTAAAGCTGTAAGTAAAGGTTCATACTGAAATAAAGCACAATCAGATACAACAAAATATCCTTCAGCTAACTTTTCTGTGATTGTATTCCTTTCTGATAGATGTTTTAGTCACAATTCAGGCAATATTAGATCTTGCATTTTGATCTTGCAGAGTGATCTGATATGAAAGGCAGAGTCTCACCAAAGGTCAGTGTTACCCAGCCAGTTTTGTTTAAGTTAGAGATACCCACTTCTGGTTTTGACTATGATGATAGTTAAAAGAAATCTGTCAAAACTTTTATGCTGCTGGAAAATTGTACTTCAACTGGACACTGTATGCAGAAAAACCCCAAGATATTCCAGAAGAAAAAAACATGACAATGCCTGTGATCCACGCTCAGTTCTTACACTCTTCTCAAGCAAACTTTTATTATAAGGAACAAACAAAATAGTAAAAGGACAAAGTAAAATTTGGCTACGGATATCAGAGTGTGACTTAATTAGTGGATCTTGTTGCCTTTTTAGGGGAAAATCCCTTCCAGCAAGGCTGCCTGGGTATTTTAATGGATGATAATTATCAACTTAGGTGATTTAAAAAATATTATCACCTGTACACGGTCTGCAAAGGAACTGCTATTGCTACCACCTCTGCCCTTGGGGGAAGTGCAGGACTGAAGAAATGCTCTTTGCTCTTCACCCACGTGGGTCAGCACAGAGGTATCTCAGCTGCTGTTGCGGTTGCCATCCGTATGAGGCAACATAATTCTTTTCCTCTACTAATGGCACCTAAAGAACCTAAGGTTAGGATCCTCTGAGCTGTGACACTGAACTGAGTGAGGCAATCTGGGTTCAGCTCCTGACTGGCTTTCAACATTTATGTGAGAATTTGGACCAGCTGTTTATCTCCTCCCATCCTTGTTGCATTGGCTGTTTGGACAATAAACTTCTCAGAGCAGGAACAGCCTCTTACCGTATGCTCCCTGAGTACATGGAAGCAATACCAGGGTCTTTGAACAATGCAAAACCACTAATCATTCTAGTGTGTTTTCTCTCACCTTGCCAGCGAATCTTGGTGCGGCTTCAGGATGGGAGAGTTCAGGGTACACATTTGATATAAACCAATGGAAATCTCTGCAGCCCAGTCTCTTCTGCAGCTGAAGGCGCTCACTGCAGTCTGGCTTCTCTGCCTTCATGGAGAAAGCATAGCGGGAACAAGGTTACTAGTGTATTTGTTTTGGAGATGCTGGAAATAAAAATGAGTACACAGGAATTATTTCTACCATGTCTTCTATTCTGCAGGTTATAGATATTGATATGTATCTCTCATGAGTACACAAAGGGGAGGACCAGCTACAGCCTTCTTCCAACTTTGTGCTAAAACAGCGTTTAGTCTGGCACTGTGACAGAAGTAAATGTTTCAGAAGCTGTATACACTGTGAAAATAGGTATTTCCTCTAAAAATTGTTATTACCTTGCAAGATAAGTCAATCTTTGTCATCTTTTTAATTAAAAATCAGGGCCAAGTTTCATACTTGTTGCGCTGAAATCAGTGGGATTGTATCAGATACTGTCATTTGGTATAGAATTTGCCCTGCTGATTAAAAAAATTAATTTCCTGGACTTTAACAGCCCAAATTACCCAGTTATTGTCAGATCTCCATGATCAAAGGATGTAAGTGATGACAGAATTTAGCTCAAAATACAGTCTAACACATTATTATCTGACAGTTACTAAATCTAGTAAGTGAATGTGTTTTGCAGCTATAAAGGTATGAAATCTTTCCTAGGAGTTATTTGTTTTCTTGAATTATATACACACCATATCAACTCTCACTCTTCCTGGCAGCAACTCTGTTCTGAAAGAAGACAAGTGCTTTCAGCCCTTGGTGCTGCTATGGGCATCTGCACTGCAAAGGACTGACAGTCTGAATATTTGAGGGTATGTAGCACTGAAGATGGTTAACAGGGTTCTGAAAATCTCTAAGCAGGTAAGCTAATCCTTCAGGTCCAAAACCACAGAAAACAGTCTTCTAAATCTCTCAGTGCCAAATACGAAAAATATCTTGCCACCCTTAAAACTCTCTCTCTTATTTCTTGCCAGCAGTAGATCTCCCCCTTCGCGTTTCTACTTTTTAAAAACGCAGTTTTGGATTCCAGGAAACTGGTCTGGATTCCTAAGTCAGAAATTAAAATTGGCAACATAAACAAAGAATTGCCTGTAAATAACTTTTCCTCAGACCAGCAGTTTCTCTACATCCATAAGCAAAAAGGACTTTGTGACATGCCTGGAAAGCACTGACAAATGTAGGGCCTTGGAAATCAAGCGAGAGGTACCTGTTTGTAAAGGCAGGGATCGGTCATGCCACGTGGCGCTGTGTGGCCCCTGTAAACCACACAGGCAAAGCTCAACAGTTGCAATATGTTAAAGAGAACCTCTCAGTCTTAGATTCAATAAGGATAACAACAAAGTTCAGCGATTCAGCACCACACAAACCTATCCCCAAGAGGGTTTCTTGGAAGAGGGAAATAGAGAAGTAAAATGCTTCCCCTAAAAAAAGATGTTTCTCATGAGACTCTGCTTTGGCTGAAGAAGGCGATGGCAGTAAATCTCATTTTGTCATACTAGTTACAGTCTGCATTTGAGGCTGAATAAATGGTGTAAATAATGTAAAGAAAGTCATTATCCCTGCAAACCAAACTGAAAGGAAACTGTGCTTGTAAATTAAACAAACAAGCCACACAAGAAAAGGAGAAAAAGAAACGGTGGCTGAGATAGTGAAGACCCTAATTCATCTGCATTAACGCTCACACCACGCGCATCCTGTGCAAGATGCAATTCAGACCATAAACCGGGGAGACTTATAAAGCAACCTAAACGGGGGTCACTAATTATTTTCCGCAGCGGTCAAGGCTCACGGAGGTTTTTGTTAGCGGCCAATAGGTGTCTCCGCTCAGCCTTCTCCGTGCAATAAATCCCCACAGGGCCCATCGGCGGCTGAGCGGCAATAATGTCGTTGCTCGCTCGTGTCTTTTGAATAACATCCCGCTGCACTGACATGCTGAAAATAGTGGCTGTGAAAGAAAGGAACAGAGAAAAGGGCCTTTTATGTTATGGTATGCTGAGCACAGAGATCGTAAAATTGATCATTTGAAGGAGCATCATTCTTAGAAGTACTAAAAGTATTCTGGCTAGAATAAACTCCCGGGCAAAAGGTCGTGGTGCTTACAGCTAGTAAACTGTATCATTGGTGGCTGTAGTTTTTAGTACAGAAAATTGCTTCTGACTTGACAAGAAAGGCCTTCAGGTAATTATTAAATGATTTAAGGACCTAACTGCCCATCTTAAAAGACTTGGCCTAGTGTCCTCCTTTTGATTACATGGCTGTAACCCTTGTGAGTGAATTGACAAACTTCTGGGCAGTGGAGTTCAAACCTACAACACAGACAAGGAGGGAGAATATTTTTAAAAAATGTGAAAATAGAATGAAAAAGGAAACGCGACAGTCTCAGACTCCAGGATTAGCACAGCAGGCTGACTGGAGGGGCAGATCCACTGGTGGAGCGTCAGGAGATCAGACTAGGTGACAGGAGAGAAGCCACGCCAATGCACAGCCCCTTTCCTCTCCCTACTACAATGCAGCTCCTGGTGGATCTGGCCGAGATGATGGCCAGCACTGCAATGGCTGAGGCATGTGGGACTGAAATGCAAGAGGAAAACTGAATGGGAAGCTTTGCACAGCACCTACCTGAGCTCTGCCTAACTGTTTACAGTGAATCTCTCTTCTTAAAAGCATGGCATTGTTTAAACGAACAAGACGACGAATGACAGTTTTCATTCACAACCACTCATAAGTTTGTCTACTGCCTTGTAGGAGAGGATATCGTTACAAGAAAAGGTATTGGAGCCAGAGAATTCCTGGGAGCTGCAGCAGCATTAACAACTTCACATTATTAACGACTTAACTTTAACAACACGAACAACATCAACCCCAGCTGCATGACTCCCAATAAACAAACATCCGCTGGTTTGTAATACAGGGGATACACAGTCCCTTGACTGATCCTGATCTGCAATGGATTATACAGTGGCGTAAAACCAAGTGTGGCCATTCTGTAGCTGTTGGACGGTGTGTAGCCTGCAGACAGTCCAAGTGCGGCTGTGTGCCAGGGCTACGCCACGCACCTGGCTGCAAGCCTGCCTAGCGTACGGGCTGCTGGGAATCCAAGTCCCCGGAGGTCGGACTGCTGTCTGCACAAATAACTGGTAAATAGTGACTATGTCGAGATCTGACTTTCTCACAGTTGTTTCTGGACACCTGTCAGTTCAGGGAAAAAAAAAAAATCACCTTTTTTTTGTCACTATACCACTCAGATATGTTCCCTTCCATTAGGAGAGACACCACAGTTTGCCACGTGCCCGTGAATACCTCTGAATATCCTCATGACTCACATGAGGACGACCTTCAGTAACAAAGAATGAATGCTCTAGGAGGGCCCTATGAGCACGCAGGGCTACTAGCTTCCACTTCAGATGCACTGCAACCCTCCAAGTACTATTGATGGCAAAATAAATCACAGCTTGGTGGGCAAGCTGAAGAAGGAGTCATGTGGAGGAGGAGTCATACTCTAAGACCTTATTGCCCTCTACAACTACCTGAAAGGAAGTTGTGGCGAGCTGGGTGTTGGCCTCTTCTCGCAGATAACTAGTGACAGGACAAGGGGGAACGGCTGCAAGTTGCGCCAGGGAAGGTTCAGGTTGGAGATGAGGAGAAAATTCTTCTCAGAAAGGGTGGTCGGGCACTGGAACAGGTTGCCCAGGGAGGTGGTGGAGTCACCATCCCTGAGGGTGTTTAAGGAAAGGTTAGATGTGGTACTTAGGGACGTGGTTTAGTGGGTAATAGGTGATGGGGGGGATGGTTGGACTAGATGATCCTTGAGGTCACTTCCAACCTTAATGATTCTATAATTGTGTTCTAAAATATGACAACTTCAGCAAACAACACCTAGGCACAAGTTTCTCTCTTTCCTTCCTGATCCGACAGCTCTTCCACTGGAAGGTTTCATAAAAAGACTATCTCCAGCACCATACCCATTGAATGTTTCACTGTACACAGACACCTCCACCCCTATCCCACCCCCTTCATCTACCTCAACACACAGCCGTTCCCTCAGAAACAAACTACAGATGTCTTTACCTTGCTAATTAAGAAAGCCACTGTGTCGTGCTTGTAGAAGTTCTCTTTAAAAGAGCCCAGCCATGTCTCTGCTATTCGTATTTTGTTCCTCACAACAGCCTCTTCATAGGAGAAGGCATGGGGAAAGTGATGTCGATAGACATGCCCAACTCGGGAGCATGGAATAATTTCTACAGAGCCACCACAGAGCCAGGTCTGGAACACAGGTGAAGGCACAAAAGAAGATTACCTTATTTAGGTTACCTTTATCTAAAAAGGAGACGCTCCTTTAACATAGACTCCACCTAATCTGCACATTGCTGGAAACAGCAAGAGCATTGTTATGCGCTGCTTCATACACTGTTCCCCACAGATACAGAGACACAGAAGATAATAGGCAAGACAGACCTTTGGTTTCACCCAGTGTGGGTATTTTTAGGCTTTTACGTTTTTCTGTGCACAGACAGTGCAGTGAAAAGGCCTGGGGGCACACCTTCTTTTGTCTGGGAAATTAAAGACTCTATATCCATTCTGTCTGCAATTTTTCTTGCTTTTAAATATCAGTTACTCTTTGTATTCGGCAAAAATCAATGCAGACATTGATTTGTTTAATGTAAACAATCTGATATTAAAACTACAGGTTGGCAAAGAAACTAAGTTACTCTCCTTTGGTGCATGTTACATGCCAAAAAGAAGAGGCAGCATTCAGAAGGTGACTTTGTCCTCAGGCGGATAGCAATAGCCAGTGACACTTCCTTCTCTGACACAATGCTCCTAACTCCCAGCAGCTGCATGTTCTCCTGTAGTCCTGACAGATCACAGACTGTGGGGGTAGATTTCTGCGAGTAAATGGGTCTCCATACCGCAAGACATTCTGCACTTAACTGCTTTTATAAATTGCTTCTTGCCTTTTCATTCAAGCTCCTCAAAAGCCCAATAGTTACCAGAGCTTGATGTTTTAATTAAGGTTCTTACCCTTATAGATAGCTCCAGATTTTCTGCTCCCCACAGAGTCATGTCAGAATCATAAGCTCCAGTGTTTTGGAAGTAATGTCGATCCATGGCCACCACTGCACCAGCTACCACAGGACTCCTGAGTAGAAAACAGTTTGGAAGCAAACACCTTCAGTTTTGGATAGGGAATTATGTGAAGGATGAATATCCTGCCATTTCCGTAGAGTTAGTATTGCAAAATGATTGAATACTACTCCATATAAGCTTGAATGAGTAGATTATCTACCCAAAAGGAAGAACAACTGGAAGTAAATTCTAGGATTTGCTTGAGGAAGGGAGTCAAGAGCTGAATTATTAAATAAAGCTCAGTACCGTGGGGAATGATACATACATGTACACCCAAAAAACCAGACAAACAGATAATAATTAAGACATCTCTTTTCACTCTGCATGATCCACCTTTTGCTTTCCTTACAAACCTCCAGACCTTATCTGGTCAGGTTGTATACTGGTTGTCTCAACGTGTGGAAAATAGTTGTCATGTTGAAAGTATGACTGCAACTTAGTTAGAATGCTTACTAAAGGCCAAAAAAACTCAGTGTAAGCCAAAAACCTATCCCTTCAAAAAAAGATTAATTGAGCACAGGCAAGTAACTACGTCTCTCTTCTGTTAGGTGGAAGATGACCCAAATGTACAGTTTTGCTGCTGAGCTGAGCAGAGGCATATTGTCTGATGGACTGTTACCTGATAGGGCTGATGGAAGACTGTCGTACCTTCTCTTCACGCTCTGGCACTGGTTCCCAATGAAAATCTAGTTTCCAATCAAAAACACCTCGATGCAGTCCCACGGAGTGATAGTACTGAAAAGTCTTCCAGTCTATGACATCTATGACAGGGGAGACGACACTGTTTCTGAAAAAGACAATATCATTTCTTTTCAAAGCCAAAGCACAAAGGAAGTTCACTCCTCTGTTAGTAAAGAGTGGTTCTCCTTTTTGACACTGTCAAGGAGAAGCACTCCTCAAGATGTTGAATGCCCATATTTTCCCTGCTGAGAAGCTCCGGTGTTCAGTGAATACTGAGTCTGCAGTGAGGAATCTAAAGATCAATAACTTATTGATAACCTGCACCTTGCATTGTCATTTAAAGCTGTTCAGGACTTTGCTAGGAGTTGACCATCAGAATTCTTATAAAGCTATTTCACAGAGGCCCCAGCCTCTGATGTTATAGGTTCTGTGTGGATGCAAAGTTTATAGCAAAAGGTTATTTTGAGCTCACATACTTTACCATCCTTCGATTTTCCTGTAGATGTTCCACACACTTTATGAGTTTGCCACTTCACGCCAATGAAGACTGTACTTATCCTGATTTTGTTCTGCTGGTTGTTTTGCAAAAACGTTTATCACCGAGTCCATAAAACAGCTTCTGTTTGCATTTTATCACAAGCTTAAAATGCTCTTCCAAATGCACTGTCACAGTGTGGAAACTGCTTTCAAGAGCCAGAACAGAGCCATTGTACCGTAAGCAGCAATCCTCCAATTAATTTCTAACTTGAGTTAAATTTGGATTAGTCTGAGAAGAGGTATTAGACATTTCCCCATGGCAAACGTGCCACGGTATTTCACAGTGTACTTGAACATCATCTTGGAATTAACTAGTTGTTCAGAAGAGCCATCAGCATTCCTTGTTTCCAGGTCAGTGGTGTATCACATTTGGAAATTTTCAGAGTATAAATGCAATGGTAGTAGGGACTGCAGGGTAGAAAGTGCTGAAGAACAACATTATCCCTTTCTTCTTTGTTACGCAAAAAGGATAGCCTCTGGTGTCAGTGTAAGGGCTTGCCTATAAACAGAAGGTCCTCTGGAGAAAAATCAGTAACATTTACTAGGAATTAAAGTACACTGAAAAAATTACTCTTGTTTGAGAGTAAGAAAATCCATATACGAAATTATTCTGGAGTAGCTCTTTCCCTAGAAAATAACTTCCTGTTAAAACTGAGAGAGAAAAATGTAATGGTCAACTTTTGGGCAAAAAGTAGAAGGTTTTATATCCTCTTTTAAAGATTTATATATTAGCCAGAGATCACTCTTGAGAGAAATACACTTAAAACATAGTACTATCAATGAAGGTCATCTCAGACATCTCCAACACAGTCAGCCCTTTGTAGTTATCCATGGCAGAGACCAGAACGGGCTGAGGAAGATGGTAGCTCTGGGTGACGTTAATGTAATCTTGACATATCTTCTCTGCCTTTTCAATGACTAGAGTAATGTTTTTTCAGTATTGGGGTGGGAGGAAACTCCAAATTTTGTTTTATTGCCATTGCTATTTTCTGCAGAGAATTTTAGAAGCCCATGGAGAAACAGAGACTACTGTCAGTGAACTGTATGAACTGTGCAGAGAATAGTGTTAAAATGATTCCGTTATTCCTTTGTTTCCTAATAAAATCAGACTGTCCTATGATGAGCTAAAGGCAGAGAGATTTAAAATAGAGAAGTGATTCTATTTCTCCATTCAGGTGTAAAACCAGCCTTTGTAATATGTAATAATAGGCACTCTTAGAAACAAGCATTTGGTTTATAAATAGATGAGAAAATTTTACGGTCACCCGCAACATTTGTTGGCATATACATTAAGGCAGTGATTTGTTGTCATTGTCCCGCAGGACACAAGAAGAAATGGAAAGAAATGATACTAAAAATAATAAAGCTGATAGCCTCTGCCAGTTCTCTTGGTGATACCCCTGTAATATAGTTTTGTATCCAGGACAGGAGCAACCACCTCAAACACAAGCCAGCAGGAGCCTTTCTACTGAAAGCTGCATTTAACCTTTACTCACTAACAGCATGAAAAGTAAACTACCTGCTTCTAGAAGTTACTAAAAAAGTAGCGTCCTGATGGACTCAGGCAAGTGCATGTTTTTTTCTTTGCTAGGTTGAGAAAGGTCCAGCTAACTAGTTAAATGGATTTCATATGACTAAACTTCAGAAAGAAATGAAAAGTGGCTGTAATTGTTATTTCTACAGCTTGCTGCATTCTCTGAGCATCTCTGACAACTGTTTGGTTAGGAGCATAGTTGGAGTTGTACCTCAATTTGTCGCTACTTGCTGAAATGCATGCCATCTATTGCTACTCGTCTAACCATTCTCATCCAGACAGGACTGAGAAACTAATGACCTCAGGGTAGTTTATTTTACAATTTCAGAGTCAAGAGGGAAATATTAGCAGGGCGTATTTGAGTGGAAGCCAGAGGAGGCAATGTAGACTAAACCATTCAAAAAACCTTGACCATGAAGACCAGACCACATGTGCATATCCAGGATAGCTCAGGCAGAGACAATGTGGACACTCAGAGTTACACTCAATATATTCTGGATCAGATGATCCAGACATTTCAGACTATCTTACATTTTCATATCCAGTCATTTAAAACCTGTCCTTCTTTTTGGATCCACCTTAAATCTCTTGCCACTATAAAACTCCAAACTCTAACGATGCTTCTAGCATCAGCGCAATCGCTCATACGAAAAAGCACCACAGTAGTAGTTCTTGTCAAAATAATCCTTTATTTTTAATGCATGCTTTTGCTTTGCTTGCTATTGGGCATTGATTCTTCAATGCTATTCAAGAAAAATACCTGCAGTGATGTAATGGATTCTGATGGTTGGAGACCAAGCTATTAGCCAAATTATCTGCAAATTATGACATGGAAAATTGCAGAGTTTAAGACAGCTGAAAATAACTCACTGGATTCTAGCCTGGCTAAATTCAACAATAAACCAGGACAAAATAAAATCTAATCTCCTTTCCCACAAAACTATACAGTACAAATTGATAACTGTGTTTTAGAGCTATTAGTCTAGTAGCTCTTTCAGAATTCCAAGAGTAACAGTTTTCAAGAATATGTTTGGAAGTGTAACACTAGATCTTCACCCAGTATCAACTGGTGTAGCTCTGCTGAAACCAGTGGAAACACACCTTAAAACTTCAAATATCGGAATCATCTTTCTGATCTGAAATAGAGGAATAGAGTAACTTTATCTTGTGTGAAAACTGGTCCATGTTCAATTTTAATCTTAATCAAGCCATGTTTTACATATCTTTTGGTATTAATGCTTTTTAAAATAAAAGATCTGCATATGCAATGATGGTTTGATGTTTGTGCGGTTCTAAATGCAAATCTGCAGCAGAAGGTAATTGAAAGTTGGAAAATGTTCGTAGCTATTCTTTTTGTTTTTAACTGGGTAACTGGCAGACAGTCAGCAGCTTCTCGGCACTTTGAAATGAAGCACACTGGCAAACTACTGCTAATTTTACTCTGTGGAATCCAAGGAAAGGGAAAAAACAGGAAATTCAAATACAACTAGGAGCAAGGCTTTGAACCATTTGACTAATTTGTGAATATTTCAAATGCTTGGAACACACATGAACTACAAAAGGTCACAATTCCATGAAAAAGAGCAACCCAAACAAGAACAAGTTCCTGGTTTGGGATTTCTCAACCAAATACAATTGAGAATGAAATGTCTTCTCATGACCTTTTACATTCACCATGAACATTATGTTCTTTTCTATTTTTAGAATAAGTAACATGAGGAGAGGAAGATTTAATTAATACATCTGTTTTGAAGTTTTAAATACACTGTTTTTTGAAAGTGCTTTCTATTGATTTATACTTTCTTTTGCTGGGAAGGGAAGATATTTTAATCTATTTAAATCCCCCTTTAAGTAAGGAGGGAAAAAAACCCCACTACAAAACCCAAAACCAAACATGAAAATTATGCATTTTCCTCAACTAGTTTCCAAGTGGATCATTCCCTGCAAAAATTAGATTGCTGGGAAATCCAGGCAGTTCAAGTTCTCTGGCTGTGCATGGAGTCAAAACTTCAGTAAGTAACTAAGAACCCAAGCCAGTTCCACAGCACGCTGCGTTTTCACTGAAAGCACCTTACTGGCTGGCTGAAGTCTTCAGGGAAATAGTAATGCAAAACATTTGAAATCAGAGAGGGTTAACAAAAAGATAAAATCCAGTGATCAGAAATCCTGTTGCTATGGTATAAAGGATTACTTAAACACCTTTAAATACCAGACCAGCTCGACTAACTTAGGCCCCATGAACAGTCTCCTTGAATTCATGGACTACTCATATGCTAAGCACTATACATACACTTCAAATCTCTGCTAGGTAGAATGCTAAGGGAATGCTTTACTTAAAAAAATTCTCTTTAGAACCCATCTTTTTCTTTTTTTTTTAAATATTCAGATTTGTATGTGAGGTACCAAAATTTGTAGGATCAACCAATACTTTTTTACCCTGGACAGTCAGGGCACTGTGCCATGAATCATGCAGTAATACTTTTGGCAGTAATATTGGCTTTTGGCTTTAGATTCTCATATTCTGTTTCTTTACTTCAATTTCTTTAAAATAGGTCACCTACTGATCCTGATCAGCTGTGAAAGATTGTAAAGAGACAGCGTATCTTCACATAACACACCATGTAAATGCAGAACATTATGTTACTGGATTTGAAAGGAGTGTTACTGACAAATGGGGGATATAAAAGGATCAGGCAAAAAGAGAAGTCCCAGGAAGCAGGCTGTTATATCTGAAGTATATGGAAGGTTTTCAAAACAAGGAGAGTAGCACAGAAATGCATACTCAGATGCTGGGGCTGTGTGGGCTCTGGATGGATAACATCATGCTTCCCTGAGCCTGTGAGAAGGTAGAAAACAGACGGCTTATGTATTTGGTAGCCTGAAAAGCTGGGGTATGGGCCATTGAGAAGTGGAGAATCAGATGAAAAGAGATGAAAGAGCTGTTCAGCTTTGGTGCAAAGTATTTCCCTTCTCTCTAGTGTATTACCATAAAACCAGAACCACACAGCAGAACTCTGTTCCTATTCTTATATCTACAAGCGGAGGCTCCTATTCACTTCTGAATGGGAGCGAACGGCAGATGAGATACCTTTCCACTGCTCTGTTCACTTCTTACTTTGTTTAACAGCATTTTCACTAAAGATTAGTGACCTAGAATCATGGTGCTAAGTAGAGGCACTTTGAATTTTAGAAACTAGATAGGCTTCTTTTAAAAACCTCACAGGCTTCTGTTTCCTAATGTAGTACTTGAGCTGTGGTATAGGCAGTGCACCGGCAGAGAGGGAACCAGCCCTTGCAATGAGGAGCAGGGGAAAGGTCCTAAGGGACCTAAGGTCCTACCCCTTTGCAAGCCGCCCCTCTGCCACAGTTATGGTGCCCATGCCTTTTTTAGAGGTGGAATTCCTTGTCAAGGATATAGTCAAATTCACACCACACTTTGGATCTTTTTTTTAAAATCATCCCTCTTCAGCACGATGGTCACTTGTTGTGGGTTTGCATGGCAAGATTTTGGTAGCAGGGGGGCCACAGGGGTGACAGCTTCTGTAAAAAGGCTGCTAGAAGCTTCCCCTGTGTCCGACAGAGCCAATGCGAGCCGGCTCCAAGACAGACTCGTCACTGGCCAAGGCCGAGCCCATCAGCAACAGTGGTAGCGCCTCTGGGATAACAGAGTTAAGAAGGAAAAAACACAAACGCAGGAGCTTTTGCAGTCAGAGAGAGGAGTGAGAAGATGTAAGAAACTCCGCAGACACCAAGGTCAGTGAAGAAGGAGGGAGAATATACTCCCTTTTTGTGAGTATATTCAACTCACAGTGAGGTCTCAGTTTGAGCAGTGATCTCTTGGCATTGATCGAAGACAGGTCACAATAATAGTGGTAGATCTGATCAGGAGTCTAAAAAGTTAAGCTTATTCACAATTTTCAAAGTTAAAAGCTCCCTCCAGCTCCACTAAGCTCCTGCAAAGGTTTGGGATTTGGAAAGGCTGCATTTTTCCTTGCCAGCAAACAACTCAGTCTCTCACTCTAGGTGATTAAGTGTTTTCCCATCCTGTCTCTCCAGCAAAAGAGCGTAAGTTGAAGCTTGATTGGTACATTAAGAAGAGGAATGATGGATATTTCACTAGTCACTGTAAGCTTTTTTTCACTGTACTTTCCTCATTTGAGTCATCTCAGGCAGCGCACTTGATTTGATTTAACAGCTCCTCAACTGCTAAATGAAGCCAAGTTGACTGTGCTAATGCTTTACATTTCCATGGTGATCTCCATGCAAGCATTACAAGCAATTTGGGGAAAAATAATGAATTAACTTCCTTATCAGGTCAGTGTTCTTATCACTATTCTTCAGCTGGGGAAAGAAGGACAGCGAGGGGAAGTGATTGCCAGATGCCCTAGAGCATGTCTTCCCGGTGCACTGGAGAATGGCACAGGTTCTCCACACTAGCAGTGACAAAGCTTCCAGGGTCAGACATGGTGACTGATACAGCATATAGAAAGGGACGGTTTACACCATACTATTATCCAAACATCCTTCTACCTTGGCTCTATGGATCCAATTAGCCATTAGCTAACTCAATGTTAAATTCTGCTCTCCCGAGGAATGATTGAGTGTAGGAGCCCTATGGGGGAGGAGAATCCCTTTCTCACCCCCTGGTGACAGTGCTACATAACTCTCTAAGGTTTGGTGGCTTTGCATTCCCTAAGCAGGGATAATTTTTGACAGTGAATCACTACAATTGTTGTGGGGTCTTAACCTCTCTCTTGCCATTGTAATTCCCCCTTCACTGAAGCTCTCCTCTGAAACTTTTTGTAACTTTTAATTTCAGCAATACTACGTTGTATAAGGACTGGCCAATTGATACAGATAGGAGTTTTCAGTGAACATCAATAATAGACTATAGCTCAAGGCAGAAGAATCATGAAGCATATTCATAATAAACCACTTAATATTTCAGCAGACAAAAAAATAATCTGCTTTTCTAAGGAGGATCTTTTAGAAAAGAATAGTCCTGACATCCTAGGGCAGCATTACTCTTGCTTGCAGTGCTTTTAATGTTTCATGCAAATGATGTAAGCATTTCTAAAAACTTAAATTAATTCTCTTCTAAGCAAATAAAATCAGCTGTAAAAGCAGCTTGTTCCAGTGCTTGGGAACAGCCTTTGAAGGTCTTTAGTATGATTATTTAACAGCCTGGTAAAAGTTTTAAAGACGTATTTTTTCTTTTACCCCCTCAAGCAATTATTATTTTTTCCCAAGTGGCTTATAGGTAGTGATAGACAAGTTAATGTACACATTTTTCTTTCAGAAAAGTCCCTTTAATAAAGGATTTACTGCCACATAATTCTTGAAACATTTTCAGTGATTTAATCTCTTTGAAGGACTTGGGGACTGCATAGATGAGCTCAGCTGTACGATAGAGTGCAGGCCCAAGCACCAACCTCAACATGAAAGACTCAGAAAATAAGAATCTGTATCTTCCTCTGTCAGTTTGGTGTCAGTGACAGTACCTGTAATTAGCTAGAGCTGTCTAGGCTGCCCAGAAAGCCTGTTTTTTCTGTGGAATAGAGACAGTACAGGTGACAGTGGTATGCAGCCAAATTGGCTCAGGAGGAGAAAATATTTCATCCTTGGCTTCATGACTGAGGCAGCTAAAAAGTAAAAATAATGGAGTCTTGCAGTAGTTTCTCTGGTGGATGTTTGCCAATTTCCAAACAGCTTGAGACTGCAACCTTTTTAATTCAGACCACCAGGAAGCCTTCTTATAGCTCTAACTGGATACTGACTCTGACAGCTCAGTGAGGGTTATCAGCTGTGTGACCTACCTTGCTTCCCACGTATCAGTGTTGCATGTAGTGATAAGGTAGAAAATAAAAGCAATGTGACCAGAAGGAAGAAGGTAACAAAGAGAGGATTAAAAAAATACCCAAATCTTTCCAAGTACTTCTCTTTCAGCAAAAATTAGCATATGCAGGGGACTCAGAGGTCACGGCGATATTTACCGGTTGCTGGACAGCCTGGCTAGGAGGGGTTCCAGCCAGCCCTTCTGACACTCGCAGTGTGAATCCATGAAGACGAGCACATCCCCGGTTGCCCGTGCAGCTCCTAGCATCCGACCTCGGATGACTCCAAGCCTCTTGTTGCTCCGGATGAGTTTCACACCATCCAGCTTAGAGATGTATTCACTCAGAGCTGACTTCAGGGGCCCTGTCAGAAACAGAATAGTCACTGAAATGTTTGAGCTTTGATTCAGACTGTTATAGAAAAGCAACAGGTAGTAGGAGATGCTGCTTCTTGCTGGTAAAATGTTTTGGGGGCATTTATTTTACATGGCCAAGTAGGCCATGTTCCAAATATTCCCACAGCAGCATAATGTCAAAGAGAAACAGAGACTAATGGAAACTGAGATTCACTAGGTGTGAAGCTATTCCTGTGGGAAACTTAATAGCCTCCTCTCCTGTTTTCAGCAAAAGGTGGTTGCTCTCATCATCTCATATAAGGCGCAGACCAGAGTGAGATACTACAGGTGTTTGGCTTTCCCAAGTACTTTGGATTACTTAAGCAACGTGGAGTTTTCCACTCTACACTTCAGCCAAAGCCAAAATCTGGAAATTATTACAGCAGATCTGGTCCAGTGGGAAGGCTAAGATTTGCATACTGTGATCTTATTTTAAAGTCAGAATGTTCAGAGTGATTGGAAATGATGGGGAAAAAAGAAACATATTTTAAAGTTGAAAGGTTAAGCTGAATTCTAGGGATGGGAGAGAGAAACCTGGCAGCCAGCTCAGGGCTCTGCGTAGCTCTCTTCCTGATGGTCCTCTCTGCCTTCTACTCCCCTCACGCACTTCTCGGTGGAGGATAGTTTCTTCCCTGAAGCTCTGGAAAAAAGAACTCACATACAGAGAAATAGGGGCTACCTTGCTGGCTGAGATCGTCAACTAGGATGATATCCTTCAGGGAGGCCTTTGGGGCTGTGTCCAAAATGCTGTGCACGGTTCTCAGCAGAGTAGACCAGGCTTCGTCATGGAAACAGATGATGACACTAGCAGTAGGAAGATTGGAGTCATATTTTTGCTGCAGGCACCTGCATGGGATCAAATGAGGGAGACACTGGAGATGCTGGTACAACTGGCTACTTTTTTCTCAAAGTTGTAAGCTACACCTAAACCTTCAGGGATGAAAAGCAGTTTAAGATCTCAGCTCACTTCTAATGAAGAAAAGGAAGTATTAAGGTGTCCAAGACTGGAATACAAAGTGAAAATACAGGAGTCACACTATAAAAATTAAAAAACAAAAAGAGGAAAGTTTTGTTGTGTTCTAGGATACTTTTTTTCCTGTTCTGGCTGCCTCAAAACACAGAGCTCAAACAGAAATGGCCCAGAAAGCAAATAAAAACTGAAAAGACAATTAAGCAAAGCAGAGAGGAGGATAAAGCAGGACAGCCAGCCTCCACCAGCTGCCACGCTTTCTCAAGTAACAGAGAAAAGAGCAGACTGAAATGCAGTACCTTTAAGACTAACAAGTAAAATAACTCATCTGCACAATAGATCAGTATACCTGTGGACTGCCTGACCAGATCCTAGTGAATGAAGCCAGCATCTCAGTACCGTACAGGAAAGAAACGGATCCTTACATGGGCAATGAAAACAAATACAGATACATTTAAGAAAGTAAATGTATTTTCCCTATAAAGTTTGTACAGGTTGCTTTTTCTGATGAAAATGAATCACTGATGAATGCGGCTCCTAGCTGGGTCGATTCTCTTTATGCCATTTTCTGCTACTTACTTTACAACTGCAGGTACTGACACAACCTACTGCAAGACACCTGGCAGTCAGGTCCCTGTGTGGCGTTCCTAGAGATGTTCCAGAGTCCCAGCTGCAGCCCACGGCTCTTCAGTTTTCTATGGGGCCAAGATTTTACCCATCACATTGAAGCAACTTCCATCAAAATGACTGTGAATTAGATGTTGCTTTGACAACTCAAGCATTTAAGAATGAAAAACACCTGCTATTCGTCCTCACAGAAACAGGGTATGAAAACTATAACTTGTCAAACAATGGCTGTTTCATGAATGTAAGTAAAGGATCTACAAATCGCATTCAGGACAAAAGATGTTTCTGTCTTGGTTCAGAGGCACAGGCATAAGGATGCACATTTTCCAGAAAAGGCCTTCAAATGTCTGCTGTAGAGATGCAAAGACTCTGCCTATATATCTGCTTTGCTTATATTAGAAACAAATTTTAAAATCTTTTCATTTCCTGAGTAGCAGTCATTCAGTTTCCTAACTAATTTAATCTCTAGCAGCAATAACTTCTTCAAGGAATTACAGAATTGGCTGGTTGTGGCCCATTGTTATTTCAGCATTTTTGTATTGCCAAGAAAATCATCATACAGATTTTACAGTGGTTCCGCAGAGCAGAAGCTCATGTAAGGGTTATCATTTTAATATTGCTGTGCTTATTACCATTTTATTTAGTGCTTTTATTCATAGACTGAGTCCTTGTGATGCTAGACACTATCCAGACACAAAGCTTCTTATAATCTAAGAGAATCCATAGTCTGAATGATTTAATAGCAAATACAAATAGATGAATACTATAGATACACTTCTGGGAATATGGATTTTAAATAAGTGCAATTGTAATAATTTATTATAGTTAATAATATTTCATATTAATATACTTTTGTATAAAGAGGCAAATTTTCTTGATTCATAGATATGAATCTATGTTGTTCGTGGTTTACTAATTTTCTGTAATCAACAATGCTGTTATTTCACAATTTCATAGGGGATAGCTGTTTGCATTTTCAGCAGGATGGAGAAAAGTATTCTCTCATGACTTGGCAGTGTTTGTATTTTCAGGCAGAAGAATCTAGAGGTAATAAGAAAAGTGAAGATCTGATGCAGTCCTTTTACTACCAGGTAGCTTCCAACTGGGAACATTCAGTACAGCTATAAGCACCTATATTTTGCACCATAGCACTACAACGCCTTGTTGCTAGTACTGTGGTTATAGCAAGAAAATAAGGCTGTTGTGGAATCTTAATTGGAAAAGAGTTGAAAATAACTGTACTTGAATACATAACCTAGGTGGCGAGTGTTTAGTTGCCATGGAGATTGGCAAAGACTTGCAATATAGACATCGGATCTTCAGAAAAATGCAGAAGTGTCTGGTACACAGGAATACCTGCCCTGTAATTTGGAGCAGTTTGATAGCCTGTCCATCATAAACTGGCATTTCAAAAAGTCAAGGCTGTGACTGATACGAGACATAGTGATTTACTCCAATTTGTGAAAAATAAGGAATTGCCACATGCAGCAATCCTGACATGGCAAAGGCACTGCCGACGGGGACTCCCACTCGCCTTCAGGAAAATGGCTCATTGAGATTCAGCTCCCAACAGTACTCAAGTGGAAGCTATGCTTTTGTAATGACACCTAAAACCTTTTTAGATACATTCTGAGTTTCTGTTTGCCTGGATGCATTTGACAGTCAAGCCCAAGGGAGGAAAAGAGATCTTTTTTCGGGCAGAACCCCCATCACAATGTCACAATGGCAAGCTTGATTCAGGTCCTCTGTCGCAGGAGGGTGTCAACAGCAGCTGGACCAGCTGAGAGCAGCAGAAAGCACTCTGAGGGGTGAAGGCACCTCAGCAGATGAGCCTTGATGCAGAAGAACAACTTTCTAGTACAACTGGACAAGTATTAGGCTTTTTCACCCAGAAACCCTGGCCGTGTCAAAACTGGTACTTAAAGTGAATGGAGCGAAACAAGGTGCCTGATTCATCTGTCAGGGTATGTTTTAGATTGGGATCAGTAGGAGTGCTGGAAGAGACCATTTTATGCATCTGCTTTCTGAAAAAGTTCACCTGGAAAGGCAAGCAAAGAGATGTGGGTTACATGAGAAGCTGGGGTCGGGTAAGAGAGGTCTTCCAGGTGAGGAATTTGGATCCGGGGCTGCCAAGGCACAGCCCAGCCCGCAGGCTCTGGTTTATTCCCGGCAGAGCTCTGTACTCTTCACATAAGAAGAAACTGTAGTTATGCTGCTCATTGGTCCAGTGCAAAGCACAACTGACATCTTTACATGATTTTCTAAGGGACAGCAGCTAAGTATGTTTTGTAGCATTTACCTTACATCTTACATTCTGGTTTAAGAGTAAACATGAAGTATGCAAATGTGAAGTTTGGCCAGCCTTATTTTACACAGCCTTATTGGAAGTGCTTCACAATCAGTAGGCATAGCTTCTGGTGTCAGAATCTGCCATCTAATTTCAAGTGAAATGAGAGAGACTGAGTCCACGGAGCTAACTCACTGAAATGCCTCTAACTGTTTGGGTTCTCTCTAACTAAATAATATCAGACAGTATTAGGAAGAATATGATTCAAACGAAATAGAGGAATAGACAATTGATTCATTACTGGCTCACTCTCATTTTACATTGCTATAAAGCTGGACTGGCACAGATGTGAGCTAGGTCCTCAGAGTAAATTACACCTAAAAAATATCATTGTGGTTTGTGTGTTGTGCTGTACAGGACAGGACTGGCTTAGAGGTAGAACTCTGCTCCAGGTTTATGATCTGGATTTAGATCTGAACAACTGTGAAGCCTCAGATATTCGGATCTGTGGTTTCAATCTGGACTCTATAAACTGTGGTGTGGATAGCTCTTTAGGCTGTAACTAGTCAGACAGGGAAACCCATCCAAGAGCTTTGAGAGCATGGCTTACCAAGATCAGTATTAACTAAACCTGCCTCTTGTTGGATGGCCCTTCAGCTGCCAGACTAAAACTGGTGTTTGGGTCACATCCTGGGCAGTAAACCAGGGTCATCATTCCTCCTTTGAAGATTACGTAGTTCAAAGAGTTTCAGTGAAGCATGGTGAAAAATAACTGAAATAATATTAGCATTTCATTATTCACTGGAATTATACAAATTAACACTGAACCTAGCCAAAAAGTGTAGAAAACACTGTTTCATTTCTCTTTCTTTAAGATCGTCTCCTTAAATTAGAGCCACCAGCTGTCTTTAAATATGTGAAAATGATCATTAGAAAAAATTACATATCTCGTGTCTTAAGATGTTTTCTGGCGCATCTTACCACCATGCCCTGTGGGCAAAGCTACAACAGCGTTTGTTGCAGGAGGCAAGAAAAAATGGAACGCACTCACATCCCTTCCCCTCTCCCCTGGGCAGGGGAGAAAAGATACACCTCAGCCCTTTTCTCAGAAGTGTGAACTGCCCATCCTGGGCTGTTGGAATAACCGGCTCCCAAGTCTTCAGGCTACAAATGCAACATGTGGGGCTTCAAATGCAACACTTGTTCAATGTGGCCTTACAGCCTGCCTGCTGCTAGCTGTGGTGGTGTTGGCAGAGCAGGTCAGACACACACCAATCTCCACTCTCTGCTCTCCCAGGGGTTTCCTTTCAACGTCTGTAGGGTTGGTTGTTATACTAAAAAAGTTGAAAGCCCCAACTCCTAACTCCTTTATCACCCCATGCGCCCAGCGACCCCATAGCCCTGGCAGAGGCCCCTACCATGAGGAGACTGATGGGGCCTTAGAGCAAGGGTAATGCACCAGTACAGGTTAGTGGTTGACCTGCACAGAAGGACCTGTGAGTCCTGATGGACAAGAAGTTCTCCATGAGCCAGCAGGGTGCTCTCATGGCCATGGTGGCCAATGGTATCCTGGGGTGCATCAAGAAGAGCATGGCCAGCAGGTTGAGGGAGGTTATTCTCCCCCTCTGCTCTGCCCTGGTGAGGCCACATCTGGAATATTGTGTCCAGTTCAGGGGACCCCAGTTGAAGAAAGACAGGGAACTACTGGGGAGAGTCCAGCAGAGGGCTTTGAGGATGATGAGGGGACTGGAGCATCTCTCGTGTGAGGAAAGGCTGAGAGAGCTGGGTCTGTTTAGCCCGGAGAAGAGAAGACTGAGAGGGGATCTGATCAACACTTATAAGTATCTAAAGGGTGGATATCAAGAGGAAGGGCCCAGACTCTTCTCAGTGGTGCCCAGTGACAGGACAAGGGGCAGTGGGCACAAACTGGAACACAGAAGTTCCCTCTCAGCATGAGGAAGAACTTCACTGTGAGGGTGACGGAGC
>VWZZ01003788.1:0-76440 GCA_013399095.1 Psophia crepitans | reverse complement strand
GGGAGCTGGGAGCGAACCCGGCTTTGAGGAACGGGGGGTGTTCCTCACACAGCGCGGGGAAAAGCGCGGTCCCGAACCGGCGGGCAGCTTTCGATAGGAAAGGCGCGGGGTTCAGGGGAGGAGAGGGTCGCGGGGGGTGGCCGGCGACGGGGACAGAGGCAAGTTTTCCGCCGGAGATGAAATAGGCTGTTACTTACAACGGGTGTCGTACCTCAGGCAGCTCCCTGCGCAGCGAGAGCCGCTCGCTGAGCGCCTCGTTAAAGCCGTGGGTTTCCAGGCCGAGCGGCCGCCCCCCCGCAGCAGCCCCTTCCCCGGGCGGCAGGGGAAGGGACAGGGGCTGGGACTCCGGGCCCCGCTCCGCCGGCCGCCGACCCTGCTGCTTCACCACGCGATAGCCCTTCCTGGCCTTGCTGTGGTTCCTCCGGCCCGTGGGCGACACAACGGCCGCGATCAACTCGTCCTCCCGCAGGGAGATGAAAGGCGATAGCCCATCCAAAGGGTAATACTGCTGGCTTTCCTCCTGCGCCTCCAGCATCTCTTGGGTCTCCGCAAAGTCCATCCGATACCCTTCCCGGGGGCTGAACTCCACGGGCTGGAAAGTCCCTTCCTTGCTCGGGTTGCTGGGTGGTGGATTCAGCGTCGTAACCATCAGCAGCAGCAAGCCCAGCATCAGCAACAACAGGAGAAACTGCAGTTTACGTGATCCATATCTGCACTTCTTCCTCAAGAACATACTGTTGGTGACAAAACGATACAGATGGTCATGTTAAATATCACTTGGAGCTTTCTCAGACGCCAGTCCTTGGGTTGCAGCAAAGCCCTGGTTTTCACTATCTGCCAAGAGGATTCTTTTGCTCCCCTCACATTTCACTGATGCCGTTTCATGATTTCCTCTCTATTTACAGACAAAATAAAACGTTTGTATTAATATTGCACTTACTGTAGTAAAAGGTAGCATGGATCCAGCGAGATAAAGTAGATCCTTTATTATGCAGAGTCCCAGCTCAGTTAGAAAAGTGCATGTTTAGCTGACGAAAGGAGTAGCTAAAGTGTTGGTTTTTTCTTTTTCCTTTCTAAATTCTAAGTAAAAAGAAATTCTGTTTCTTATAGTTTCCTTCTGGAGCAGTCCCTGCTTCTTCAAAGTTTCCACTTGCTGCCTGGATTGAAGCGCCTTATCTCAGAGAGCAGATCTGACAGCTCTCCCCCGCTCAGAGGCTTCAAGTTAACTGCGATCAACAGATGAGAACTAGTCGGTCCCTGACTTGTTTCACACATAACTACGGCACTCAGTCAGGAAGCACTTTGCCAGACATAATACGGAGCAGTGTGTGCGTCTTTCTCTTGGTCCTAATGCCCTCACTGTTCTTGTCCTATCAAATCAAAACTTTGCAAAAGCTGTAAGGGTGAAATATAAGCAGCAAAATACCGTATTATGAAAGAAATCAAGGCACATCGCGAATCGCTCTACTTCTGAATAGCTCTATTAAGCCAAGAATGCTCAGAGCAAGAAGCAGGAATTTTATAAACTGAATAAAAGATGGAGTGCACGTGATTTATTTACGGTTAGATTTATTCATATGGTAATGTGCTAGCTGGAGTATATGAGTATATTTCATTTTCAGTAAATATTTACAGCTGTAGGGATTTTAACACTGGCATAAGGGTGCCAAATTATCACCTGGCAGGCTGAAGTTGTCTCCTCATCCATAAATTTGGTATTGCAGGGGAAGCAGCACTTCAAGTTTTCACTAGTCCAGGAATAACATGTAGAAAGCCCGGGCTGGAACAACAACTGCCGACACTGAAAGAAAATGACAACGTGTGTGATTAAAAGGGGAGCTCAGTCTCTGAGGCCTGTTTGCTAATATTGCTGGCACGGGTGCTAGTGGGCATGGACTGTGGCTTTTTTTGCAGCGAGGTGGATGCCTGTCCAATGGGAAAAGGGGTAAGACAGTCCATGTGCTTCAGTGCCACACGCCTCTTGGTCTGGCAGAGATAACGTATGGGTGTAACTGAGGTGCTACCAACCCTTTTGATGCTGGGAGCTTGGCGTGGGATGGGTTTTTTGCCTATCTTGTAGTATTGGATGAGCAGAAAGCTCCAGCTCCAGGAGACATGTGATTACTGGAGAACTTCCACATTCACCTTCTGTTGAAAAGTATGTTTCTAGACATTATAGGTTAAAAAAAGCCCCTACTCTGAAGACGTGAATGCAGTATACTTTAAAGGGAACCAGGGATTTGGGTTTTTTTTTCCTTCTTCACCATTACTTCCCTGTAAGACCTTCTGTAAGTTCAGTCTATGGTTACTGGTAAACGGCTTTCAAAAAATTTAAAATAAAAATGAGATGGCACCTACTTTCAACTAAAATGTGTCATGGCCTTCAAAAGGAAGGATTGGATAGAGCACCTTAAAATTGCTGGAGGCATGTAGTGTCTGGCACTTCTGTGTGTACTCCCCTAACTGGCTTATACAGAATGCCTTGAGGTAGTGTGACTGGTCTGCTGTGTCTTGGCACTTTCCCTGCCTCAGCTGTTCTTTAAAAGATACGAAACTGCTTTAATCATATATTGGGTGGAAGGAAGATTTAGCCAATATTTTGATACTTCACCATTGTGTGTGTTTTCCTTTTTTAGCTTAAATTCCCAGAAAAGTAACATCCCAATCCACCTTCAGCTCTGAGAATATTGTTCTCTATCCTACTTTTCATAGGGAAAAAAGTGTTGATGTTTTCAATTCAATAGGGAAGTGGCACACATTTGCATTAAAAAAACCCCCTGAGTTCAAAAGCATTCATTTAAATAACAATATGTGTCAGCCATAGAAAGACAAAATGAAATGGAAATGAAGAGACCTGTCCGAGACACTGCAAAAAGCTGGCACCAGCGACTTGCAAAAGGTTCAGTCCCAGAGACTCCCATTATCAGGCATTTGGGAGAAAAGAAGATATAAGAAAATAAAAGGAGAAACTTAGGAGTGTGTGGAATAAATGGGAGAAAACATTACTGGCCCTATTTCTTTTTTCACTTTTCTGATCTACCCAAGTATTTTGATTTAATTGGATTAATATTTTTGCCCTGGCTAAAATATTGTAACAGGATGCTGCAACAACTCTGATTAAGATAATTCTAGCCTGCAGTGATAACTGCTGTATAAAATCTGTCCTGGTAGGTTCTGTGTTGCTGAGCAAATCCACCTGGGTCTCTCCTGCAGCTACTTTTCAGCTACAGATGAAAAGAGACCCAGTTAACAAATTTAGAGCCATCTTCGCTACTTTTGGGACAGAGCTCATAGGTAAAATTATCACTGAAATATATGCATATGGCATCTGGCCTTTGAATATATTCTGACCATTTTAACAAAGAAGAAATGAACAATTACAGAAGGTGTTTGGAGGTCAGTCTAGTCAATTAAATGTGCAAGTATAAAACAATGGGTGACACACTTCCACCAGCCTCTGTTCCCTGTCCAGCATGAACCTCTCTGTTGAAGCTTTCTCACAACCATCGCTAATTCTGCACAATGAGCCTTCCTGAACCATCATGTGTCAACCAGAATGCACTTGAAGAATAGCACCTGGAAGTCAAGAAGACCACATTCATTGTATTTTTTTTCTACCTGTGGTTACAAAAAAACATGCTACAAAGTAGGCCCTTCACTGGGACACAGAATGGGTTGCTCCCTCCTGCCTGCAGGAGGACATCCCAGGCATCCTTGAACACATTCCTATGCATGCTTTGATGGAAGAGGAAGGAGCACTACATGCCCCAGGTTCTACCCTCAGGCCTGGAGGCACTACTTTCTTCCCCGTTTCCAGTCTCTAAAGCACTGCTTCATGCAGGCAGCTCACGAAAGTGGCTGCCTAGAAAAGATATTGTTATCCTTGGACTGCTCTTCATACGTCAGACCCTAGAGCTCCTCAGTCAGTGGGAGAGGAACATGTTACAAGCTGTGACAAGTACATCAGCGATCGCTCCAGAAAGGGTCAACCTCTAGTGCCAATATTGACCAATATTGTGTTATCTTTCCTGCCGGTCAACCCATGCAACTGCTGAAAGACTGAGGTTCCTAACCAGTCCCGCTCAGGCAGACCGGTAGCGCAAGCTATATATCCTTCAGTAAATATAAAGTCAAGCCATAACAACTCCTCCATTCTTGAATTCTTGCTTATACATCTGTTTGATGAGGAACAAAATATTCACCATCCTTCACTGTTGCAAGTTTTGCTCACTAATTGCCAAGAGCTAGAACATGAAAACAAATCTAGGTCTTATTATTAATTTGAAAGTTATTAGGAGACATAGTTTCTTTATCCACAGTAATAGACCCTTCAGTCACCGTGGCGTAGCTGTTCATACTTACCCTTTCCTCCTCACCTCATTTTGGCTTGCGTTTTTGTTCAAGCCATTCCTCATCACATACTTAAATATTATGTGACATGTTATGTTCCTGGTACGTGAAGAAACAACACATACTTTCAATGTGCAGAGCCCCTATTTAACTGCCAGGAAAATAACAAAGAAAGAACAAAACCAAGACTGGATGGAGGAAAGAGCGCGTAGACAGATTGTTACTTACTCTTTAATAAACATCTTGGATTGATTTACACTTCTATGCCAAAAGCAGATGTGCCACCTTCCACTTAAAGACTCAACACATAGCAGCACTCATGGTTTCATAGCTGCGTATATTATATGCCACAGCTCTTTGTATGCTTTAACAATGGCTTTATTTGCACAGATGTGAAGAAAGTCAGTGCATAAAATGAGACTGATTGCATGGTGCACAGGATTTGTGGTGGTTTTATAATCAAGTTACTTTCCCCATTCTTCCCAGGATACAATAAGAAATATGTATTTCTAGATTACCACAAGACATAATTTATTTGCAGGTGTTGCAGATGCTTTGTGTACTTGGCACTGCACCAAATATTGTTCACTCAATGACATTTTCTAATAGCAAGTTAATAATAAACTAGAATGAGA
Organism: Psophia crepitans; assembly: GCA_013399095.1. Lineage (NCBI taxonomy): Eukaryota > Metazoa > Chordata > Aves > Gruiformes > Psophiidae > Psophia > Psophia crepitans. The sequence continues at coordinate 71,455 of VWZZ01003788.1, read as the reverse complement.
TTCTGTGGAGCTTGGTTTTGGAGGTTATCAAAGCTTGATAAAATCAGTTGATCACTGGCAAGGATTTTGGCGCTAGCATTGTGATTTATAAGATGTTTGCTAACCTGTCAGTGCAGGAAATGTAGCTGAAATCCAATTTTTACACAATTTCTGCTCATAAATCTCGTGGCTAATGTAAAATGGTGCATGGAAGTCATGGACCTCTGCGCTGCTTTGCAAAAGCAGTTCTGTGGGCATGAAGGTCAGCAGCACTTGATGGGAAGCAGAGGAAACATATCACAGGAGTGACAACTTCTGGATTTACTGCACCACAACCTCTGGCTAACTCAGAAATGGTAGCTTTCAGAACTTACAGGGCAGTACTCTGTACTCCATGCCTGAAACCTAGGCCCTAACATAGCCTTAGACTGTTACCGGCTCTCTGGGAGAGGTGAGGCCTTTGATCGTTATTAGCCAAACTAGAAGCAACACATCTCAAGCACTGTGGGCAACACACATACCATTACAACCTCCTGCCTCTGTACTCAACCGCTACTAATATCCTTAAGCTGGAGAGGGTTCTATATACCTTCAACCCCCAGTAATCCAACCCAGGTAAACTGAATCCAGCTCCAAACTGGTTGGGACTATTTGTTCATAGAATCATAGAATGGGTTGGGTTGGAAGGGACCTCAAAGAGCATCTGGTTCCAACCCCCCTGCCATGGGCAGGGACACCTACCACTAGACCAGGTTGCCCAAAGCCTTGTTGAGTATAGTTAACATCCTTCACTAGAAAATCATCCCATATTGACCATAAAATCTAACCCACCATTAGAAACAGTGGGACAGGTTCTTAGCTGGTTCTGAATTACTGTAGCTGCATAGATGGAAATGGAAATAAGGTGTTTTACTCTTTTGGAGAGACTGGCCTGGTCTTTTTGGCTTTAAAAATGAAACAAATTAATTAAGGGAAATTGATCCCTCATGTAATATTAACAACATCAGTAGAGTTACTTCAGGGATGAATTCAACCCTATGAGCAGAGGTTTACAAGAAGATCTCAATCATTGGTTCCCCCTGGGGAACTCTGCCCGTAGTTTCATCTCTGGTTGGAAATTTACTTTACCTCCACAGAACAGGCCATGAAACCATTTGCAAACAGAGCATCTCTAGAAATCTGGGTGATACTAAAGACACCCACAGCAAAGCTTTTCTCCCCCTACCAAGTACACTTTTCTTGGTGGGCAGCTCTAACTTCACATCTACTCCATTTCTTTCTGCATTTACACGAGATGCATCAACAGCTATGCTTCCCAGAAACTTAAATGCAGACAGCATTTAAAAGTCACAGTATTCATATGGAGAGGCTGTCCCCATAGTAAGTATTTTTAGTTAAAATGGTGTTTAGGCTGAGTGAAAAGAGAAAGGTGTAAATGGTTCTTGCATCTCTTGGCACAGTAAGTATTGAGAGACATGCAGTTACACAACTGATGGCACCTGTTTCAGTGCAATGGTCATCCACATCACCTAAGCTCAAAATTACTTTCTATTTCTTCCCCCTAAATAGTTACATATTTGTGTGTACTTGGTATAGTAAACAGCTGCTCTTCAGATACCTGCTGAATGTTAGGGGATTGACTTGGCAGAGAGTATCACAGTTGTGAAAACCCTGATGAGAAGGCAATATTTAATAGTAGTGTGAAGAGCAAAAGATTTCCCTGTTGCTGGGGTGGGTTAGGAGCTGCGTAAAGCCCAAGTTAAGTCACTGCAGGTGTGTGGCTTAATGAGCTGCAGTTGGGAAGCCGGTGAGCATCAACCGAGAGCACAGAGGGCATGTTTTGGAGTGCTGTTATGGAGAAGCTGGAGTAGATGTGGTGTGGGTGTTTGAGGTAAGGTTACTGTAGATGTTATTTTTTTCTATGCTTTCAAGTTTAACATGAGGAAAATACAGAGAGAACAAAAGTAAGCTTTGTTAGTATTGCAAATATGTGAGTTGGGTCTAAGATTTCTCTCTGTATCTCTCAAACAAGACTTAAGTTCTTTAACTCTTTGGTAAGAGGAATGTGGAAAGTACTAACTTTTTGCAAGTCCGTTGCATTTGTTAGTTTTCTCTTTTTAAAATATCAATTTTAAAAATACTTTATACTCATAAGAATTAACACTGAAGCTGTGATGTACTTCAGTTGTGTGTCTGTAAAAGTTAACTTTCAAGAATAAAGGCCTAGATTCCTTCACCCTGCCCTGTTGAAGTGCAGCTCATGGTGGGATGGGGTATTCTATAAAATATGAAATACTGTGTACTGATGTAGATGTTTTTTTCAAGAATCCAAGCCAAACTCTGTGCTTTTCTTTATGTTTAGGATCATTGGCGCTTGTGTAGAGTAGCGTTAACGAATGAAGCTAGGCTGTACACCCAAGGTGTTTCAGATAAATTAGGTTTAGTCTGAAGATGTGCATACGCACTGCCACCAATATCTGTGGGAGCTGTGTGTGTGGCCTATGTTATTGAGAAGGGGGTTGAATTTAAGAAGAAAGAAAGAAAATGTGTGTGTGTGTGTATGTATGTATGTGGATGGAACATCAGTCTGTGTATATACTATACATGTGTGTGTATATGACAATATAAATATATGAAATAAAAACAGCCTGGTCTACTCTCACGGCTCGCTCATCCATTCCTGCCTAAATTATCCTATTGCCCTGTCATATGTGCTCTATTTATTTTGTGACAGGGTGACTGAAGAAAGGAGTAAACCAAATGTTGAAGATACTTCCTTTCTTGTCTTATTTTTTTCTTTCTAACTGGGATGGATAAAAACTCTTATTCTCACCCCTCTAGCAGTACATAACTGAATTCTGTACAGCTGAATTAAGTATATGGTTTTAATTTGTTAATATACTTTTAAAACTTGCTATCTATGTATGTTTTTTATTATTTATATTATTCTATTATCAGTATTATTTATCATGATACTGATGCTCTGGGAACTTGCTCAGTAATGGCTGGAACTTCGAGATCATTTAAAGCAAATTCTCCAGCAGAAGCAGCCCTGCTTCCATGTTGTGATAGTCACAGCAAGCCCTGGTTTGGTTTGGATCAGCTATTTTCTCCTGTCTTACAATAAGACATCCAACAACATTGATTAAGGAAATCTGCTAAGGGACATGAGACTCTTTTGTTTACAGTCTCATAAAAATATCTTCATATTGGCAAGCCATTAACAAGAGTAAAAGGGTGGAAGGAAGTGGCAAGACAACAGAGATATGTGTTAATTTACTACATTTCCTATACAAGTCTGTGTTTCCGAAGGAACCACTCTGGTAGAAAGTACAATAGTGTCCTTTTCAAACAGCCTTTGCGGGAGGTGAGGCATGCAGCTAGGAGGGACATTTGCTGCAAGAAAAACCTTATGCCTATAGTTTGCAGGAGTTCTCTGCATAATTTTCTGAGCTGCCTTCTTAACAGAAACTCTTAGACAGTCATGAGGATTTTGGAAACTGGTTTAGAAGAAATAGAATTGTCACAACAATAGATTATATTTCTAAAACTGACGTTTTAGCAGCTCGGAAAGGGGGCAGAGGTGGTGGAAGGCACAAGCTGTGGTCACTGCCCAACAAGAGGCGATAGGATTAGACATGAGTGTGTTTATTGCTTTGATCACAAGCAAGATAGATCGTCAATGCACAACGATTCGTCTTTTAAAAGATGTGTTTGCAAATATTATCCAGCTTGTAATGTCATTGAGACAGGGATTTCTGATTGTCAAATGCCAGGAAAACTAATGTCAGTCACCAGACTCTGGATGTGCTTTAAACTGCACAAGAACACAAACTGAGATACGTGACAGTTCATTTTCTCTGTGTTTATGACTGAAGTACAAGTTGGTTTCTCTTCTGTTACTTAATTGCTGCATATGGCACAAGATAACTGAGATTTTTTTTTCACTGACTCCTTTCTTCTTTGTGTTAAGTCTTGATTTTTAATTTTTTAAATTATTTTTTCTTCTGTTTAGGAAAAGGTTTCTCTAGGTATAGAGGGGACATCTGTTTTGTGAAGGTGGTTAGCAAATGTAGTCTCAGCCAGTTGGCTGGTTAATGCTCACAGAAATAGAAACAAATGGTAGAGCTGTTAAATGGGGAGAAAAGGAAAGTTCAGGAGGGAGGGTTGCTGTTAGTAATTTGAACAAAGCCTTTGTTCAAGGTTCCTGAGTGCTTCTCAAAAGTCATACTCTTGACATCCATATCACAGAGCTTGAAAATGCTAAGCAGACTATGACTACTTCTTTTAAAGATGCATATCTGGAGGTGGCATCTTTTTTTGAAGATCATGGTGATTATAGATTTATACTGTGGTATGGGTACTGAGAACACAGGCTGTTCCTTTGCTAGCACTAACATTTCTGTTAACTGAAGCCTCAAAAGAATAAGCTCGTGAGGATTTTTATTTAGTAGAAGTTAAAAAGTGGTCCTGTTGGCTTCTTGGGATTTTTCGTGTGTGAAGAAAGTTATCATGTAGGGGACAAAATCATTGCTAGAATTTTTGTGGGAGGCTTCTGATTGGCATCAGAGATGGTGAGAATTTGATGCTGCCACCTCTGAGCTCAAACCCACCAGACCATGGTCTGGACAAGAGTAAAGATCAGCATCTGACTCTGAACCTGGTCTCCTGGATGTCTCTATCTATTAAAGTGCTCTATCGCTTCTATCATACAGCTGTGTGGAAACAGCTTTACTGTAAGGGTTAGAGAAATGTTGGTCTGAAGTCCTGAAGCATGTGAGAAGACGTACAACAAAAGCTGGAAAAGTGGCCTACAATTTTAAGAAGAATTCTCCAAGCCAGAAAGTAAAGCAAGTGTGCATGTTCAGGGGGTGCTGTAAGACTTCTGGAAACCATCACTCAGCAGGTATATGAGCAAAAATAACAAGGCTTTATAGTGGTTTTAATAAAGTGCATGTTATAGCACCTTTCATCTTCAAAGAATGAACCAAATTTATTGTTGGTATAAACCCACTGGGACCAATGAAGTTGAAGAGGGGGGTGCAGTTACCCCTTTATTAATCAGGGTCATGATTTCACAGGACTATTATTTTGTACCTTGTCAGTAACTATTACAAAATCTGGGAGGCTGCAGTACAAATTTAGCAGCAAAAGGCAAACTGAATCTTGTGACTGCAGGCTTAATAGCCATCATTAAGTATAATATATATGCATAGCTGCAGTACACTTCTTTTGCCAAGTTTCTGGAAAGATCAGTTAAGTAACTGACTACAGGAGTGTAAAATTTATACTTCATCTCGCTAATGACTACTTTTATTCCTACTGCATGCAGTATGAAAGTCTGTAGATCATATTACACACAAAAGTGCACCTCATTCTCTCACACAGTCGAGGAATGCACTGAAAGTGATGCTACGGAAGCTGCCAGCCTTCAAGTTATGGAAGGTGAAACACTGGACCTCATACAGGCACCCAAAAAGAAGCAATGCATTTATGCCTGTTAGCAAAGCAAAAGCCTTTGGAAACAGGGATACAAGCAAGCTGGCCTGTGCATTTCAGCAGGGTATGGAGAACGTTTCTTCCATGTTGCCTCAGTCATTTTATGGTGTGGAAAGGGCACAGGGCCAATAAGTGAGGCTAGCTCTGTTTGTTTTCCCCTTGGCCCTGCGTACAGGGAGTGCTGATGCATTTTGCTTGGCTCCTGCAAAGAGTTCAAGGATCCCCTTCTTTATCTGAGCAAGCTTTGGCAAAATCTGTCTGTGTTTTGCTTTCTTAGTGGGAGTTTTACACAAAACTCCATTCAGATTGCTAATGACTGGCAAACGGATGTGCTGGAATTTCTCAGATGTGACTAATCTGTGTTGCACCTCTGATATTTTATTTAGGGGGAAAAAGGCAACACTAGTAAAGTGAAGGGATAAATTTCATTGCCTGCTTAAATGCAATATGCAGAATCAAAGCCATTCAAGTTAGATGTGAAACTGTCTCATTACTACCAGTATTTCAATACTTTGTGGATGGGATTCTTTAAGAAAAGTATTGGTCTCATTTCATTGGACTTGCATGAATTTTTGGTGGAACAACTATTGTCCATGTGAAAGCAGCTGGTTAGCATGGGACTTTCTGCAAATACTTTGCAAAGCTCTATCTTAATTACAGAATCATGCAGTAAGGACAGATTCCAGCCATATCTTTCAAATTACTTTCTTGGTGTTTGATTTTAAAAAAGAATGGGTGGACATTGTCCAACATGTAAAAAAATTATATCCTACAAATAAGTATCAGCTTGGATATATTTCCTAAATGCTTAAATGCTTTGAGAATTAAACCTACTCTGAAAGTGTAACGCACAAAGTTCTTTGCTATACTGTAATTTGTCTCTGTGCTGGGTTAGGCTCCTTGGTTTCTATGAAATACTCATCTGTTCTTGGTGTATAAACATCACAAAGAGAAGTAACCAGGAAACACATATTGCTATTATGATAACTGCAGAGTAACCAACTAGGAATTCCTCTGGAAGCTGTACAGACTACTCTGTTACTTATTGCTCTGTCAACAACGCCAAGGCATATGCCTTGTGCTTGCTATCTATGCATGGAGGAGGGTGGAAGGAATTAGCAAACTACTTGAAAGTTGCTTCAGAAAGGTGCAGCTAATGGTGATAGTGCCTTGGAAACTGCGTGAAGGGGAGGTATGAGGAGATGTGGATTCTCCCCCTGTTAAGTCATTTCTGGTGGATCACTTACCTTTGTTTATTTCCTACATTTCTGTCTGTTTAAATTTCCACCTTCTCCAGATGGGACCTGTGTTATGTCAACTGTTTGTACAGTGTCTCTGCAATGTCAGCCTAACCTTAATGGTAGTTGTGTAAAGGCTGGAGGTCCTGTGGACAGCAAATTGAAGAAATGCTCAAGTTCAGGGGAAGCTGCTCTTGGCTTAGGTCAGGGTTTCATACCTTGAGTCCCTGGTTACAGCAGTGTAGCATCAGACACATTGATAGCCACGATGAGGCTCTCTTACAAAGCTGTGAAGGTAACCAACCTAACAGCCAGGTGTTGGTGGAGCTGACTGGTGTGAACACCTGCAGCTCTGCATGGCAGATCCCTTGTAAAAGAAAATTTACCGGTGGAATGGGATTGCAGCCAGAACATCCGTTTTACAAAGAGGCTTAAAACTGCTATGACGTCTTAACATAGTAGAATAAGAGATCTGTCTCTGCTAATCTTCCATTGGTTCTTCCAAATGTGGGCTCGCTAACTGGAGCTTTGAGTGCTGCAGAAAGAGCCTGTGGTGTGCTGTTACCCTCAGCTCAGTATGACTGATAACATCTAGAAAAAATTACTTGTTTTCCTGCAGTATTTAATTATTTACTTACTGTTTGCTGTGGGTTTTTTAAGCTTTTATGATGAAAGGGGTGTTCACGAGCAGTCTGTATCCTTCAGACTTGCTAGCAGAGTTGTTCATCTCTTACAACAGGACAGTCTATGCTGCTGCTTAAAGAGTATCCTTCAAGCAGTACGATACTAGATAATACAGAGTGAAATCACATCACTTATATAGAGCTCGTAATAAAACTTCCTAGGTCTATATCATCACCGGTATTATTTCTGCAAGGGATCAGAGGACTGAGCAGTTTGCTCCTCTCTCCTGCAGACAGCAATCACTATCACAGGACGCTTGTCATCTCCTGTCTCCTGACAGAACAGGCTGTTCCATGCTATCTTCTGGTTCCACTCAGCTTAAAGCAAATCCACAGACTCCCGGGATACCTCAGCTCCTCCTCAGCTGCTCCACATTTCTGGCATGGTGTGGAGAGACGTGGTATGTGAGGATCTTGGAGGAAAAAATATCTGATGTGGCTAAGAGGCCAGCCTTCAGACCGGGAGAACCTTGATGAGTCGTAATGAATAATGCCAGGCATTTTGTAGCTCTTGATGCCCACTAGTCAGTGGGACATTTATTCATAGACTGAGGAATCTCAGCCCCTGTGTGCAGATGTTTGCACCCATGATACATCTGTCTCTGTGATTTATGCTCTGTTTTGAACCTGTGGTAGTGGAAATATGAGATGCATGCACTGTTGCTCAATTATTTCTTAGTGCCAAGGGAGAACTGAGGCAGAAGAATGAGCTGGAAGCAAAGAAATGAGAACAGAAAACTTATTTGGCTGGACTCATTGCCTCGGTTGATGTGAAGGGTGTGTCTAGTGACAGGATGCCAGGCCGAGTGTCTGAGGCCTGCAACTGTGGTGATGTGGTAAATAGGAAACGCAGGGTCTTTTTGTGGAGGCAATTTTAGGATCACAGAGAGAGAGATTCTTGATTACAGTTGGGTGGGGGCAATGTGCAAGGTGAGAGGCAAACTGGTTAATCCTGATGAAAACCATCATTCCCAGTGCCCTATGAGGACAGTCAGCCCGCTGAGGTGCTCTATATCCTTACTACCTTCTGCTCCTATATGTCCTCACCATCTCACGCCAGCCTAAGTGTGCTCCATTTTCTCTTTGTACCCAGCCAGCAATCTTCAGCTTTGTACATGGCTGCACGATTCGCCTCTCTCGTTATCCACGGTTTCTCCATCCATGCAGGTGCCTGGGCGGCAGCGTGGCAGCAGCTGGCGTGCATTGTCAGCATGTGTGTAGTAGTGGTGTTGGCTCATCAGGCAGACATCTGGGGAGATGACTCGTGCCTGTCCTGTGATGGGGCATGGCTGGGTGTAGCTGGAATCTGACAGCTGGAGAGCTGAGTGCTGCCTGGACAGCTGAACGTCCCCAGCCACGTGCAAAACCAGGCTACTCTCTTCTTCCTGGCTTGGTGAATATGGAAAGGGGGCGTTGAAACTGCTGGAGTGGCCTCTCCTAGTGCTGTTGTCAGTGTGGCTTCTTGTGCTAGGCAGCAATGGGTTTTGTGGTGTTTTTCGTTTGTGGTGTGTTTTTTTTTTTTCTCTGAGCCAGCAGTTGCCTGCTTTCTTGTGTTTAATGCACGTGCTTGCATCAGTGGTTGCAGCAGTGGGGAAGGAGGGTGGTCTGTAAGGGGTGGCTTCTCCAAATCCTGTATGGAGCTGTGTTACTGTCAGATGTGGACCTCTGCAAATCATAGAATCATTAAGGTTGGAAAAGGTCTCCAAGATAATTTAGTCCAACCATCCCCCTACCACCTATACTACCTACTAAACCATGTCCCTAAGTACCACATCCAACCTTTCCTTAAACACCCCCAGGGACGGGGACTCCACCACCTCCCTGGGCAACCTGTTCCAATGCCCAACCACCCTTTCCAAGAAGAAATGTCTCCTCATCTCCAACCTGAACCTCCCCTGGCGCAACTTGCAGCCATTCCCCCTAGTCCTGTCACTAGTTATCTGTGAGAAGAGGCCGACCCCCAGCTCGCCACAACTTCCTTTCAGGTAGTTGTAGAGGGCAACAAGGTCTCCCCTGAGCCTCCTCTTCTCCAGACTAAACAGTCTCAGTTCCTTCAGCCACTCCTCATAAGACCTGTGCTCCAGCCTCTTCACCAGTTTGATTGCCCTTCTCTGGACACGCTCCAGGGCCTGGATGTCTTCTCGTAGAGATGTGCTAATGTATAGGTCGGAGATGGAAAGTTGGTAGTTTGGAGGGTGCTTCTACCTGTCCCTTATGTTGTGCTGAAGGTTTTCTGTTGTGGATACAGTGCATAGATTATGGGCACTTAACTTTTGTCTACATATCTTCAGACAACTGTTGAGTACATCAAGTACTCAAGTACAAGTTTTCCTATTTGGCAAAGAGGTCTTTGCACACCATTCTGCATCCTTCTTTAGCTTGACTTCTAACCTCTTCTTTCCAGAAGGTAACTTTCACATAGGTACGATTTTGTTGCACCAAACCCAGTAGCTATCTGACCCAACTCTATCTGGACAGCACTGACAGCTGATAACCATTCAGCTTCTTTCTAAATTTTTCTGGGACTTGTCCTATTTAAAAGGTAACTTACTAATGGATCAAATTTACTGTTTTCAATTATAAAACAGCTTTTCTAGGAACTGCTGTTGTCTCTTTGGAGACAACAACAAAGACTTAGACAAACACAACTAAACCGTATCCAACATAAAAACCTAATTAGAAGTCTAGATCTGTTCAGGCAGATGCTGTTTGAAATGTTACTTACTACAAACAGTCCAGCTGTGCAAATCACTAATTTTAAAAAGAGACAAAGGTGGTGAGGGGAACAATTTTGAAACTTTCTCTCATCTAGCAGTGAACAACTAGCTAGAGGAACATATGTTTCCTGGTACATGATCTGTTCTTTCAGAGATGTATTGAAGTGCTCTCATTAAGGTGCTTTTAGAGTTAATCTAATGGCAAATTAAGTTTAAAAAATATTAAAGAATACAACAGTGAACAAAAATGCTTTACTGTGACAGGAATTCCTCCTTTTAAGGAACTTTTCCTGGAAATGTTTGTTTCAAATATTAAACTCCCTGAAAACAATCACCCAATTTGTTCTCCACTTGTGTTGGTTAAGGATTCAGTCTGCACATTGCCTAGATTAGTCACTGGTAGTCTTTGCATTGATTTCAGTGGATGTGAGATCAAGTTTCTAACTGGAAACGTCAAGTTTCCAGCCAAATCACGTTCTGTGCATCACTGTGGGCTTGTCTGCTTTTATGCCAGGCAAAATGCACCTTTTTTCCTTCTGTTTGTGCCAAGCTCATGTCAGTCCTACAGTGGTAGGGGGTTTTGTGGGTGTGTTTGGTGTGGGTTTTTTTATGGAATATAAGTCTCTGTTGCCCTGATGTTCTTTCTGAAGCAAGAGACTATCATCACATCTGAGATGCTTTTTGACTGCTCTGAGAATGAATTTATCTTGACAACAAAGCAACTGGCCCTGCATGTTCTGCTCTTACTGCTGTTGTGAAGAATTTGTCAGAAATTAATACTGGAGAATACCCCTGGGTACTTTGCACTGTGGCAATGGACAGGGATATTTGTCTCCCATCACTCGCTGCCCAGCAGGGTTCTCCCTCAGGGGACACCTGGGGCCTTTGTGCAGCTTGAAAATGGTTCCCATGGTGGGGCTGCACCCTGCGTCGCAGTGCCAGATATTGAACGTTGCTGAACGGGAGATCTGTTCCTGCCAGGTCTTCCTCTTCAGGCTTGAAATGTCCTTACTTGTATGGTGCTCCTTCAGACAAACATCTAAATGACCATCATTTACAATCCGCATTGATGTGATGCAGAATTCCAGATGCGTTAGAACAACCTAAGGACCTGTTATGCTCAATTAGTCTCTGAGGTGTGCTCTGCTATTTATTATATGATTTTTCAGGAATATTGACAGTGTTGCTGCTGGAGAAAGTAAGTTCATTCGTGCCCTGTCATGCCAGGGTGGTTGGGTGCCGCAGCCTGCTGCTGTATGGCCCATCTTGCAGAATGAGTAGCCTTCTGCCTGATTATCTCACACCTTTTCTGGAAGAAGAAAAAAACCTCTTCGTTTTTCCACACAAAGTGCACTTGCAGTTGTTATTTTTGTAGAACTGCTGTGTTGTATCTTGTGAAAACACAGCCACTTGGCTGTTTCATGGGTGATACGTATAGAATCATTCCCAGGACACTGAGAGGTCTTGGCATTCCTAACCAGATGCAGGGCTTCTTTTTGCCTGTTTATATCTTTCTAAATCCTCGGCAACTCTAAAATGAATCTGTAACTGCAGATATTCTTGCTTTCAGTCTTTTAGCAAATGGTGTCACCAGGCAACGATCTATTCTCCACTGGTATCTTTTAATTTAAAAAGTATTAAATATGGATCACAGTCTCCTTCTAGAGCTTTTACAGTAGGCATTTTATTTTGATGCTGTTTTCTACCAATCCTTTAATTGGGGCTAATGGGAATTGCTTGTTACATTTCTAAATTTGCACTTTATTGCAAACAATTTAAAATCACACTTGGTAAACTGTATCCTACTGTCAGATATAGTCTCAGTTGTGCCATTTCTAATGAAAATGGTTTTACATTCTCTGCTTGTGGTCATTTTGTTCATGTTTTGCACAAAGGTGAGAAACAAGGGCACCACTTTTATCCCCTGCTAATATTTTTTTAAAAAAATAAATGAGTCTTTGGTCATGTTGCTCTTGAGGCAAAGATGGACTCATTTACCTGAGCTGGTCTCTGTTATTTTGGAAGAAGTCTTGCCATGTTTCTTATGTGTCTCTAAGTCCAAAAGAATTCTGCTTCATTTGTGATCTCGGGCTCTGACTGATAAACTCTCTCTAATGAGAGAGTGGGTACATTGTATCAGCTGGTTCTTAACAGTAGGGTCCTCTACATTTACTTGCTAGAGACTCACCTAGGGTCAGGGACAGACGTGCTATTTCTAGTCTAGTATCAACCAATCTGCCTCATTCCTAACCAGTCTAGGAGATCTGCTTGCCTCTTTGGGCATGGAGTTCTTAGCCAGCCTTATTTCTTTTGCAAGCTTCAGGAGGGAAGCTGAGAAAAAGCCCATCTGTCTCCTCTGCACTCGCATGTGTCATGCCAGGAACTTTCTAGCTTCTCAGGTAGAGTTTCCTGGTTTAAGATGGGGGAGTCTGAAGACCCACTACCAAGCATGGTGTGAGGGAGGATTAGAAAGAGTGACAATAGTTAAAGACAAAGTCCTTGTTATGTCATGTTCTGTGTATGTGCAAGACAAATATTCCATATAAATTATCATTAGAGCACCCATCTTCTACCATCTCATGAGGCTGCAGATAACATCTATGATGCCTCATCTGTTGCCTCCCATTTTCCTGTGGAGGACACCATCCTTGCAGTCTGCTCAAGGCCTCATCTCAGCAGCTGCTCTCTCTTCTCAGATATTTATTCCTCCTGGAAGATGGTAGCTTTCTCTAGCAAAAAGTGCCTATGCTTTGAACATAAGTAATTATCTCTGGCCAGTATACTGTCTACTCCTTAAAGATATTCACAAAGAAACTCTTTCACTTAGCAATCACAGCTAATTTAGAAGCATGGGAAATCTTGGGATGCAGGGTTCATATCAGAGTATTTATGCAGGGCTACTACTTAACCAGTTTTGCATATTGACACGCAGTCTTACTGGGCTTTTTGTTTGGTTTTTAACCTTGGCAAAATCTTCCTTCTGTTTTGCTGCCTTGGGGAATGTGACAGTGACACCTGTTTTAGACGCATGTCTTAAACGGATGGTTTTGACCTGTGGGAGACAATCAGTGAAAATAACCCTGCAGTGAGTCTTTAGATCTTACTAAAAAGCAGCATAGGAAAATGTTTCTCCTGTCTGGAGGTTTCCCTATTACATCATAGGGATGACGGATTGTCTGGAAGAGGGAAGGCTGTTGAAATTCTGGGATATGGCCTGCTTGATTCTGTTTATATAAAACATCATCATTAGCTGAGTCTAATCTTTGTTGCTGCTGGTCTGAATGGTTCAATGCTTCATCCCACTACAAAAGTCTGCTTTTTCTCAAACATGGTTTGCCATCATCTTCCTTATTTCAGGGGCAATTTTGCATAAATTGGGAGTACTGTACCTCAGCCTGGTTGGATATATTCCAGTTTTTTAAATCATTCAAGAATTCGGAATGCCTCAGTGACTCTGAGGATGTGGGACTTTTTATATGCCGTTGCTGTAGCCAAAGAGGAAAGTTTTTCACTTCTTCTGCAGAACCAGTATGGCTTTATGACTCTTCTCCATTTTAATGTAGCCACTATACCATTTATCAGATCTGACTCCTCTGCAGATACAGCCGTATCTGGTTTTGATACTTAACTAATCATTTCTTCCTAGATGAACTGATGCTACTTAGAGGCATTCAACTGAATATTTATCTTGTCTACAGAGTCCCTTAAGTTGCAGACGTTTAAGTTGCATAAACCCACTGCAGCTTGCACAGCTATCGGAAGGCACAACACGAGATGCCAGAGTCTGTACAGCTGCAGTATACAGTGTAGCTGTTGTGGTGCTTGAGAAGAACTACAAGCTATGATAAATTAGGTTTATTTTCACATTTCAAAGGGTGCTTATAGGGACTGTAATAAAAAAAAGGCTTCTAGAGTTAATGGTTGACGTGGCAATGACAAAAAGAAATGGAACTTTGCAGTGCTACGTTAACAGAGTTAAAGTAGATGTGGCAATCACATTTCATACAGAAAATTGTGTATCAGACTTTGATCTACCATACAAATGAAGAATGGGAAAATAACACTCTTGCATGATGATACAGGATGCTTAGTAGGAGAGCCAGCTGGGGCAGTGCAGTACGGCTTGCCTGCTGCTCGAGTCTTTGTTTAAATTGCCTGCCTGTGCCTGTTGTTAACATTCGGAGTAGCTATTTACTGAACTCTTAAAAGATATTTGATATCTCTGTATTTGACAACTGAAAGATATTTAGCATATCTGCTGACACTTTTTATCTGTGCTTTTATTAATACACATTTATTTCTTTTTGTTCCATTTAATACTAGATTACTTCATCCAAATCTATTATAAATAATGTTATTGTAGTCACAATCATCTAGGGTATAAGAAATGAACCTCACCTCCTCCTATAAATTGGAGCTTTCTTATACAATTGTTAAATGGCTTGATTTGCTCCTATCAGATTTTTGATATTTTGACAGCTGAAATAGTTTGAGATTTGTATTTTTCTGAATAATATATCTCTGATTATTTTAAAAGGGTGTTTTCTTGCACACAAACGAAATCCCATCACAGCAGCTGTAGTTCTCCTTAAAATGCTGGCTACATAGCATCATGTTCAATGTTTAATTAGCCTTGCCATGTTATTAACATCTCTTTAATATTCACTTTGAAATACTTGGCTGTTAAAATGTAGAAAAGCTAATGTATACATATAGCTTATTTATATGCATAAATTAGTATAAACACGAAAAATGTAGGCTAAATGCCCAGATAATCTCCTTTGACAGCCAGCTCTGCTAGGCTGTGGAATCAAGGCTCCTCACAGGCAGCCTTGAACACCAGAAGACACCATTTGGTGCACAAGGGGCTGAGATCTGGGTTTGCCAAGCTCTGGGCTGGATGATCTGATGCTATTTGATTGCCACTGTAGTGGCTTCCCTGCTGACAGCAGTGCTCAGGTGCTTTCTTTATGAAAGGGTCGAGGCTTGCTGCCTCCAGGTAACAAGGTGATGTATGCTTTGCCTGACAGTCTCTGTCTTCTGAACTCAGGGTTGAGAAGAGTATCTGACAAGGGAGGTGTAGCAATCACCAGGGGTAGAGAGCAGAGCACACTACTCAGCGTGGTGGTACCACGAGTCATGCCAGGTGCATTTATGTCCTCTGGATCTCCAGACAAAGCACCGCTCTGAAAAAAAACAACCAGAAAACCTTTACCCTGAAGTATCTTTCTGGAGCAGGAGGACTCATGGCTGCTTCTTATTATAGGACAGACTGTTTGCAAGACCTGACATCAAATTCATATCGGAAGTAATGGTTTGTAATGAGATAGATCTACTGACTGACAGCTGTGACTCACCTAAGTTTGTTTGTGAAATTCTTGAACCATTTTCAAGTGGACCATGAAAGGCAACTAAAAAAAAGTAATGTATAGCCGTCTGGTTCAAGTTTACTGTGAAGGGTTGATATCTCCCCTGAAGTTTTTTTAGGAGTCTAGGGGAAAAGGGGAAAAAACCTAACACCCTCCCCTACAACAAGTTTTTCAACTGCCAGCAACATCATGCTGAGAATACCGTGGAGTATGTGTTTCATGGCTCCTTTGAGGATTCATTATGCTGCATTGCTCACTAATAGGCACTGTCTGAGAACAGCTCTCAGTTTTTGTATGTTTGGTGGTATTCCGGTCCAGCAGCGCACGGGTATGTCTAGGCTTGTAAATCTCAAGAGCCAGCCTCTGGGGGTGAGGGGAGGTATGGCATGGATTCCAGCTGTAGGGTGTTGGGTACCTGTGGCCATCTTCTCTGAAAGGACTGCTCCCCAGACTATGCTGTCTGAGCATAAGTCGAACTCAGAAAGGCCAAAACTACGGCAGGCACCATACTAGCCAGTTAAATGGTACAGGATTATCTTGTGCCAGTGGGTAAGTCTTATGTGCTGGCTATGTTCAGTTTATTACTACAGATTAAGTTACTATAAAAGCTTCTAGATGTTTCAAAATCCATTTTCATGGCTTTTTGTGAATGTGCAGGTAGACAATCTTCATAAGAAATCTTGCCCAAAGCTCTTATCACTCAGTGAACAGCTGTTGTTTGTGATGTGCCTTTACCTCCTTCATTTTCATGGGATTATTTGGAGATCAAAAGAAAGGAGAGTGACTAATTGTGGCGAGTTGACCCTGTCTGGATGCCGGGTGCACACCAAAGATGCTCTATTGCTGCCATCCTCACCTGGACAAGGGAGAGAAAATATAGTGAAAGGCTTGTAGCATAAGATAGGGACAGGGAGAGATCACTCGCCAATTACCATTATGGGCAAAACAGACTCAACTTGTGGAACACTAATTTATTACTAATCAGATCAGAGTCAAGTAATGAGAAATAAAACCAAATCTTGAAAACGCCTGCCCCCCGTTCCTCCCTTCTTCCCGGGCTCAACTTCATTCCCAAATTCTCTACCTCCTCCCCTCCAGTGGCACAGGGGGAGGGAGAGTGGGGGTTGTGGTTAGTTCATCACACTGACCATGTCATCGTTGTCTCTGCCGCTCCTTCCTCTTCAGGAGGAGGACTCCTCAAACTCTTCCCTGGCTTCCTTCCTCCCACAGGAGACAGTCCTCTGTGAACTTCTCCAACATGAGGCCATCCTATGGGCTGCAGTTCTTCATGAACTGCTCCAGTGTGGGTCCCTTCCGTGAGGTGCAAACCTTCAGGAACAGACTGCTCCAGCATGGGTCCCCCACAGGGTCACAAGTCCTGACAGTGAACCTGCTCTGGTGTGGGCTTTTCTCTCTCTCCATGGAACCACAGGTCTTGCCAGGAGCCTGCCCCAGCATAGGCTTCCCATGGGATCACAGCCTCCTTTGGATATCTACATGCTCCAGTGTAAGGTCCTCCATGGGCTGCAGGTGGATATGTGCTCCACCATCACTCTCCATGGGCTTCAGGGGGACAGCCTGCCTCACCATGGTTTTCTCTAGGGGAATCTCTGCTCTGGCACACAGAGGACCTCCTGCCCCTCCTTCTTCACTGATCTTCTTGTCTGCAGAGTTGTTCTTCTCACGTATTCTCACTCCTTCCTCTGGTTGCCATTGCTTTGTGTGCACCAGGCTTCTTTCCCCTTCTTAACTGTGTTATCCCAGAGGCACTACCACCGTGACTGATGGGCTCAGCCTTGGCCAGTGGCAGGTCAGTCTTGGATCCAGCTGGCATTGGCTCTGTTGGACATGGGGGAAGCTTCTGCAAGCTTCTCAACAAAAGCCACTTCCATAGCCCCACACTAACAAAACCTTACCACACAAACCCAATACACTAATACTAGTGGTGCATGAATTGCTCAAGTGGTATTAGGTATGGCCACAGGTATACTATCTGGACCACGGATGGAGAAAAACACTTCCCCCACTGTAAAGGGGTTACAGATAATGCTCCCTTGTAAGCAGTGAAGTGGGAGAAGGAAAGGGGTGGGCTTTAAGTTACAACTCCCAATTTGCTGAAAGGAGACCTTTCGGACGCTGCCAGGTCTCCTATTGCAGCCGCTTGTGGTGTACCTCTTGCTGCCTTCAGCCTGTTACCGTCTCCTGTGGAGTGATTGAGATTGATGGGTGGAAGTTAATTGGAAATAGTTATCCTTCTTTCTTGACAAGTTAAAGTTATAGAGGACATGCCTGAGTCTTTTTTTTTTTTTTCCTTCTGCTATTCCTCTCATATTATCCTTCCTTCCTTTGCTCTTCTTCCCTCTAATAGGAGTTGCAGGGGAAGAAGGGTGAGAAAATTCACTGAATTTCATTTCAATGCAAAAGTTAAAGGACATAAGAACTGAAAAAAACCCACCCCTTTGTTAACTGTTAACTCATATTCCAAGAAGAAAGCTTCATCCGTTTGGATTCTGGCAAGGTAGCAAGTTTGTCGCCTTAATTTCATAACTTTTGCGTTGGCTACATTCATAACTGCTTAACTGTAACCGAAGACAAAATGTCAGTGTTGGGTCTTTACCATTCACTCAGCTCCTGTGACTCTCATGAGGCACATTTCAGTACGTTGAGTTGTATTACTGAATGCCAGAAGTGTATTCAAAGATTTTGTGCAGAACAGGAAGGTTTTGTCAGCAAAGTGTGAGACTAATTGGTGTCCGTTTAGAGAAAGAAGAACAATAAATACCGTTAGGACGCCAGTTTGCTAGTGTAACCTTGGAATGTCTCTGGCAATTGCATGGAATTACTTGCTTCCTTCACTCTGGAAAAAAATTCTGCAACTGTTCCCACACTACTTTTTGACAAGGCATAAATGCGGTACCCACAAGGCAGAGATACAAACTGTTATCCTTGCAGACTCAAGTTGTACTGAAGCCAAGACTTGCTGCCATCTCACTGATATATTAAATGCCAAGCAGTTGAGAAGAAGAAACTGTTACTTCATCCGTCTTTGTGACTGAATGCCCTTGCTTTTCTTACATCTTGTTTATTCATGGGTATTTGGAGACATTCCTCAGTGTGGGCTGTGTCGCTGCAACTTTGTCTCCTTGGCGTTTGCCTCTGTCCATTTAGTTCATTAAATGTTGTCCTTGCATTTAAGAAAATGCTGCTTATTGTTTGTTTCAGGCCAGCCTGTTTTAAGGAAGAGGGTAGGAACTATATTTAGAGAAACAAGCACAAAGGGGTAGGTTTACAAGAGGCAAGGGGATAAGGATGGCAAAAGCCTCCACTGAAACAGGCTCAAAGAACTGGGAAGAGAAAAATAGGGACAAGTATTGCTGGAAGGGGTGAGGAGGAGGGGAAACCAAAACCAGCCTCCTAAAATAGGAGGTTAGAGATGATGGAAAACTATGCATTCCTTTATTAGCATGTAACATACTTGTTGGGCAGTTTCATTCTTGGGTGGTGAGACATGGCTGATTACCCAGTAGAGAGAATGAAAGGGGGAATGGGCTGTAATGGCTAAAGCTGCTGAGTAAAGGAGTTTGGTTCCCTTTCCAGTTAGCCCTCTGATAACACTGGGAGCTCTCTGGTTTTCCACCCCTACCCATTCTCCAGTGTAATCAGAGTGGTCCCAGCTAATGAACCTTAGAGAGGACTAATAAGCTTTGTTTCACTTCAAACTGTTGTGATTCCCTCTAGAATTATTACCAAATCTTGTAATCTACAAGTCTGAATATTTGTTCATTATCTAACATCTAAGGTTAATTTAATTCTTATTTCCAGCTATTTTGGAAAACCTAGATACGCTTAAATAGATGAAATAGACAAAGTACCACATGCAATTTCCAGCATAAGGCCTGAGGGCTCAAATAGTGAAAAACTATGGGAGTGGTCCAAGAGTGTCGGGCAGACAAGGAATTAAAATACCCAGATTTAATGCATTTCTAAGTTATTTGCCTCCGAAGTTTAAAATCAGCTTACAAGTACACAGCAGTATTTAGTCCTCATTTCTGATACAAGATACTGAGATAAGTTGGCCTCCTGGCTGAAGTGAAAGGCAGCAATTGTCCTGCTCTTGCTCTGTGCTCTATAATCATGCCACAACTATTTAAAGAGAATATTAGGTTAAAAAAATGCCGCAGAATGAAGTGTACGTACTGAGAGGCAGAGCAGTCTGCTCCTGCGGTCTGCCTCAGCATGCAGAGGTGAGGCACGGTTGTCTTGCTGTGGGGAAGCTGCAGTCGGGGCAGAGAGAAAGCACTAGCCACAGACCAGGCAACAAGCTGGCCCTGCTCAAGCACGAGTGAAGTCGAAGGCAGAGAACTGTGTTTCAAGACTAACCTCAAACTATGCAGTGGGGAAAGGGAAGAAGTGGATACCTGTAGCATGTCTTCATGGCTGTATTGGGTTTGTGTGGCAAGGTTTTGGTAGCAGGGGGCCACAGGGCTGGCTTCTGTGAGAAGCTGCCAGAAGCTCCCCCCATGTCTGACAAAGCCAATGCCAGCCGGCTCCAAGACAGACCCACTGCTGGCCATGGCCAAGCCCATCAGTGATGGTGGTAGCACCTCTGGGATAATAGAGTTAAGAAGGGAAAAAAAGCCACCAAGAGGAATTACAGCCAGAGAGAGGCATGAGAGTATATGAGAGGATCAACTCTGCAGACACCAAGGTCAGTGAAGAAGGAGGGGGAGGGGGTGCTCCAGGCACTGGAGCAGAGATTCCCCTGCAACCTGTGGTGAAGACCATGATGAGGCAGGCTGACCCCCTGCAGCCCATGGAAGATGACGAAGGAGCAGATCTGCAGCCCATGGAGGACCCCACACCAGAGGACACGGATATCTAAAGGAGGCTGTGACCCTCTGGGAGGCCTGTGCTGGAGCAGGCTCCTGGCAGGACCTGCGGACCCGTGGAGAAAGAAAGAGAGAGGAGCCCGTGACAGAGCAGGTTTGCTGGCAGGACTTGTGACCCCATGGGGGACTCCTGCTCGAGCAGTCTGCTCCTGAAAGTCTGCACCCTGTGGGAGGGACCCATGCTGGAGTAGTTCATGGAGAACTGCAGCCCATGGGAAGGACTCATGTTGGAGAAGTAGGTGACTACAGAAAGCGAAATAGAGCTTTTGGGTAACGTGGATCACAAAGGATGCAAAAATGAGTGAAACAGCTCCAGTTCTCGTCGCCCCATGCAAACTAACAGTTCCTTCACAATGGGAGCATAGGCTGGACTTTTCCTGTAAGGACACCGTTCTTTGGTGTCCTTATTGCTGCCACTTTTCATGCTCACCCATACGATGGTGAGTAGCAGGATTTGTCAAAGAGGGGCAGGAAATGGTCTTGAGCTTTTCCAGGCTAGGCATTGTCTTGGTCTGTGTGTTGGTGCTTGAGTGGAGCAAGGTGGAGGGCTGGATCAGGTTGGCTGGGGGACCTCTGTCCCACCTCACCTGTGTGGGCTGCTGTCAGTAATGTGCTGCTGCCTGGAATGGATGTGGAGGAGACTTTTAGGGTAACTGAGCTGTCAATCCCCATCCCTGCATGGATTTCCCAGGCTCTGTCCCTGTGAGGGCACTCAGTCTTGGTGGCTGAGCCTAGCTACCTATGGACATTGACCTTCCAACCATATGCTTTGTGTTCCATGTATCTCTACAGCTGTATATGCCAAGCCCCAATAAAGCAGCATGAAGTGGAAAGTCTTCACCTACTTGCACGTTCTCTCCCACCATATTTAGCATGTTAGTAAGTTATAATGATGTTGCCTATGGCACATTGAATACTATAGTGGTATTTTCATATTCCTTTCCTGAATTATCATGATTACAAGGAGCTATTCTGGATTTAGGTGGTGTATCTTGTAAGTGAAATCCAGCTGGGAGGCAGAATGAATATTATGCTTAGCTGAAAAGCTTATACTTAGCTGAAGAGCATATGCTTAACTGTACTCATAGATAAGCCACAGTTTTCCAGCTCTGGGATCACAATAAATTGGGCTGATTAGTGCTGGGAGAAGAGTATTTTTTTTTGTTGTTACCAAAAATGTGAAAACAAAACTTGCCACGAAAATAGCAACCACTGTTATTCTGGTGTAGACAAAAAAAAAAAAAACAAACCAAAAAAGCCAAATCAATATCAGCAAGTAGGAACAAAAAAAATTAAATGCACGTTCAGGAAACAGTTTAATAGAAATGAAAGTTTATGCAACCAATAAAATTGTGACTCATCTGTACTTCTTCCATTCCAACTGCAGACTGTTTTAAATTTTTTTCCCAGAATTAGTATGCAGAGAGTGTTTATAAGTTGAAGCCTGTTTATAAGTTTAAAACTCAAGAGCAGGCAGCTAGTATGCAGAGGGTTTCATTCTTTCATCCTACTTGATGTGTTATCGATAAGAAGGTTGATCACTCAGATCAAGTAGTCTATAAATGGTCCACGAAGATTTCTGGCCTGTGACTGACTGAAGTCATTCTCTCTTTCCTAATGGCAGTGGATTCACTGTTGTGTACGGAAAGTGATGGCTGTGCAGTGTATTTGTGGGCTGATTGCACCATATGGCCCTGCCCACCACAGGAATAAACTGTATAGCTTGATGGGCTAGAGAGGGTTGGGCATTGCTGGCCTACAACTGGCTCAGAAGCATTTCTGTCCACTTCCTGCTGCTGCCCATGCCAGCGGTAGGACACGTATTGATTGTTCAAAGCTGCCTTTTGTCTCTCTTATCCTTCTGTCTCCTAAGACAAACAGCTCGTGTGAGTCTACTCCCCCAGCTCTTCATAAATTGCAGGTCTCTCATTAACAGCCTTTTCAGAGTCTATTCTAAAAACATTGTTAGAAAGCTTTAATTTCTTTTTATTTACTATCATTATGCAATTATTATGTTAGTCATGGAATACTGTTTTTTGAATAGCTAAATCACCAAGTGTTACAGTGAAAAAGATAATGATCTTAACACCATGCTTCTAGGACCCTTTTGTTGTTCTAATGCACTGGTGCATACAAGGATTTTCTTTATCGGCAACTAATAAGGTTAAAAGATGTTCACTTCAGTGACTCAGATGATAACAAAGGGATACCAGAGACTTCAGTTCATCAAGAAATACTGATAAGCCCTTGGCTAATGGAAGTTCTTCATTCTAATATGAAGTGGATAAACCAAATGATAATTTTTATAAGCAAAACTGTTTTCAATTGATGAAGCTTCTAATTTTTAACTTTCTAGAGGAGCAAAGGCAATGCATCAGAGTAATGGAATGATAACTGCACTGTTGTTCCCCTTTGGGAGCAGTGATACGCAGAGATGAAACTTGGGTCTGGCAAAACTCACTCACTTATGTCATTGTCTCATGGTATCCTTATACACACACTTAATGACATATTTTGTTTATTTATTGAATATTGGCCTTTTTACAAAGAGAAGACATCAAAATAAATACATTTGGGTCCATTTTAAGTGCTGCTTTTTTCTTTCAGTGCAAGCAAGGAGAAAACATTTCTTCTTTTCTTCTTTGATATGTGCTCTTTACTATCTCAGCAATCCCCTCCAAAACCATTAGTACAATGAGTTAGGCATACTCAGGGTTTGTGAGTATATACAACTGGACGGATAAAATCACTGAAAGTGAAAGCTTTGAACAGACTTCGTTGACATTAGTTTCGTAACTTCCTTGGTTAGAAGATTATGTGGCTTGAAAGAGTGGGAAAGGTTGGAAAACTTTATGAAAACAGAGCCAAAATAAATAAATGCAGTCCAACTGAGGTAAGACTTGGTAGGTAATGCATCCACGCAGCAGGTGTATTTTATCTAAACCTCATAAATATTTTATATGATCCTTTGTAGAATTACTGCATACTCTTTAAAAAACAAACCCCTCATAAATCATTTATATAAAATAGATAATACAGAATGGGGAAAGAACTGGCTTAACAATTTCACATGCAGAACACAGCAGGCCAACTGCTGATTTATTTAAAAGTGACTTTTCCTGCTGGTGCAGAATACTACTTCTCCCATAAACAAGATTCAACCAGTGCTCAGCAAGCACCAAAAAGGTGGGACCAGGAGGGGTTAAAATGGGAGTCAAAGTGCAGCTGGAGGGGCTATGCCAAGTATCACCTCTAAAAATCTAGATAAATGTGTGTGGGGGTGCTTTTTTTGTGTGTGGGTTTTTTTCTTTTTTTAATATGTGGTTGAACTAATACCTCAGGGTCAGGCCCACCTCAGTTGTGTGTAAGAGAGTAACTTTTGTGAAGAAGCTAAGAAAACAGTTGTCTTCTGATTGCACTGGCTTGAAATTTCTAGGCAAATGTGTTCTGTTAAATAAGCCAACAGCAAACTGAGCAAATTATGGTGGGTTTTAAAAAAAGTGTATGAACTTTTCAATCTAAGTGGTTTCATTTTCTATTTGTGTTCATTCCAGTTGGTGGAATTTCATGAAATGAGTATTGGATTTCAAGCTTTTCGTACCAAAATTCTTATGTGGCTTTTGGCATTAGTTAGTGCTGGTGTGATTGTGATCCTGAATTTTAACCTGATGTTACGCCAGATTTGCTATATCTTTAAAACCTTTCTAATAATTGGTGGATGGGCTGTTGTGAAGCGATCTCTGGATGACATGGAGAACATCTACTCTCCTTCCACCCCAAACAAAAAATTCCTCGGCATGAACATGTGTGATGTGTAGTATTGGGAAATGTTTTTTGTTGAGTCACCACAGCAACTAATTATCTTAGTATTTTGCTTCTGAGTTTGTCTTAACTTGATATTTCAATTAAGCCTTGCACCAAAATGGACTTAACCGATGGTGCAGTGGAACAGGTTGACCCATCCCAATGGCTGATCCTTTCAAATCCATCCCTGAGGTTGCATTTAATTGGTCGTAAGTGCGCTATACGAAAGAAGTTCTCAAACTGTGATATAGTGCTAGGGCTGTAACGCAGTGCAAGGCATCTGGGTCATCAAAACAATGGTGCTTCTTGTAATGGTTAGAAACTGGATGGACACCGCAAAATATTTTAGGAATTTTCTAACAGACCTCCTTGCTTCTCATTGCAGAAGCCATCTCACAGAGACACGACGTATATAGGTAGCCAGAACCTTCCCTTGGGATATCAATGTTGTTTCTGATACTAATTTGACAACAAAAGCTCAGTGTTTGTTCTTGGCTGAAGTAAAAACTGGAACTTGTCCCTGAATATTTTTACAGGCACAGCTAATGATCCCTCAACACTTTTCCTCATAGGGGTTCCTTTGGAGCTATTTCTTGGGTATAAATGATCAAGTTTGCAGAAGACCTTATAATTGGAAAGGACACGAACAGAATCAAGCCTGATTCTTTTCTATAAAGACCTGAAAGGGACAGAGTTTTGAGACTTGCAAGTGAGAAGAGAGGTCAATTATTCGAAATCTTACTCCTGGGGAGAAAAAGTAGTAAACAGTGTCAAACAAATGGAGGTAGGAATATAAGCAGTGACTACACTGTTACAGCCTGGAGTTGTTTTTTAACTTGCTGCATCTTTATAGTGTTCTAATTTTTCTTGCTGCCTGTCCAGGGAGGTGTAACCCAATAGCATCGCTACCCTGATGTAGCTTTCTTAGCCCTGTTTTTCTTTCTTCCCTTCTTCTCTTGTTTATTTGGATTGGAACTTGTTTGAGCCCAAGGGCTGTTTGATGCAAAATCTAGTCCATGGGTCTCAAACTTTACAGGAGACTAGAGGCTGGCTGTAATAACTCTAATTTTCTGTGTAATTCCATTCCTTTAATTTTTTTCTCACTTTCATTTGCAAAATCCTTGGAGAAGTAAAACCAGAAAGCTGAACCATGACTTTTTTTTTTTCTTTTTTGACTTTGCTCTGGCTGAATTTCTCTGGCCCTGCTCCCATGCAGGCTGCTGGTGGGCTCTTAACCACTTTGGTAACCTCAAGCCAGTTTAAACGCATTCGAGGTGGAAAACAGACCATTTCAGAAGGGAAAGCAGCCAGTGATAGCACTTCATGAAAGAGTCCTCGTAGGGAGCAGATGCCAGGTGGGACCCTGAGCAGCACCAAGCATCCCTGTGGGCAGTGCAGGAGCTGGTGTTGCACCCACTGGAGAGCCCAGTGGATACTGAGGCTATAATGATATAAGAGATGACGCAGCATTGCAGACCTGCACGGGTGCAGACAGTCCTGCTGCTTGGCAGGTGTCTGTCTGGAGACATCAGCGATAGCTGAGCTGTTTCTCTGATTAGCAGAAACGCTTTTGGAAGGCTCGTATGAGTTTAACAAGAACTTAAAAGCATTGGTTTGAATGGATTTTGGTTAAGGTTAGGTGTGATTCAGTCCCCCTTTTGCAGTCCCACCAGGGAGATATAGAGACTGCTTTCTGACCCTGGGCATTAGCAAATACTACACGATCTGGCAGCAGATTCCCCAAGGGAAGATCTGAATGTGAGGCCCAAGGACAGTGTTTGTACGTTGTCATGGCTGCACGTGCCAGGAGAGCTCTGGCTGTCCGCAGTCTGTCTGCTCCATGTTTCCCTGATCACCTCGATGCTGCCAGCGCTTGTCATGGCTTTGAAATAGGGTAAACCCTTGTCTCTTCTCTGCTCTTCAGCTTGGGCTGGCGAGCCGACCATACCCACTAGCTTTCTTAAACAATATGAATTGGATACAAGGGTTTAACCCTTCATAGCAAACCTCAGTCCTGTGGCACAAAGAGAAGACAGACAAGTGAGTTTTTCAACAGTAGATAAGATTACCCTTGTCTCCACAGGACAGGGCATGCAGCAGGAGAGTCGTGACTCAGTTAGCAAAAGTCTGGCTCAGACTTCCACCACATCTCAGTTCCAGAGCTGGTTTTCAAAGGTCTCTGATATCTACAGTTTTCAGATTGCCTGAGAAACTCTGTGGTTCTTCAGGCTTGCTGTCAACATTTTTTAAGAACCTGGAGTCTTTCAGGTTCCCTGCAGGAGCATTCCAGAGAAGGTTAATACATTGCTGGGGCAGCTCCCCCTTGCTTCAGCCTTGGTCCAAAGACTATGGAAATAGGCCACTAATTTTTAGCAACATTCTTTGCCAGTTTTTGTTGTTGTCACGTCTGTGGAGGAAGCAATTTAATTCATAGAATCATAGAATGGTTGGGGTTGGAAGGGACCCCAAAAGGTCATCTAGTTCCAACCCCCCCGCCATGGACAGGGACACCCTCCACTAGACGAGGTTGCCCAAAGCCCCATCCAACCTGGCCCTGAACACTGCCAGGGATGGGGCCTCCACAGCTTCTCTGGGCAACCTGCGCCAGTGCCTCACCACCCTCACAAGGAAGAATTTCCTCCTAATGTCTAATCTAAATCCATCCTCTTCTAGCTTAAAATCACTGCCCATTCATTCTCCTTCAGGCTGTTGCAGTCATTCCAAGCACTTCTGATCAGTAGAGATGGGGATGACTGCCTAGCAGAATTAAAGCCAGAAATTATGTCCTTGGTTTCATTCATTACTTTAAACAGACCTCTCAGAAGTAGTCTGCAAGCTTTCAGACTCCACTGAACTCAGGTTGAAAACAATTGTTTACCACTGTCTGTTATGGGAAATGTGACAAACAAATTTATCATGTATTTTCATATTTCCCATATAGCTATTAAAATCCCTTTCTCTAGTCAAGATCAGCATGCCCATAAACTTATAAGTCAAGGTGTTTTTAAATGCAGAGGCATTAATGTGTTCGGTGATGCTGCAAAGCCTGTGCAAGGTGCTACATACTGTATTCCTGTCACTTTTCAGCCTTATCAGACCTGTATTGATTTACAGTCCATAGTTCATGACCTGGGGACCTATTTTCTACAGAATGAAGCACATTTTAAAAATATATAAAAGATCCTCAGTCTCTTTGTTTTTGTGAACTCTGAAAATAAAAGTTCACTTTTGAATTCCAACTGGAACGCTCAGTGATGCTCCACATTAAAGTCCCAGCCAGAAAAAAATTGGTGAAAGCTCCAATGAGCATAAATTTAAATGCGGGTTCTATTTCCCTGGGTTTGGAGCAAATAATGTTGTTTTGGTTCATATTAAAGGAATTCTTCTGTTGACACTCATACAACATATTTTGTGGTGAGCTGGAAATATGAGCAAACAACAAAGGCTGCAGGGTAGACAAAATAGATGATAGAAAAAGCTGAACAGGAAAAGGTTGTGCCATTGAAAGACAGTGTAGTTTGGGGTGTTTGTTAACATCTGGATGCTGTTTGTGAAGAGATGGAGTGATGGCTGATGGGAGTTTGGAACGCAAAGAAACTAGAAAGGCATTGAATTTCTCATGCCTGTTTCCGTGCAGACTGGAGCAGCACTTGACTGAACTGGTGTATTTTACAATATCTGAGGCAGCAACAGAACAACTGTAAAAATACATAGTGATGAGTGGGTTTATGTTGTTTCTCTCTTAAAGTGAGATGGAGCTTACTACTTGGCAAAAGAATGTGCTAAAGATTACACAGTCTGTCTTATGGGAGGAAAACACCCAACCCTTTAAAAGGTTTCTTTGGACTTAGAGTTCTATTTTACCTTGTAAGTCAATATTTTGTTTTGCTTCCCACTTGCTGGGAAAAAGTGTTTCTTTTCTTTTTTTTTTAAAAAAAAGACAAAAATTGAGGTCACTACAAGCAGATCTATTGCTGATGTTCCTTCTAGCCAAAGCTCAGGAGCAAGGTGAGATACCAGTAGAGATGCATGGACATCACTACTTGAGTGCAAAATGCAAAGGAAGAGAAAGCTTGGAAAGATTAAACCCTTAGGGAGTATCTCACGTCTGTTACTGTCTGCTTCTTTGCAAAGTCAAGTCAGAAAATGTTTGAGGTCTCTAGAGTTGTTGGACATTTTGCTAACCAGGGACATGTTAGAAACATTACAGGAGAAGAAGAGATCACAAATTCTGCTTATCTACATAGCTACAGGAGGAGAGCTCATAAAGCTTGGCTTTGGAAATGCGTTCAGTGTGCCCTCACTGCAAGTCCCTCAAACAGCAAAACTATATGAACATAAAATTCTTCTGTGTAAGCACCGTTTGACATTAACTAGGATGGGTTTTATGCTGCCTGCCTCATTTTACTATGTAGAAATACCTTCAGCGGATGGCTGAAATCCTGACCCTATTGAAATCAATGGTAGACTCCTGTGTGTTTCAGAAGGGATGGGATTTCACTTTGTATACTTTTGCAATGGAGATGACGCTACCTGTATAATAGATTTCCTGTTCCTTGGATCGGCCATAATTTATTTTTTCTGCCTATGAATCATCACCAGATCAAAATAAAAAGGTAGTACGCGTAAAGGAAATGGTAGAGGAAAAACATGAACTTCAAAAGCAAAGTCCAAAATGTTTCTACATGCTAATTATCCACAAGGGTTGCCTTTATTTATGACTGTAGTTTAGCTCAGTGGTTTTTAACTGTTTCCTTTCCCAGACTGCTCCTACCGGCTGTACTGATGGAGTAGGTTCATTACAATACCTAGCACAGTGAACACGGTACAATAGAAGTCAGCCTGATGTCAGTGTACGATACCAAGGTTGCAAAGCTCAGTTGCCCTGTTTTGATAGACAAAACTCAGAGGAAAGTGAGAGTATTTTTCCAGCTCAGGATATGATGTCTGTCTTCTATGTAACATGATGCCTTGGTTCTGTTTTTCAAAATCAGGTTTGTGCCAAAAATGACAATTTAAAGGGCAACACTAAAAGGCACCATCATTTTCTAGATACATATGTGCCTACAAGCAATGACATTGTTTACAAAAGGTGATTGCAGACTTTGCTTTCTATTGTGAGCAGTTCTAGATATCTCTGAAGGTTTGTTTTCCTTTAAGTGAAACCTTTTCTGTATTTCCTCTGCCGAGATTTAAGCAGATCATACTGATCTCTTGTGAATAGTCTCTGCTGTTATTGCTCATAGTTTTCCCTGTCTTCCTAGTCAACAGTCCCTACAGGATAGAAACAAATACATAACAGGCAGAAGGAGTTACCACAGAGGCAAAATTAGCAACTCCGTTGCCCACGACGTGATACGCAATCACCTGGTTATTGCCTACCCTCTACCATGTGTCTCTCCTTTTGGGTGTAAGTTATGTAGGGGTTATGCAGATAGCGTGTACTGAACATTTCCCTGTGCAGTGTGTGCAACTTGTTTGCTTTTATTCACAGCATGATTCATTTGGTGCTTTATGAGGTTTTGGCGAATGAGTTGTGCACGCAGCCCCATGAATTATGTCCGTGTAGGAATGTTGTCTATTATTAGCTCTGCAGAGTAGACACCGTGACTCTCTGGGAGGCTGCTGTGATAAAAAGCCTTATCATAGAAAGGTCATGTGCTATTTCTATTAACTCTGTTGATGCAGTTGAGGAAAGCTTATAGCCTAATAAACTGAGGATGAGACTGAAGATGGGACTTCTTAGTCTTGTCCCTGAGAGTAATGACTCCAATAGTCTTGCAAAGATACACAGGGCCAGATCCTATAAAGCGTTTCGGTACACAAATCCCACCAAACCCGGCCTAAATGAAATCGGGAGGTCTTTGGGTACCTAAATCCTTTTATGTATCTGGTCTTCTGAGCCTGTATCTACTTGTTGAGTGGGGTGTGTAATACTTACAGTAGCATTGTTGAAATGAATGCATAAACAGGGTTTCAATTTTTTTTAAAGATATCTTGAAGAAAAAGTTGCTTTCAGTGCCAGACATCGGTGTTAAGATTTAATTCCCCTGTCATGTTTACTGGAATTTCCTAAATATCTACCTAAGCAGAATAATGATTTGATCTGTTAGGAGACAGTGAAGTGCAAGCATAAGTAATCCAGAAATACACACAAAACGGTGGGCCTCTGGACTCCCGTGTTGGTTTCTCAGACTCAGGCTGATGTATGCCAAGTTTACTTTAGCTCTTTTATTTAAATACATAGCTGTGCCTACAGTTAAATGGAGCTCTGCTTGTCGGTTTAGAAATTCTGCAATTGAACGTTACAGAATACACATCACTTGCACAGCAGTTTGTGGCAGGAATCCTTTGAGAAATGGTTGAGAGAATATACGTTTGTTGCCAAATAATAATGTTTAGTGACTCAGAAATTGCCATCTGTTATATAGACTCTCAACTCGAGCTCTGCATATTGAAATAGACCCTGACACATAGAATCATAGGATCTTTAAGGTTGGAAAAGACCTCTAAGATCATCAAGTCCAACCACCAACCCAACACCACCACGTCTCTGCAGGTTTCTTCTTGACGTTTGGGCTAAAGCATCCACCTAGCTGGAATCTCCCACCCCATCCTCAACCCTTTCCCCAGAGATATTTATTTATCACACCCCTTTGGGTTTTTTAACCTATCATAGCATACTGTCAACCATATTAATTCTCAAAAATATCTCTGATTTCATGTGCTTAAACTAATGCTTCACTACAGCCCAATATTTCTGTGGTGTTCCCAAGGTGAAGATTATGTTCTTCAGGACTTTTAAAATCCTGAGGGGGAATGACAGTGTGGGTAATACCTCAAGCACCATATGCTCCTGCCGAAATTGCAGCGTTTGTCAAATGAACTGGTTCCCCGTTGGGCATCTAGAGTCACCGCAGCAACCCTGTGCACTTCCCACACTGCTGTACTCCGGGGAAGCAGCTGTGCAGCCCTCAGGAGCTGCTGTCTACTCACTTGGTGTTGGCTACCTGCCCAGTGCCTTGTTTTCTGGATCTACCTTTGGAGATTGTGTGTACCACTGAAAATGTGCTGCAGGAGCAGAGTAAGACACCCTTGTCCCAGCATTCAGGAAACTCCGAAGGAGCAAAGTAGGCCATTGCATTAAACACGGTGTTTGGTAGCATTCTCTCTCTCACTGTTGTGGTCTGGTGTGAAGTATCCACCAGAACTAGTTTCTGTGCACTATGATATTCCAGGCAGAGACAACCCACAGGGGCCTCCTGAATAGTCAGTATGCCTTGACTTTCCTCTTAGATTTTCTGTCTTTTGGGGAAGGCAGAGAAGGAAGAAGGCAAGTGACAAAGGCTGGAAGCTGAAAATAGCATTAGACCTGATGGAGACCTGTGCAACATAGCTGTGAAATACAGATGCGAATGGAGGATTGTGCTGGTTTTGGCTGGGATAGAGTTAATTTTCTTCCTAGCAGCTGGTATAGCGCTGTGTTTTGGATTTAGTATGAGAATAATGTTGACAATACACTGATGTTTTAGTTGTTGCTATCTAATGCTTATACTATGTCAAGGACTTTTCAGCTTCTCATGTTCTGCTGGTGAGGAGGTGCGTAAGAAACTGGGAGGGAGTGTCACTGAGACAGCTGACCCAAACTGGCCAAAGAGATATTTCATACCATGTGATGTCACGCTTAGCATATAACCTGTGGGAGTTGGCTGGTGGGCAGTGATTGCTGCTTGGGAATGGGCTGGGCATTGGTCAGTGAGGAGTGAGCAATTGCGTTGTACATCACTTGTTTTGTATATTCTTTTATTTTTTTTTCCTTCACTGTCCTATTAAACTGTTTTTATCTCAATGCATGAATTTTACTTTTTTTTCCCCTGATTCTCTCTCTCATCCCACGGCAGGACGGGGAGAATGAGTGAGTGGCTGTGTGGTGTTTAGCTGCCTGCTGGGTGAAACCACCACAAGGATGTATTGATGCATGGGTGTTTGTGAGGGCATGTTACACGCTGTATTCCTTTCAGATAAGTAGCCATAGATGAACGTAAGAGGAAGTGACAGCTCTGTATTTTTGATGCTTGGGCTTATTTTTATACACTGAACCTCAAGGAATTGAGAGAGAACTCCAAATCACAGGTCAGCCACAGGGAATGCCTTTTCATTTATTTATTCTGTAGTTGTTCCAGTATGTATAAAGACATTGTAGTCCAGGAAAATGTCCTAATGCATTTATGTGATATGATACTGGCTAAGGATAGGAATAATCTACAGCAACACGTTAGTTTCAGCCAGAAACTGATCTCGTCTACATATTACCACGAGATTCAAGTATCTTACCAGAAGACTGGCTATGAATAAATCTCTTCAGAAGCACAGAATAGAAAGATTTTGCATCTGATGTTACAGAGAAATAAGATCCCTGTAAAGGAGTAAATTCCTTGTGGATAAGAGCAATGATTCCTCTAAAACAGCTTTATGTGACAGAATACTCAGATACAATTTCCTTTTTTTTTTTTTTTTTACTACTCATTACACAAAAGGAGACATTGTTTAATTAGTTCAAACAGTTATTCACATTTTGAATTCACAGGAAGATTTGAATTCTTAATGATGGGGATAACTCATGGATTAAACATCCCCGAGAAGCTTTCACCTCTGTCTCACCAGTGAAAATCCAGCTTATATGATCCACACTCATTGTCCTTCCCCTATTTACTGGTGGCATGTGTCCAGCACTGGCACAGTGGGAGACAGATGTTTAAGCAGCTGGTGCTGGTTTCGTTTGAAAGCACAGGTAGGGGGAAAGACGTAGGAAGAAGACCGAAACTGGGGCAGGGCCACAGAGCTGTGGAGAGCTGATATTTTGCTGTGGCCCTTGGGGCAGCCATGGGAAGGTACTAAAGCATAGGCCCAGCCTATGCTTTAAAAGTTTTTCTGGCATAGAAACGTCAGTAAGGATTGAGAGTCTTTTGCTGATGTGGCATCAGCAGTATAGCCCCAGTGCAAATGTTGGCCAGAAAATCCATTTCTTACTGTAGCATGTATTGCTTAAGGACTAGATACAAACCACATGGACAGAAGAACTTTTCTGGCCGACTCTTAATTGCCTTTACCCTAGGAGGAGGAGTTGCTGGTATAGCTATAGCTTTTAAACAAAAAAAGGTCATAGACCAAGAATTAGATGAATGGCCTCTCTCACTTTTGCCAAGGGCTGACCATGGCACATCAATTACAGATTATTTTACACTGAATCAGTGCTTGGATTAGTTCAAGATCTTTGCATCAACATAGAGTATGGAGAAGTATAACTGGTTTAGTCTACAATATAGTACCTAAAACTGCCTTGGTATCAGAGTGATTAAAAAGTGGCAAATGTGACTTCGGTCTATAAAAGAGACTTTCAGGAGGATCTGGGAATTAGTGGCCACTAATGATGTCTGTATCAGAAAAACTGTAGAAAGTGAAGTAAAAAGTAGATGCATAAGGAGACACATAAATAAGGTACAGTAGGAAAAGAGTCATTGTTGCTTTTCTAGAAGGACCTCATCTCTCGCAAATTTATTAGAAGTTTTTCTAGAGTAGTTACTAGCATGTGTGAAAAGTTTATATGATAGATCTGGATTTCCAAAACAGTTTTTGCCAAACACTTGAAAAGGAACAAAACTGCTAAGCAATGTGATTGTCCTCATAAGAGTCTGTAACTTGTTAAGAAACAGGAAACAAAGGGGTGGATTCAGTGGCCTAAAAATAGGCACTTTGTGCCATCTGGAAGATTTGAGACATCTGCATGAAGCTGACAGACATGACCTGGGATTTAAGGGAAATGTGCTTGTCAGCACCATAGAGGCTGTGCCGTGCACAAAATTATGAGATGTTTTTCTTTACACACTGAATCTCCCTCAATCTGTAGGGATAGATAACGAGTTTTCACAGGGAAGATCATCACGGGGGTCTTCTGGAGATCAGTACTAGAGATAGCTGCCCAAATTGTTCATTAGTGATCTGGCAAAGGGGGATAGACAATGATGAGAGGAAGTTAAGAGGAGAAACAGAGCTTACTTCAAAATGGTATAGAAAGATTTTATTTCATATCTAGGTGATAAAATGCCATCTGATACTTATTGTTGATAAGACTAAAGTGTGTTTTGGAGAACAGTTTTAATTTCACAGATAGGCTGTGAAGGAATCGCAAAAGACCTTTGTGTCTTTTTGGACAGGTCTGTAAAACCGTCAGTTGAGTGCTCAGTCAGGGTCAAAGAGGCAAAAAGAGTATTAGGTGGCGTTGGGAAGGGAAAAGGGTAGAAAACCAGGAAACACTATAAGAGCTAATGGTGTGCCCACGTCATGAATTATCCATTCTCAAAAAGGAAGGCTAAGGAGAAAACATATTGAGAAGACAATCATGATCAAAGATACAGAATGGCTTCCTTTCAAGGCATGATTAAATAGATTACAGTTTTTCAGCATAAAAAAGAAATTATTTGGAGGGAGGAATATGATAGAGATCCATCGAAAAAAGGGTAGCAGAGAAGCAAGACAGGGAGCAGTCATTTTCTCTAATACTTCTGTTGCATGATGCCAAGTGAAATAATAAGGTTCAAAAGTTCAGAATAGGCAGAGGAATCTTCTTCTGTTATCCATAGTTAAGCTCTGGCAGCCTTTACCACAGAGTGCTGTGGGGACCAAAACTCTACCCAGGTTCAAAAAACAACCAGGCCAGTTCATAGAAAAAAAATTAATGAGCAACTAGGATACAGGAGCATACGTTTCTGGTTCGAGAAGTCCTAAAGCTGCTGATTGCTGGGAGTGCATTCTGTGTGCTTAGCCTGTTCTCATAGTCTGATTTCAGCATCTCTGACTGGTCCCTGTCTAAGAAAGGATATTAAGTTGGAGGATACACCACTATGGCCTAGGATAGCTATTCTTACCTTTTCAACCCATGGGTTTTTTCCCTGTGAGGGAAGTGCCTATTTGATTCAACAGCTCCCCTGAGACACAGGTAATGAAAACAATAACTTGCTGCATCTGGATGTGAATTAAACTGAAACCAGCAGTGTCCCAGTTTCCTATTATGCAAACCTGGTCATATTGTACAGTGCAGTGAGACTGCGAGCAGGTAACACAAGCAGCACAGGATAGCCATGATAATTCTCAGCTGCCAATACATTTTTTGAATGCCACATCTAAGATTCTTATGTCTTCTCCTTCTCTAGTGATCCTTGGACAGCTCTTGAGATACTTGTGCTCGGTGTGAGAATGAGCTCAGCAACCTGAAGGAAAATGAAAAATATCATTTAGAGGAAAAGGAAGTAGACTTCATTTGGAGCTCTGTTAGTCCAGCTGAGAGAAATATTCCCTTATTATATATGTAAAAAGGGAAAGGGATGAAAGTTGGATAAAAACAATGCCTTTTTTATTTTCTCGTTTTCCTGCAATGTGAGCTTTGTAATCCCCATAGTGTTAACCTTGCTGTCAGCTATTAACTTCAGATACTTTGCTTAGAAAGGATTCTTTACTTAGAAAGAACTTCTCCATTTATGTTTCCTGACCCTCCAATTCCTGAGTTTATAGTGTGCTTCTGGTATGGCACAAAGCTCTCCAACTTCTTTCTCACTTGCTCAAAAAACAAGCTGGCAATCATTAATCCATTTCAGAATAAAATTCTAGCTTGCATAGGTTTGGATAATTGCCATAATCTTTTTCAAAGCGTGAACATACTGTAGAATCTAAATACCAGAGGAAGATGTAACTAAGATGTAGGCAAGATGGTATTGAGAAACTAACTATTTCTTCACATAGGCATTGCTTGGACTAGATAACTGAGGAAGTTCTTGGGGAAAATTGTTAACAAAATGCTCACTGTTGTTGTCCAGTTCCCTTTCCCTGCCTTAAGCATGCAACAGTTAGTTAGGAAGTGGCCCTATGTCCACCAAATTTCCATAGGCATAACTGACAACAAATTCACCCTGTCTTCCCTGGGTTGTTTTGTATTTTTTTCTTCTTTTTTTTAGTGTGGATAATTGTAATGAGTTTGAAATGCTTTCTTAGAGGAAGTTAAAATCCAGATTAAAGCAGGTGTCACATAAGCAAAAAAGAAATGCAAAGCCAAGTTAAGATACTTTCGTTCTTTTAGTTCTATAATATTTTTCTTGATCCTCAACAGTGATGATGGGAGGCTGGTGTGGCAGAGTGAACTCAGTGATCCTCACTTATTTGAGTTCAGTGCCCTGCACTGAAGCCCTGCAGAAGTAAACAGTTGCATTTATTCCCTGGGACTATGAGGTCCGGAGCCTGTTATTGTGGCTTTGTGTTATCCGTATGTTTTGGGGAAACCTCCTGCCTTTCTCCTATTTCTATTAATGCACTTAAAGGAGAAGAGATGGGAACTCTCACAGTATTGGCTTGTTTGAAAAGCAACAACCTTCTTGTCTTTAGTCACTGCTTAAGGACACTGAGTATTTTGGAGAAAACCAAACAAACCTACCTCAAAACTATTAATTTAGTTGGAAGAAAATAAACCACTGAGTAGGAGTACTCACACTTGAGTCAATCATCTCAAGAAGAACAACTGAGGATTTGGAAACAAAATTGCATCATTGGTATCCCAAACTTATAGATGGCACAGTAAATAGAATTGTTCATTTGATGCTTTTTCTCCCTCACTTTCCAAAGGAACACAGAAAGTTTCCTGAGCATCCAGGTAACAGGCTTCGAAATGAGGTGGCCTCAGGAAAGGTGTGAGTTAACTGTCCTCTTTCATGTCTGTCATGGATGGGAGAAGAGTGGTTGGAAAAATCTAATAGAAATATCTGCTCTGCTGAGGATGGAAAATATAGGCATGGACAATCAAAGTGTTATTTGCTACTGACTCCTGTGGTTAGATAGCTCTGCTCACTGCTCAGCTATATTGAATAGTTGCACAGTGGCAAGAGGGCTAATTATGTGGGAAGTGTCTTGGAGCAGAACAAAATGTTGCAGACACCCTTGCTGTGCCATCACCCTCACCAAAGACGAAACCAAAAATCCTGCCTATTTCTCAGCATTCTCTTCTTGATAAAAAGTTGCTTTCATTTGCAAATGTGGGATGAGAAACAAAGCAGCAATCAGTGTATCGAATTAACACCTACAGGCACTGCTTGCCGCTGTGGGCTCCTGTTCAAGGCAAGGGCTGGGCCTGTCATGGCCCTGGGGGTTCACTAGTGGTGACGGCAGCTGGGGGCCCTGTGGGGTCAGGAGGCCTCTGGGCCCATTGAAGTGTGCACCAAGGGACTCAGGCCAGCAGAGCAGGTGCTGCAATGGCAAGAAGATTCAGGTGGACACAAAGGCCGGATGGGGATGAAAGTGAACATGGACTCTGAACCATACTGTCTTAGCCGCATCCTGCTGTGGCCACATCTGCTTCATCCAAAAGCATTACATTTTCTTCCTCCCTTTCTTTTGTTCTGTGCTTGCACTGAGCAAGGGGCATCTCTACCCTCCTTCTCTTCCAATTGTGGTAGAAACAGCACACCGGACACCCCAGGTCTCTTCTGCAGCATTCATCCCTGCCCAGGTTTGTCGTTTCCTCTGGCTTGGGACATTCAGCCCTGGGATGCTCTGGCCTCTCTTTGCCCTAGTGAAAGTCAGTGCAGGTGACTGTGTTTCAGATTATTCTATCTTCAAAGTGCTTTAGAAATAACAGGTGATGCATGTTCCCTGAACTTTGATTTAGTACCAATAAGCGAAAATTGCCACAGTAGAAAACTTGGGTAAAAAGTCCCCAGATTTATCCCTGGTATCTCCAGGGCACATCTGATAAGGTCCTGGCATGTTAGGTGTACTGTATTTCAGCCTGAACGTGGATGAAATGTCCTCAGTAAAGGAAGTCCCAGTATTTATTGTTGAGGGGAGTCAGCAAATTGACAGATCATACTGTGCTGGCACAGCTATAAGGAAATCTCTATATTGAGTCTGGATATGGCAGTTTTTCATTAACTTTATTATTTCCCTGAAAGTTCACATAGGAGGGATCAAACTTATTTTTCTTCTGTCCCAAGGGCTCCTAATAGCTTATGGCTCTGGCCTTTGTCTTGTATTTTTCTCATGTTTACCCCTCTGCCAGTTTGGACAGTGAGAGAAAGTTATTGGTTTACAGTGTCTTTATAGCCCAATGCTATTTTTGTGGTTCTGTAGCAACTAAAATCCTTGTAGAGGATGTGGGAATTTTCTGTCCAATCTTTTTGACAAATATCTGTCACTTGGTTTGCCTACTCATTCCCTTGTTACTGCCTACACAGCCTTCAGTTCTGCCCTGGAAAGAAATGGAAAACTCACAGAGGCAGGAGAAAACCTGCTCCTTAATGCTGACATTTAGAAGCTGGGGGTGTATTACACAGTTCGGCAGCTTTGTGGGGAGCAGCTTATGACATTTCTGCTTCACCCTGCCTCTTGCTCCTGCCCCTGCCATGTGCTTCATCATTACTCCCCAGTTTTACCAGTAAGATTGTTAAAAAATAACTCTTTCTTGACGTTTTACTTCTGAAAGACTGTTTATCTGCCAGAACAAACAAGCTCCCTCGAGCTATCATGCCAAGTCCTGTCCATACACACATGTCCCTGGTGATCCCTGCCCAAAACACACGCAGTAACTGCACGTAGCCAGAGACAAACTACTGTCAGATGAGAAGGTGATAGGTGAAATGGCCAGTTCCACCCGTTGGACAGTCTCCATGTACCGACCGCATGTCAGCCAGCAGCTAGATGTCCCACTGCTGCTGCAATGATGTTGACTGCATTGTCCTATAGGTAGGCACTAGCCGAAGCCAGAAAAGGCATCAATGATATTGCTAGGATGTCGAAAGGGAACAATGTATGGTGAAGATGATATCTGTCATTTCAGGCGCAGGTATGTGGGTGTTATTCTTTACCCACGTTCTCAGGCTGAGGATATTATCGGCAATTGTGTGACACCAGCGATGGAGATATTAATTTTTGCCTATATCTGAGTAAGTCTTTCTGATGAAGGCCTCTCTGTGGTGACATATGGTGTCATTATTTGGCAGATTGCAGAGCTCACCACTTTGCGGCAGAGAAACATAAAATCTGCCTGTAACTGCAGCCAGTGCAGACTGCATTGGGTTGCTTGGGCAGCCTTACGTGGAAAAATGTTGTTTCACATTTGTGAGTCCGTCACCTTGTGTGCTCATGCGCAAGGTTGGGTGTGTTGCTTTTAGCAGACCTGCTTTACCTTCGGATGGGTGTTAGTCTGCTGTGACTGCTGGCTCAGCAGCTTGCTGCTGTGCCTGTGGCGGTGCTCCCTGACCTGCATCCACAGGGTCTCTCTAGATTTCTTTCTCATTTCTCCGCTTAACAGATCACAGTTCTCCACCTAACTTTGGTGTTAGGTGACACTGACGGCATGATGGAGGATGAATATGATCATCAGGGCAGAGCACAGGACGGCTACAGGAGTTCCTTTGGGTTGACTTAAAGGTGAAATTCATGGAGACAGCTTGAGAAATTATTGCCCCTAATTCATGTCACAAACCTTTTTCCAAAGGTATTTATCAGTGCTGGAGGCACAACCAAACAGAAATAAATGTGACCAGGAGCTGGAGATTGTAATGAGTGCTTAAATTTGAAGTCAGTCATTTTATTTCATGCTAACATGTCAGGCTGTAAACTGCAG
The DNA here is from genome assembly GCA_013399095.1 of Psophia crepitans. NCBI lineage: Eukaryota > Metazoa > Chordata > Aves > Gruiformes > Psophiidae > Psophia > Psophia crepitans. The sequence continues at coordinate 31,613 of VWZZ01003788.1, read as the reverse complement.
CAGGTAGATACTCCACCTGACAAGCGCTTCTGCAGGGGTGGCAACATTTGGAGCAGAGTAAAAAGGACAAATGAAGGTCAATAAAATACACTTCGTGTTATGAATTGGAAGCTTTTGTTCTGCAGAGAGGCAGATTAAAAGGTCTTGATTATGACTCGGGTTTTAAGCTCGCGTAATGGGGGGTCCTCTTTTTCCAGAGAAGTTAACATCGAATTTGACGCAACCTTCTGACAAAATACTGAAAATTAAGGTCTTTCACCTGGTACCCTGACAGCCTGTAGGAGTATTCCATGGGAACTAGTGTTGAAGCAAACAGAGGCTGCAAGATCAGGCAATAGTTGGGGATTTCAGTATGTTTGGTGAGACTGCCTTTGAGCTACTTATCATTCATGAGTAATGTTAGTCTTGGGGTAAGTTATGCAGCCTCATATCCTTTATCTGCTGGTGTTACAAAAGTGCCCTGTGCTTGGTGATGGGTTATATTCCTGGAGCACTCACAGAGTCTCATTGGGATGGTGCTGCCTCAGGCTATAAACATCAAAGCAGGATCTCTCTGTACCTGCACTTGGCATGATTTTGCTGGCTATAGGAAGGTTACACATTCACATATGAGACTCTTCCAGGCTCTTTTGGAAAAGTCTTCACAGATTATTTCTAGCCAGGTTTTGCTTTGAAAGCTGCTGCAGAGCACTGGCTTTCACAGGTTTACACTGCTTTGAGTCTTTTGCCTGTTTAAATATCGCATCCAGTGCAATGCTGTAAACAAGTGAGCAAACAGCCACATAACTGTGGTTCCCAGGAGAGAATTATCTGTTAGAAGGGAAAAGGGCTTGTTTGGTCACAGCTGAGTTACTAATATTCCTATAAATTGCTTCTTTAGGGTTGTGTAACATGTTTGGGAATGTGGCAATAAGAGATGTTGAAATGGGGAACAGACTTAGAGGAGTAGAAATGGAAGGAAGCCAAGCCAAAATACACAGCGAGCCTTTTCCAGAGACAGGTCAGCAGTGATCCAAGTGTATTCCCACAAAATGGAAGTTCAGAAGGGAACCGTAAGCAGTGGAAAATATTACATGCTCAACTTTTGTTACGAACCTCAGTCACTCTGAGTTCACTGCAGAAAAAATGTTCCTAGAGTCTAAAGCTCATTCTTATTCTTTTCTTTTCCCTTTTTCTTCTCCTATGTTTAAATATTTTTGGGTTAGGTAGGTTAAAACTAGGAGAGAAAAAAACCCCCTGTTTTTCTAGCATAGGATATTTTAACAATAAAAATACTTCAGTGCTTTTCATTTGTAGCATTTGTCAGGATAAAACATTTGTTTCTCCTTAGGAGGAAGGCAGCTCAAAGGAGAAAAGTTTTGTGGCGTATGTTTCCCCTTGGCTTTTATTTTTGTTTCAGGCTTGAAAATTACTTGCCAACTTGCTGCTTTCTACCATCTTTGCAGATATAGACACTGTCCCTTTCTGAAAACATCTGCCTAGGCAGGGGCAGACAGCACCTCCATGAGCGGCGGCGGGGGAACCGCCTGGCCTGAATTCACTATCTGTTCTCAGCTGGACGTTTTCACTGGGAAGTGTCCTGCAGACAGCAAAACAGTCTAGGTGTAGCTGTGACAATTCATGCTGGTTGTTCCCACATATACTTGGCCTGGTAGTTGCTGTTTCTATTTCTGAGCTGGAGAAGGGCGTACATACTCCATAAACTTCAACTGCTGCGTCAGATGTGCATGCTGGTGTAATAAAAGTTGTTACAGCCTTGATGCTGCTTATTCTATCTTGCTTGTTTGAGATGGGCTACCTCTTGTTAACCAGCCAACCATCTGGTGACAATCTGTTATCGGAAAGTGGGATGATTTTGTTTGCTTTATTTGTGTGTATATATGTGGCCTGTTATCTTTGAGTTCTTTAGTGTCCTAGTGGTTATACATTATGGCAACTAGGGGAAAGTATCAGCGACGACTCCCAGTGATCCCCTGTACTTGCACAGTCCTCTAAGCTGTTTTCTGTGAGTAGGTCCCCATGAAGAAGACTCTGTGATGTTTTTTTACTTGGCATTGGAACAGGTTGCCTAGAGAGGTTGTGGATGTCCCATCCCTGGAAGTGTCCAAGACCAGGCTGAATGGGGCTTTGGGCAACCTGGCCTAGTGGAGGGTGTCCCTGCCCATGGCAGGGGGGTTGGAACCAGATGATGTTTGAGGTCCTTTCCAACCCAAACCATTCTGTGATTAATATTTGGTAAAACTATTGCTTGCTGTGTGCATATCTGGTACCAGTATGTTGGTATCTCATCACACTAGATGCAAACTGTGCTTTTCTGTTGTTTGGAAGCAGACAGAAAAGATTAGAAAAGATCAGAGAATAGCCTGCTCTACAGCTCTGACACTACAAACAGAAAAGACTGGCTGGCAGTACTAACAGCCCCAGACGTCTGGCACTGATTATGCTCCTAAGTCAGGGACTAGGCTCCTTAATATTATTAATGGAGAAAGACAAAGGTGCTTCCTCTATTGAGATGGGAATTTATAGCAGGATTGTAATTTATATAAACAGGCTCACCCTGGGGAGGTGCATCTATCTCTCCCTCTCACTGTAACGTACAGAAAACCTGAAAGACTTACGGCAGGTATCAACAGTTATGTCATATGAATATCCACCTCTGCCTCAATTTCTCAGTTAATAAGGAAATCCCATATCACACTTGTTTGTGGGGTTTTATTACTGCTGTGCAGAAAGCAGACTAGACATCTCAGTGCATTGTCCCCATTCGTGATCTCCGAAGAAGAAATAGGTGAGAAAGCCTTCTTCCCGTTCTGCCATCTGTGGCTGGTCAGGTTGTCCAGCTCTCTTCTTATCCCAGTGATGGTTATTCTGTTGGCCCAAACAGACCATTGCGTGCCATGCACTTGTTAAAGTGCTTCCAGGTTGGAGGCTTCTGTGCTTACTTTATACTGAAATTGAAGTAAAAGAGGGGAAGAAACATCTTCCTAAGACTGATCTGAATGGTCCTGGAAATTCAGCTGACTTGAAACTTGAGACAGGGAAATCCCCTCTGTAGGCCAGTCATATTGAGATGGTGTTTGATGTGTGACGTGACCACAGGGATTAGAGGTGTGTTTTTCTGAAAGACAGACGTGTTATTTGCCAATTCAATTTACACACACTGGAGTCTCCAGCTGCTCTGGAGAGCAGCTTCTCAGGTGCTTGCTGAGTCCATCATCTTACCACCTCTTCCAAGGAGAGAGAGATGAGCTGCCTTTATTAGAGCTCATGGAGAAGTGAACTCAGTGTCTGTAGGAGAACTGAGATTATTTCAAAAGCAAAAATGTGTAGATAGGATGAGAAGCCTGAAATTCTATTTCATGGAGTGGCAAGTGAAGAAAAGCATTAATTCAGATTCATTTTTATGGTGCTGATTATAATATTATAATTGATTATAATATTTTGGAATAGGACGTTGTACAGAGTAGGAATACTTCGCTCTAGCTCAGGTCAAGACGAGCCTATGTTCCCTCTGCCATTGCAGTGCCTCATGAAATTTGCAGTTGGACAGTATCACACTTCAGTTTTGTATAAGCATTGCTCCCTGGCTGACCTGCGTTTCTTGTGCTAACCTATGATCAAAATTCCCATGAAACGCAGCATTGATCTGACCACAGTTTGCTGGTAAAATACATTGGAGTAAAATGGGAACTAATGCCTCAAACTGCAGTTCCTCAAGCCTCAAAAACCAGAAAGACCAAACAGTTTAATTCAAAAGTTCAGCTACATGTTAGATTTTTTCCCCTAGTTTTTCCAAAGGTAAAATTAAAAAAGAAAAAGGAAGATATCTTTCACATGGTGGGAATAATTTTAGCTGAAAAACTGTTGATGAAATAATCCTTTTCCAGCTATACAACCACTCATCAAGCATCTTGTCTCCAAAATGCCTTCATTTTGCAATTCAGACTTGCTTCTAGCTCACAGATACTTTTTTTCCAGACAATCTAGAGCCTTGCTAACCTCCTCCTTGTTATGGAGGCTCCTAAAATGGCTGTTTGTGGTAGAACAGCCTGCCAAAGGAGATCACAACAGATCATTGCAACTGACTTTTGTTTTCTTTCTTTCTTTTCCTTTTTGAGAGTTGGGGAAGAGCTTCAAAAAGTAACAGCTTCCAAAAATCTTTCTCATAGACCTTAAAACAAAAATAACCAAACGGCTCCTAAGAGTCAACTCCCCTTCCTTTTTTCATGAGTATGTATGTATGTATGAGGATGGAAAAAGAATTAAGTAAGCTCTCCAAGGTTATGTTAAAAGCAGAAGGTGAGTAGTTAGTTAGCTAGTTAACATGTGGGTTCACTCTTTCTTTTTTTGTGTTTGTGGGTCCCACTCCTGGTAACACATACAGCTCGTGGAGTACAAATTACATGTACTGCATGTTCATGTGGAAACTCTGTATGGGCAAAGCATCCCGGCAAACCACAGTTCCTGCTGGGTGAGTTAAGAGTCTGTCCTGAGGGAATAAGGGATTCGAAACTCCCCATGCAGGTGAGTGTAAATCACTTCATCCTTTCATGGTTTTAGCTTTGCTGGTGGTTTTAATTTCCATTTGTAACCATTCATTGGAATGAAATGAGAATCTCGAGGTGCCGACACACAGTTCATTAACCCCAGATTTTTTGACGGGCTCTTTCCTTTCTGTGGTTTCCCTGGCTAGCTCTGCTCGCTGGAGTGATCCCGAGCTTGCTGCCAGTCTCACCTGCATCCACGGTGTACAGGAAAATTGTGGCAGGTGTTGGTTTGCATCGGGAGCAATAATTCATGGTTTCTGAGTCATGCTCTAAAGCTCAAAGGGCTTTTTCTTGCATCGCTTTCCCCAGTACCAAGCCTTTTCCCAAAGCAACAACTCTGGGCATGTTAAACTTGGGGTTTTTTATTTGCTTTTTCATAATAGTAATGAGTTGAAAGTGTTTCTGCATTATGTAATCATATAATTCTGTTTTGGGTTCTTTTTTTTTAAAGCCTAGAAAATAAAACCCAGAGTGTTGTGGTGAATTTATCCCTTGAAAATTAGTACAGCCCGTAAGGAGGAGATTGGATGATGATTGGCTAAAATTAGTCTCCCCCTGAGCTTTTGGCAAAGAATTGCAGAGTGTAATTTATGCAGCAGGCTTTCTAATCCACCAGGCTTCAATAATGTAATAAAAATATATTAGTAATGCAGATACATGTGGCTGAGGTTAACTGCCTCTGCTGAATTTTTCCAAAGGGAAAAAAAAACCAAACCCCTTTGGCTTCGGCAAGCTACGAAGGCCAAAACAGGTATTTTGGCTTGTTCAGCTGATCCTTTGGGAAAAGGCTTTTGTCTTCAAGAGCCAAGAGAAAACTGCCACAAGCACCTCGAACGTCTGCTGAAGACAGAACCCAAGGCAGGTCTGAGATGCTGGAGTGCTGTTGCCTGCAGTTAGCGGGCCTCATGTCTTTGTTATTGTAGGCTGTAAAACACAAACATCTGGCCTGCGTAGCTGCACGTGGAAGAGTGCTGATGCCAGGGCTGCTCTACGGGTTGTGGGACCGTGCCTGACCTAGTGAGGAGATGTATTACCTCACTGTGCTGGGCAGCCAGGTACAGTCAGAAATTACAAACTTCAACCCACATAAAGCTTTTAACAATTCACAAAAATGGCTTTGTCTCTCGTCCAGAATGGTTGAAATTGCCTCAGTGCACTTTAAATCTTACAAAGCGTAAAATCCGCAGCAGTCGGTGCTGGGTTGTCCTGCCAGGTCCCACGGCTGGTGGAGGAAGGGACCCCCTCAACACTCCTCTGAGGTCCCCTTAGCTGCAAGTATGGCCTCGCAGGCTGCGCTGCTCCTTGGTTTGCTCCCCTGCGGTGAGTCCACATGGTTGCCCAGAGCCCATCTGCCTGATAACGTGGCAGCCTCTGCCAGGGCGGTTTGCCCACGCTACTGCAGGCTCGGGGCCATCTGAGGGTGGACAGCGTACCTTTGCATAAAGACCATCCTATGGGGCGGGGATGCCATATGTGGTTGTTAGCAATCACTTCGCGTGCCAAATATAATTCCTCAGCAGCAGAAAACAGAAAGTTATCACAGCAGGCCAGCTATATATCTGGATATATAGAAATATGTGCTTTGTCGGCCTCATGCAGGGCTTGTATAGGGGTGTCAGCAACAGGGGGGTGAAGCTTCGGAGTTGCGAGGTGTTCCTGTTAGCTGAAACAAGAGGCAAACTTGTATTCTGTGCGACGCTTCTATCTTTGGAGGCAACCGTTCATTTCGTTTTAAAAAAAAATATATATTTTGCTTATCCCCATGTTATTCTTTGTGGAAATGGCTCAGCAATCTGAACATTATCCATGCAAACCTCCACGGAAGTAAAACTTGCTAACTGTCAGGGCTCAAGGCTTTGCTCTGCCCACAGGAAGCCATCTTTGTGCTACTGAAGCCAGCAACTCTATACATTTGCAGATCTGCTGAGCATCTTGTCCACAAGTATTTGCAATAAGCTGGCAGTGACATTTATTTCACAGAACAAGATTATTTTTTTTTTTAGTTCTTCATACCATCCAAGATAAAAACTTCAAGAACTGCTTCTCATCATCTGTGTCTGAGTCTGTGCTCACGAGAACTTTCTGTGCATGTGACCAGAGAATTGGGCTGCTGGCCAATAAAGCTAATATTTTAGAAAAGGACATATCAGGCAATGTAAACTGCTCTCACAAGGAAAGTTTACATGTCTAAAATGTCTAACGCTTTTTAATCTTCTTCCTCCCCACGTACTGCCAACTTTCTCCATGAGAATCAAGCTTCCTAAGCCATCCTTTCCGACTGTAAATTATGCTTGCATATCTAGCTGGGAGACAGACTATGCAGTTGCTGGCCTGTCTCATATGGATATATCAGGTAATTATTAGTCTCTGTAAACAATTCACAATCAGAGAAAGGATTTTTGTTTTAATTGTATGCATGACAAATGAATACATTAAACTTTAATTTGTTTCTTTCAGTTTCCTAAGCAGCAGAGGAGTTAACATCAAATACATCATGAATTATTCTAAATCCTCTAATCCTGGAGTCTGTGAAGAACTCCATTTTCCTTTACTTCCCATATCCTGCTCTTTCTAGACCTGAACACAACATCACACACCAAGGTGGTTGTGGTTGTGCTCAACTGCAAAGGAATACCAAAAGGGTTCGCTACATTTTCTTGGTTCCACCTCATTCACTACCATGCCCAGTTATATTTTTTCCTCTGTTGGCTCATGCTGCCTCTCCATTGGGGTTTATGGAGTTCCTATAGCAATTAGCCCATGCTGCAGTTGCCAGAGGAATGCTCCTTCTCTCTGGGTTCACAGGTTGCTCTTTTTTTTTTTTTTTTTTTTTTTTTTTTTTTTTTTTTTTAACATGTAATAGTATGCGCATCCCTGGGGACTCACAAAAACGTGAGGCCGCACTTTGTATGTTCCTCTGCTCCTGTCACTGAGGCACAGAACTTAAATGCTGGCTATGTTTTTTACTCTCATGAAACCTGCAGTGCCACAGTGACTTTCACCTCGATCTCATCTGTTTTAAGTAGGTTTTCACTCTGCAACATCTCTGTGGCTCAAGTCCTTGTTTAGTTGCTCTGAGAACCCACTCCAGTTCCCACAGTACCTTGTGGAAGATAAAACCAGTTTTAGGAGGAGTTAAAGTCCAGAGCTCTGCGCTGGATTCAGGACCATAGCAATCAATTCATAGAAGCAGCTTCATTAGAGGCAGCCGCCTCTGGGATGAGGACTGTGTTTTTGATACTATACACATGCATAGGCCTATGCCTGTAACGCTTTTCCTTGTCTCACCTTCTCATTGTATTTGCAATAACTTACAATACCTTTATTTTTAGCATTAGCAGTCTATTTCTAAGACTTTTGTTCTACCAGATTTCAATAGGTGATAGTCCCAGGTGTGTTCTTCTGCAGGTTAACACTCTACCTATGCAAACTTAATTGCTCAGGTTTTTAAAATGTCATTTTAACAATATTGACACTGTTTTCCATAAGACAGCTTAATTGTTATTCCCTGGCTATGAAGTAATGTCACTAAAATCACAGCTGTTGGAAAACATAATAATCAGTTTGTGATCCAATGTCTGTTATAACCCTCAGCTAGTTTGCCATAGGCACCAAATATAGAGGTTATACACGAGATCATGTATTGTATTCTTTAAGGAGAACAGGATGGTGACAAGAGCAGTGCAGAACCACTACCCAAAGTCAACATCAACAAATACTCCCAGGCCAAGCTTGTACCATGGATTTAATGTTTCAAAGGTTCTAACAAATATGTGTGTGCTATTTCAAACTGTTTTCATTCTGCCTTTTTTTGTCATGTGTTTTTCGCCATGATTTTTTTTTTTAAGAACTTTTCTGATACTAAAAACAGTAACAGAGTGTCGATGGTATTTTTTTACTTGCTGAGAATTTGTCTCTTCCTTTGGTGTACTCTTGTTTACATTAAGTTTTACATCATGTCAAGCTTGGTCTAACTGCAGTCCCGCTCCCCTGCTACTCCCTGTTGTGCACAGTCTGGTAACAGTAAAGGCAGGTAAATCTCTGGCCAAGGCAGGAACTGGTTCAGTGAATGGACTCAACACCAGAAATGTTTGCTCTGATACATTTTCAACCCAAGAACAGGTATTCTATTTCCCTAGGCAATTGCAAACTTTTTTTCCCTCAAGGTTTTCTTTTTCCTTACAGGGAATACACACTTCCCTGTGTATACCTTAAGTTTTACTCATCTGCATTCCACGTGAGTCAACTTTCTCTGCAAAACCTTTATTTTAGATTCAGATGTCACACTAATCAGTGTAGTCATGTCCCATTTGTAATAATCATCTAAATCCAATATAATATTCCAGTCAGTGGATGTAGCTAGCTCTTGAACTTTGATATTTTTTTCCTTTCCATTGCCGAAATTTCTTTTATTTGGAATATGTACACTTTGGACTGGTCTTGGGTATATTCTTTTCCTTTTCACAGACTCATGTTAAAATGTCTGGTTTTCCTGCAGAGAGAGAAAGTTTTCCAAAAGCTGGACACTCTGCTTGTCTGTGCTTGCTCCCACGTGTGCTTCTTACCTTCTGCAAGGTTGGGCTCTTCACAGACTTTGGAGAATAAGCTCAGAGTTGCCCGTGCTACCTGCTGTCTGAGGGTCTTTCCACCAAGACCTGATGACTACATTCTATATGTCTAGTTAATCTTTATGTTTCTTCCAAGCTTAAATTCAGCAAGTCTTAGAAAGTTTTGGATTTCTGGTCACCATTAAAATATTGTCATGACCAAAAACCTTCGTAAACAGTTCAGAACAAAGTGTTGACTGCACAGCTGACATCCATTGTTTCTCTGTGGCATAGTTTGATATAGGCTACTTGTAAACTTAGAGCTACTAAATGTTTCTCTAATGCCTAAGAGACAGAAAAATTATAAAACTATGGCTGGTTGGGGGTTTTTTTGTGTGTGTAGTATTCTGGGTGGGAGGGTGGTTTGATCATTTGGTTTTTGGTTTTTTTTTTTCATTCTGTACCCTGTCATGAAAAGAGTACATCTCTGTTAAAAGCTTCTTTATTTGTTGCATTCCTGGAAAGTTCAGGGTGCAAAAAAGTCTGTTCCTTGCACATTGTTTCTTTGCTTTCTCTCTTTTAAGTCTTTTTTTTTTTCTATCTCTACCCCAACACTGCTAACTAGGCAGCATAGTTAGGTGCCAAATAATGAGAAGCAAGCACCAGAACTTCTGAGTTAGAGGGGCTGTTGATATAACTAAGAAACATTAGTAGATGGTGCCTAAAAGGGAAAGAAAGCAGAGCATGTCTGCAGTCAAAGGCTCCAGGTCAAAGCTTTGTGTGACTAACTAAACTGGTTCCTCTAGACAGCTGCATTTCAGCCCAAGCCCTAAAGACTGGATAGCCTTACCACTTCTAAAAGAATTTGGTAAGGCAAAAAGCCAAAAATTTGCCTATGTTTTTCTCTAAACTTGCAGGCATCTGATTAGCTTTCTAGGAATGGGTGTCACAGCTTTTCTTAGGATCAAATAAAAACTGAGCAATGATTTCATTGTTCAGCTCCCTGTGCTTGCGCTCACATGGCTGGTGCCCATGTCTATTACTATACGTTCTGACTTTAAAAAGTGACTTGAAACTAATAAAAATAGGGGTAGTTTCCATAAAGTAGTGCTCTCTTGCTTTTCCACTGAACAGACCCAAAAATACTTTGGCTCATGTTAGATAACGCAGTGAAAGAGAAAATGCTTTTCCTTTGATCTGTAGAGTTTGAACTGCAATGTAAACCAGATGGAAAAATCCCAGCAGATAATTTTCCCTTCTTTTGACCACTGAGGGCCATCAATCCAATCACATGAGCTCAGAAAGCCCTTGAACAGCTACAGCATATTTACAAAATGAGCTGGACTGAGAATTTTATTGTTTGAACACAGTGGCTGCATGGAAATAATTTAATGATATACCTATCATACTGTCTAAGGAAAGGCTGAATCCTGTAGAAGACTTTTCACTCTAACATGAATCCAAGACAGGGTGACTGAGGCCAGAAAATCAGGACATTTGCGGAATTCATAGTTTGACATGCTTTATTTATAATTGCCCTAAACACTGTAGGCAGCTCAGTGCTTCAATGTCTGCCGTAAATCATAATTTTGATTTACCCTACTGCAAACAATTTTAATAAAATGTGTATTAAATTAATCCCAGTTTTACCAAAACATTTTCAAAAGAACATAAAACAAATTGTAAACTGAAGTGGAACAATCCTGAAACACAATAAGCTTGTAGCAGGCTGTTTATCAGACACATATGTTCCACCTTTTGTGTGCTGAATAGATTTTGTACAGATACATCTATGCTGCAGAAAAAATAGTGGTAGAGAAGCAAAACCATACTGATATGTAAACAGGCGATGTAAATGCTTAAATCACCTAATGAGCATTCTTTAAAATGTCTCCATTTAAGACCTGTGTATATTGGCATTTACTTTCTAATTTCTTAGCACTGTGGTATTTTTAGGCATACCTTTACTACATTGATGCTAAAATCTACAGCAGTGTTCTCATTGTCAGTCTCCAGTCAACACTAAAGAGCAAAGTCTCAGGGTTGCTTTGGTTGTGTCCAGGATCTCTCATACACCCCTTCCACCTCCTCAGATACCAGCAGCCTAAAATTAGGCCCTGCTGAGGTATTTACGTAGAATGGCACACCATGACACCCACAAGGAAAGTTTAGAAAAGATAACTTTATGGAAAACTTTTATATAAAGGGGTACTTGCTGCAAAGCTGCTGATGCCTGGTCTGTCTCTGCTGTAGCTGTCTACCCACACCTGTAATTTTCTGATTAAAGACGCTCCCAGCAAAGGCGTTGGCTCCATTTCACTAGCAGGTACAGATTTCCATTGGTCTCAGTAGTAACAGAAAAGGGATGTGACCTCTGTTGTAACAGATGAGCCCACCAGAGGCAGGGAGACTATAGGCTTATGCTGCTGCAATTCCGCACTTTTTAATGGATTTATTGCAATGCTGGCATGAACCGGGGCTGGAAAAGATTCAGCGCCAGACACAACCCTGCGTAGTGAAAATACTTCAATCCGATCAAACGTTTTCTGTTTGTTGGCAGCACATAGACCTCAAATCTTGGCGAGGTGATCGCAGGCAGGCAGATGTATTGCATTACAGGAGCTGCCATGCTTGGCACTTCAGGGTGGCATCTATTGTCTTCGCAGAAAGAAAAATCTCTGCTTTGATAAAGCTTTCTCACTCAAATCCTGCAGAGAGCTTGTTCACCCGGAATGGCTGCGGCATGCTCTGGCGTTAAACTTGTCAGTGCAGCGAGAGCTGCATTCCCACATACAAGCACGTTAGGCAACTCATCTGCCTTTAAAGTGACCCTGGCATTTATTTTGGAGACTCATTTGATTACGTGAACACAGGTGTTCTTAATGCTGTTCTTAGCTCTTCAAAATTCTCCTTAGTGTGTGGATTGCAGAATTTGACCTTTCTCATTAAGAAATTACATTTGTCCTGCCTAGATCCTAATAGATATTAAAGAAAGCAGTCTGTATTCCAGTAAACCCTGTTCTGCTTAAGTAGATGCAAATGACTCTGTAGCAGGTGGCTTAGTGATCCAGTACAGCCAACATTTGCATATCTATTCTGAGCTAACTTACTGCTTCGTGACTGCTCTTGTCCTTGCAAGTGATCTACAGTTTTAAAGATGCTGCATACGAATGCGGGACTTCGTTCTTAAATTGTGCTGGCAAACTGGTGTGTTAGTTTGAGAAAACACTTCAACTCATTCAGTCCTTCAGAGCACAAAAAAATGGAGACTGAAATGAAGAAGTTGTCCAGAGAAAACCATGGATAAAGCTTAAAAAAGGTTAGGCCTGTATTGGTTATTGAATAGATGAGTGATATCACCAGCCCACTGGAAGAGAAGACAACTGCATCGTATCTAATTATTTTATGAAAGATATATGCACATATGTCTGCTTGGCAAAAGTAGTTTTGAACAGTAAGAAAGGATTCAGAATAAGGATAATTTTCATTTCAGTCACCGTTTCTGCAACTGTTATCATAAAACCGAGTTACAAATTGAGAAGTGCTTTCCCCAGGCATTAAAACAAAAAAAAAATGTTAAGCCTGTCAGTGGTTTTTCTGTGCTGGGATTACATGTAAAATTTCCGTTTGTTGGGTTTGGTTTTTTTTTCTTGCAAAATCCAGGTATTCCCAGGTCTGCTGTGAAGAAAAACAGGTAGCTGGTTTCAACTGGGCTAAAAGAGCAGCTTCAAGCATTTCAACTGGACTGCCAAAGACAGCAAAGAGAGGAGACAGATGTGCAGCATGAAAAAAACACGTAGGTTTCTCATACTTTCTCACCTTTTTTTTTCAGAAAATGTTTCATTCTGTTGTTCCCTCACTCTTCTTGTTCAGACTAGCACAATTTAACACTGCTGCAGACCAGGTTTGATACTCAGTAGGGTTATGAATGTCAAGATCAAACAGTGGGTTTGAGGTTTGTCAAAAAGTTTTGGGTAGCTCTTCTTTTCAAGGTTATGAAGTTACAATACCTGACAATTCATGGGAGACTAAGGTTTTTGCCAAAGTCCCAGACTATATTGCAAGTCAGCCCAGGGAGGCTTTGAGATTAGTCACCACATCTTTGTCTACTCTCTTTCTGTCAACACTGACACCAACTTCTTTGGCCCCTCAGCTCAAGAAGGACAGGGAACTGCTAGAGAGAGTCCAGCGTAGAGCCACAAAGATGATCAAGGGAGTGGAACATCTCCCTTATGAGGAAAGGCTGAGGGAGCTGGGTCTCTTTAGCTTGGAGAAGAGGAGGCTGAGGGGTGACCTCATCAACGTTTATAAATAAGTTAAGGGTGAGTGTCAGGAAGATGGAGCCAGGCTCTTCTCAGTCTCATTAAGTGATAGGACAAGGGGCAACAGGTGCAAGCTGGAGCATAGGAGGTTTTGGGTTAACATAAGGAAAAACTTTTTCACCGTGAGGGTGACAGAGCACTGGAACAGGCTGCCCAGAGAGGTTGTGGAGTCTCCTTCTCTGGAGACATTCAAAACCCGACTGGACACGTTCCTGAGTGATGTGCTCGAGGTGGCCCTGCCTTGGCAGGGGGGTTGGACTAGATGATCTTTCGAGGTCCTTTCCAACCTCTACGATTCTGTGATTCTGAGTCCCTAAACTGCAGTTTGTCCCTTACCCTTCCCATTGCTGTGGTTGTTGGTACCAAATTCAACAGACAATTGTAAGGGGACAGCTTAATGAGGAGTAATGGTCACTGCAAGCTCCTCTCCATTGCATTTCAGTTTGCTCAATTGTTCGCATAAGGATAAAGGCATTAAAGGATGGCAAGGAGACACGGATTCTGCTTCCATCTCTGTCACCAAACTGTCACATGGTTTTGGGGAAGTCACTCCACTCTCTGTGCTGCTCTCTTATTGCTTACAAAGCGGGAATGCCGGGCTCTGCTTTCCTCTGGGGAGTGCATTGAAAACCACAGGTATTGGTGTCTGTATGAGAGCCCTGGATGAACAGATTTTCTGCTTTGCAGTGTGTAATGTGATGATCTTAGTCATTCTGCTTATTAAGAAAAAAATGAAAAGAAGAAAGGAAGATAAAGGTAGGTCATGCTTCACAGCAGCCTTCTCCACTGAAGTGTCTGCTCTCCAAGATCTACCTCCAGCATACTACAACTACCTATAACAAAGATTCAAACAGTGTAATTTGAAATTCTCATTTGTTTTGAAACAGTCGTAATATATGTTAATTTGTGGGTAGCTCTAACCAGTCTCAGAGTACTTATATATTCCCAAAGTGGGTGTGCTTTTGACTAGTTATTGTATGCTTACAGGGAGGATTTGCCACCCAGGGAGATCTGTTTGTAAAAGCAGTGCTTGAAATGAATGTCTTCCAAATCATGATCCAAATTATGGTCCTTTTGCCACAATGAATTTATATTCTCCCTCTCCTCCCTGACCCATCTGCTGCTGAAACTTTTGAGTTCGACCTGCTCAACACCGAGATGATCTCTAAGCCCCTGTCAAGGACAGGATATATAAGTATGTTAGGTGCTTTGTAAAGCAGCTCAATTTAACTACTGACTTCTAATAGAGTGCCTGAGGCAAAATCAGCGTGTAGAATAATTTTAGCAAACATGAAGGGAGTAAAGTTCAAAGTTAGGCTTCCAAAAGGCATTAAGTGGTGGGAAGGTGGTCTTAGGTTGTAGCTCTATTGAAGGATTCTACCTCTTACTGAAATCCTAGAAGAAATAGAGATGGATTTGAGGCATCTCTTCTTCTATTTGAAGATCCATTTGTGTTTTGCTACACTTTAACAGTGAGGAAATACTTATGCCACCAATATTTTGAATACATTGGTCATACTGCTGAATAGTAAGGTATTTTTCATGTTTCACCTGGTCTCTTCTGTTGCATAAATGGCTTTTTTGATCGTTAAGCAACCACAAACAGGGATCTTTTATTTTTCCTTATATTATTTGATTCCCAGATTCCCAGAGAAGTTTGCCAAGTGTTCAAAAAAACAATTCACTGCTTAGGCATTCAGTATATTTTATTCCTCCACCAGTTTCTCTTGGTTTTCTACTCTCCTTTCTCAGGATTGAAGTCAGCACTCTTTTTTTTTTCTCTCCTTTTTTTTTTTCCATTTCTTTTTTGAACCCTAATGTGCATTTTATGACTTTGTCCTTTCTTTTGGCAATTTAGTGCTATATGGATCTTGGAACACTTTTGCTTGAGTGTTAATTGTCCTTCACAAATTAGCCAAGGTCACTGGCTTTTGAATCAGAGCAATCTGCAGAGACAAGCGTAGAGCCAGGAGTAAAAACAAAAGCAAAATATTCTCTTGGTATGGTAATTGTCTAATATACAAACAGATGTAATATTTGTAGTATGTCAGGGGGGTGTAGCCTATTGAATCAAGAGAAAGCTTCAAACTGTACAAAGAATTGAAGCTTTTTGTGGAAAAAAAAATTAATTTCTTTGGTTTTCTTTGGTATTGAGTTACCTGCATCTCAATTCTTAAGTGTATCTTGGTCTATCCTATAGCTTATTTGTAAGGTAATTACAACATAAAGACCTGTTGTAGTGCTGTTGGTGCTGGTCACAATCTATAAATTTCTAAATATCTAGGTGTTAAACAGCACAGTTTTCTCAGTAGATCTCATCCTACCAAAAAATGCCCTCATTTTGAAAGCAAATTTTTTTTAATAACATTTTTTCAGAGTAATGTTTTAAAAGTGCTTGGATAATGTAAGAAAATAGCTGAAAGTGCATAATTTTTCCTATCTATGATAGGTGTTACTGTAATTTTGGGGTGTGAGTAAACAGGAGAATTTGTCCTAAAAAGAAAATTACAGGTAGCTGAAGACAAGGATATTCCAAATCGATGTCTTAGCTCAGTCCTAGCCACGAATAGAGGAAGTGTGCAAAAGCCACCTTAAAACTAAATTAAAAACATGTGAACATGTGTGTCAATTAAGTAGATGCTTATACTTATTTATAACGTTTTTTTGTACATGCTTTAATAATTCAAGCATGTAATTAAAAGGTGTATATAAGACTTTGTAAGTGACTTATATCTCATTTTCAACAGCAATATTGGCACTCATGAGCCTTTATTTTCTTGAAAGTTAATAGAGCATACAGTCCGAGATGTTTGGAGCATTCACATTTGCTAAGGGAATTTGTTGTTTGCACTTGTTTAAACGCTATTTAAAAATGAATTATGTCTGAAAATGTACATGCATGAAGAATCAACAATAAGAACACCTTTTACCTGAGCATTTTTTTCTGCCTTGCTGCCTCCTCCATACATCAGTGGCACAAAGCAACCTGAACACAGCAGAGATTGGGGGGGTTCATCTCTTGGGTCCATCCCTTAGGCTGGAGGCAGATTAGATGTCGGCAGCCACAGATCTCCTGGCACCCAGTGGAAATGCTGCAGCTGCGTGATGGTGAGACCTTTGCTGGCATACTTTACCTGTTGTGAAGCCAAAGCGATTCAGGAAGTATTATGGAGACACTGTGAGCCAGAGTTTGTCTGGCCGTTTCTGCTCTGGTGGCTTCGCTGTGAATGCCTCAAAGGATGAGTCCCCCCCTTTTGGAGGGGGACTGTCTGGTGCTTTCTGTTCCTTTGCCAAACTGTACCATGCCCTGCTTAAAGTTTTCATTTATTTCCAGTGGACAAGTATGAAGAGCTATCTCATCCTCGACCTCTATGAGAAATGTTAGCAATAAGATTTGGAAAGCATGGGTGCTAAGTCCCTTAACAGATCATCTGCTAATCACCAGGTTTGGGAAATGAGAGCATGGAAACCCTGCTCAGTAATAGCTACTGCTGCCTGGCTGCACCCACTCAGCAGCGACATGCTTTCTGTGGGAGGGGAGCCAGCCCTGGAAGGTCATGCAGAAAGCTAGTCCCCTGAAGGAGCGAGTCACAAATATTCCCACCTACCAGGAAAGACCAGGGCAGGGTTGGTATCGATGCAACTTAAAAAATATCAGCACACTGTGCCCACTGCAATGCTTGATAAAAGTGTCCTGATGTGCATCCTCCCGAATTTTACACAGGGTTGTGGCAATGGCACAGATGAAATGGTGCAGACATGGATCTGCCTAGAGACTTGGGAAGAGTAGAGAGACCGCTCTACCACAGTGGCACTGACCACACCATCAGCCTAAAAGAGATTTTGGCACAGCGTGTGCCACATCCTCTCCCATATGGCAAGAGAACCCCATACAATCTTTTCAGAACAGCTCCAGCCTTGCCAGTGGCTGTGTGGGATATCATCCTGGGACGTGTGTGGCAGGAGTTTGAGCTTCCACCAGCTACACTCTCAAACAAGTGATGCACAAATGCAATTGCTCACCACCCATGAAAAAACACAACCCAATGCCAATCTGTTTCCAAGCAGGGATCCCATCTCCTGGGTACCTTTCCCAGTTATATCCGGAGCACGACGTTCTGTGATAGGGAACATCCCTTTGGCCAGGCTGGGCAGCTGCCCTGGCTGTGCTCTACCAGCTTCTGGTGCACCTGGCAGGGTGTGAGAAGCTGAAAAGACCTTGGCATAGTGTAGATCCTACAACTACCCAGCAACAGCTAAAACCATCAGAATGTTATCAGTATTAATCTTGTCTTAAATCCAAAACCACAGCACTATACCAGCTGCTAGAAAGAAAATTTATCCAGCTGAAACCAGGACGCCTTTCTAACCTCACTGTTGTCTCTCTGCCAGATTTCAACTTCCTTCTCTGAGCCTTCACAGTGATCTTCATGAGTGGATGGGCGAAACTGCCTTTGTCAATAGTTTTTGTTCTGGAAAGCATCTGATCTTTTGGGGATATTCTCTAATTAACCTCAGGCAGAGAAAGATCATGGAAGGTTTCAGCCCTTGAAAGTTAAAGGTCTGACAAAGTTACAAGCAACTGGAACCGGTGGGTATGATGGAAAGTATTAGCCTGGTGTAACAATGGATGGAGCAGCAGCAAAGCCCATAATTATAATTGTAAGTGACAAAACAGAAGGGAAAACGACATTCTGAGGTATTTAAAACAGTTTTTTTAAACCTGGACCAGATTGTCCCTTCCCATGTTAAAACCCACAAGAGGGGATTTCTGCTTGGAAACTGCTACCTGGTGATCTGCAGACCTCTCCCAGACCAACTCATCCCAGTTCTGCTCTCCAAAGGGCGCAGATTTTTCCCTTCCGAGTGGGCACAGAGATGCCTGCACTGACTTGTTTCAGGTCCTGCCCTAAGGGTCTTTCTCACCCCTTACCTCACCCCTACCCCCAGTTAGCCTGTTTTCTTTGAAGACACAGTCATAGCTGTCTTGGTTTGTTGGGAAGAGTCTCCAGAATGGAAAAGAGAGAGAGATGGAAACTATGCAGCCTCTGGCCGCTGGGCTGCACAGGTTATACAGAGAGGGAAAGGGACAGCAGGGATGGGTAAAAAGCAGTTCTGGCTTGGGTGCAAGGAAGCATCTGCACAGTGTGAAGAATGCTAATACCTGGCTGCTGGCTTGCTGTTTTCTTAAAATATTACAACTGCCCTTCTGAGGTTGCTGAAAAACCTAAATAAAACAGCACTATGCTATATTAACACTTTTTTCTTTATTATGGTACCATATTTTTAATATAACTTTTGGCAGCATGTGCTGAGAAGCAGAGATTTTCACTGAAACGTGGGACTTCAGAAGAAAGTCTGTTTGTCCCAAAGTGGCATGTTGTTTCATGACCTTTCACAGATGTTTCATGAATTTGTCATCCTGAGCTACAGAATTGCTTTTGTTAGGATGTAGAAATCATTCTGTACTTGCAGAGCTGTTGGTGACATGACTCATGGTCCCACTGCATAAACTTGGACTAGCGCAATAGCTGGATGGAGGGAGGGATTTTTTTTTTTTTAAATTTTATTTCAGTCTGTTTTGGTAACAAAGCAGAGAAATTGCACTAATGTTTGCTTTCTCCCCCCTCCAACCAGTGGTAAAAATCTTAAAAATACTCATAAGAAAAATGAGTGATGATCTGTAGTAAGGATTTATTACTTTATCAGTTACTTGAATTTCTCCCTTAAGATTACTCAAAGGGCAGTTAGAGGGTTTTTTTCCCATTCATAGAGAAGCATCTAGGCAAAGCCAGGTAACAAAGAGCAAAGCTCAAAACAAATGACAACACCGTGAAAGAATCTGCCTTCAGTCCCTGAAGAGTCCTCACAAAATCATCTAGTTTATCAAGAAACCATAGTCTGGGATTTATTATCTAACAAATGTTTATTATTTTTAATATCCAGTGAGTGTTTTTCAGATACACGTCCTAGAAAATGAGGGAAACATTCCTTCAAGCACTTGCTGAAACTCTCTTTGGACATTATGGAGCCACCTCTATCCTCTCCTCAATTGACAACAGGCACCCTTTAAGCCAGCCAGCTGAGATATTTAGAAGTGCCTCTCTTGGCAGTCCAGGTTGCAGGACAGAAATAAAGAGCAGGTCAAGCCATTCTGCTAGACTGCAGAAACCTAGCCGAGGACTGAGTTGGGTGCAAGGTTGAAGGGTGGAGGGACATCTTTGGACCAAACTAAATGGTCCTCTGTGCCTGAAGGCCACCGCAACTCCAGTGACAGTACAGCGAGGGAGAGACATGCTTCTCTCCAGGAAAAAAGTTACCCCATCCTTGCTGTGACAGACACTTACAGCTTTAGTCCTACCCAGGGGCATGGCAGCGCTGATGCGAGCAGCAGTCAGGATAGGTAACCTCAGATGCAACCCATACAAAACCTCAGGGAGACTCAGCCTCCTGCCCCATGGCATCCTCTTCAGAGAGATATTGCTCAGGGGTGCCCTGGTTTTTCCTGGGACTGCCTTGCTCTTGGTTTCTGGAAAGACAGAAAGAAAAGCAGTGAGGCAGGGATGTGAAATCAAGTGGGATGAGATGCGATGTTTGTAATTATGGTGGAAACCTCTAAAAATCTGGATTACATAATGTAATTTCTGTGCTTTCATGCCTCTTTTGTATTGATATAATTTTTAAGAATTAAATCTGATACTCAATAAACAGCTAGCTAGTGTGTCAGGGCAGAAACTGATCTCCAAACCAACAAGCATGTCGTAAATGTTTGGCTACCCCCAGGAGCTGGAGGGAAAGGGCTACTCCACAAGGAGAGCGGCAGTGACCACAGCATAGCCATGAGGGTCTGCCCTAGGGTGTCCCAGAACTCTTTCTCTCCATAGCACCTTGCAGACATACCAGATATTGCTCTTGATGGTTGCTTGCAAATATCAAAGAGAAAGGCTGGCCTACAAGAGCATGTTTTCCTTGCTTGCCACACTGCACAGAGCTAGGCTAGGGCACCTCTGTGTGTCCCAGAGTGGAGGTGATGGGGTGACATAGCTATGTGAGATGAGGGGTATCACTGGGGAGGCAGGCTGAAGGGATCCCTGACCCCTCCCAGGAAATCTGTGCCTGGTACCTACAGAAGGGTGGCCAATGCACCACTTCATAAGGACATTAGGAGATTCATCACCGCTGCTGCTGTTTGCTGCCCAGATGCTAGCTCAGCTCTTGATTGCCAGATTTAAGGCTGGTCTACAAAGCTCTTTGCCTCCACAGCCACTAGTAATGGCCCACCTATGTTCAATCGCCAAAAATTTATGTGACGTGGATGGTGGCATGTTGATGATCTTACTTTGGTAAGTCCAGCCTCTCTGATAGAGAGAAATCAGCAGAAATCAGAGTGCAGTGTCAACCCTGGTGGCCTTTTTGGGAGAAAGGCCTCTTGAGAGCCGTATGGACCCTATTCACCCCTGCTGCCCGTAAGGGCTCCCCACTCAGTCCTTGGAGCTGCTTGTGCAACAGCCGCATCAGATGACTGAAGCTCCTGATCTGGGAAACTTGGGTGGTGGATGTCTGGGACCATTTTTAGCTGCTTTGCTATGCTACATTTCCCTTGCTATGCACAGCCATGAGCACTTGGCAGCATCGTGCTTGAAGGAATTTTTAATCCAGTCCAGCTAAGATAAATCTCTGGGGCTTTCCACCTTGGCGTTTCGTATTGCTATGTGAATAAGTGGTTAAGAAAACACAAAAACATAAAACAAGCCATAGGGACTACCATGGTAGGTGAGACAAAAGTCCTTCTATTGCAGTGCAAAGACACCGAGAGGCACATGGCGGCTTTTCTTGTGGTAAGTGCTCCCAGCTTTCTGGCCACCAGCTGCTTAGGGATGTCCTGTTCCAGTGACACTGCAGCCTGCACCTCCTGGCACTGCTTTGGTCACACGTAACATTATTGTTACAGCGACTCCTGGGACTGCAAGTATGGATGAGCGCTTTGCTGTGTTTATCAGCAGAAAGGCTGCTGAAGGCAGTTTTGTCCGTGAGCTTGGCATGCAGGTGTCATTCTCTGCAGCAGGGAAATGAGGAAAGTCAGAGCTTAGCAGTAAAAATAGAAAAGTCATAGGGAAAGAAACAGAATAAGTATCTGATTAATTTTGCGTCTGTTCTTACTTACAGGCTATGCTCTTGTGCTGACTGGTTACCTCAGATTCAACGTTCAAATATAACACGTGAATTATTTTTAACTCCAGCCTGGTAAATATCAACTATCTGCTGCTAAAACTGCATTAGCAGATAAGTTGCCAGGCTAAACTGAATTCATTGACCAGCAATGTAAAAACACTTACCGGACAGGGATCTTCCGAGGGGGAGAGAATTAAGACATCCCAAAGTGCAAGCAAACACACTCTGGCATGTCCCCGGTAGAAAAATTAGTCAACAGGACTATGAACTCCTGAACTGACCTGCATCCCCTCAGCTTGGCCTCCCTGATTGTAAGCTGGAAGAAGTCTCCAGCCGAGCAGGCTGAAAACATCTGCTGCACAACAGAAGCTTTTGCCTGCACGTCCACCCACCTCCATTTTCCCGATTGCTGGGCTTGTATGAACAAGCTGTCGGTGCAGCTCCTTCTCAGGTGGTCTCTGCCCATCAACACGGCTTTATGGGAGAAGCATCTGCATGTCCTACGTGCCCAGACATTTTGGTGAATGTCATGTGGCTGGTGTGACTCTAAGTCACCGAGTCTTTTGCCTGTAGTACATCCTTCACGCTCAAGAGCATCACACAAGTCAAAATAGACAGTCTCAGAGACACGGCCCTTTTCTTAGTCTAAATGTTCTGTAACATGCTTTTTTAATTAGATAGTAAAGAAAACTAAATGATTCCTTCCTTCCTGCTCATATGGTTCTCCTTAGAGCCACTTTCTTCCCACCATTCCTCCTTCTCCTCTTCCTCCAAACCAAAGCAACTTTCCTCGTTTTGCTCATGACGTCGTTTCCAGGAGTGTTGCTTGCTTCCAGAAAGCAGTGCTGCCCCTCTGATCCCATATTTCAGACTCGAGAAATGGACTAGCCGGGTGAGACCTTCCAAACAGAAAGTTTTTCCAGTACAAAAAGCAGCATTTGCGTTGTTCCCTGGGCTTGCTGCTGCCAGCAGGCTTTGCAGGGGCCCCAAGAGGTGTGACGGCAGGCCACGGCACCTCTAAAAGCCAGTGGCTGCATTTGCATCTTGCTACGGGTGTGATGGTACCAATTCTGAATCGCTTCCTTTGCCCACCCTGCCATCTCAGCTGTGCTTCATAGGGATATCAAGAATTTTTCTGCCAACCACACAAACAGTTGCCATCATTTGCTTTTCTCAGGGCAAAAGTACTACTGTGAAGGTCCTAGCAGAGAAATAAATCATTTCTTACTTACCTCAGGTGGGTAGGTGGGTCCAGTGGCCTAGAGTTGGTTCCCCAGCTGAGGGTTTTTCTCAGATTTGTTTAAAAATGAATGGTTTAAGGTCAGTTACCATTTGGCAAGGAAAGCCCTTTGGGGAGCCCGCTTCTGTAATCAGTGAGAAAGCTGAGCCAGAATTAAAAAATGGGGGTGGGACTGTGGGTGTAAACGTAAGAAAAGGGAGAGGTGAACAAACAGAAAACAAACACCTCTTGCTAAAAGACAGTATTTCACTTCCCCTGAGGAAACCTCAGGTGGGACAGGTGTGCTTGGGCTCAGCCTCACACTGATGGATATGTGGCCTTTGGCGCAGGTGAGAGCGGGGCAGGATGGCAGTGTTGTCCTTGCACCTCTGCAGGGATGCTGCTCTGCACAGCCAGGTGGGAGGAAAATCTCACCGAATGATGAGTTACAGGCCCCTGTCTGCCTAGAAGCGTCATTCCTGACTTGGAGCACTTGGATCTGGAGGCAAATGGTCCAAAAGCAGGCTGAAGGATGTTTAGATCTCTGAGTGGGCTGGTTCAAGGCTTCCTGTGTTTAAGAAATAAGACCTTGAATGTGTTTTTATATAGAAGAAGTTACTCTGATGATGTCTCAGTCCACCTCCAGTTCTCATTCTGGTTGGAACAGAGAAGATCCTGAATTTCAGCTGCCCAGATCTAAAGGGATAATTCCAGTCACAGCTTTGCAGCTGAGGGTTGAGTCATGCGAAGACAGGAGGAAACAGCAGAGCCAGAGCTGTGCCGTACCGCCTTTTTTTCTCCATCTTGAAATGCATTATTAGAGACTTGGGTGATGATGTAGTCTCCATCTATAACTTCAGAAGCTTCTATAATCTGCTATATACTGCTATAACCTCTTCTCCTCCAAAATCTGCACATCTTGTCAGGTGCTGGCATTCCTCTTTAAAAAAAAAATTGTTCCTCTGCTGCAGGTTCTTTTGACAAGTTTTTGCTGTTAATAGGTCAGAAGTTAAGGAAACTTGGTTAAGTGCTTGTATTTCACATATAAGGTCTGTTCCTACTAAAAAATTACTTGATTTTTACACAGTAAAATATATGGAAACAAATGGGGATGATAGTGGTGCAGGGAAATCCTCTGAGTCAGGAAAATAAATTATCCATTCAATTTTCAAGGGATCTATATGAAGATATGGTATTTTCTGGAGACAAAGTGGTAACATGGAGTGTTCATTCAAAATGAAAATGGCTAACTTGCCAAAAGATTTTGATTAGCCAAAATTTTATGCTTGGAAATTTACATCATTTCGTAATCCTGTTCCATAAAAATATACTGCCATACGTAAGTATTTAACATCACATTTGTAGGAATTTGATCCAGTTTAACACATAGTAAATTAGTTACATGAAGGTTGCTTGCTTTATGCTACTCTGTCTGTTCCTAATACTCTGCCTGTCTGACATTCCACTCTGCCCATATGTTCCATCCCCGACATATAAAAATATAAATTCAAGATGAGAAGATTAGGACCACCCTGGAATATTCTGCCTTTACTGTTGGGGTTTTTTCCTTCTTTTTTCTTTTTTTTTTTTTTTAAACAAGAATCCTGTATTTTGGCGCTTCCAAGTAAATAAAGAAAAAGAAAGCTGATAATAATTAATTTTCAGATTATGTGGAATATGTACCTGCATGGATTTACAACACGAGTCTCTTCATTTGTGTGGAGTTACACAGCTCATGTCATGTTTTCAGAGTCAGGTCAAAGAGAAGAGCAGTGAGTTTGTTTTTAACGCAGCAATCCTATCAGTCAGAAGTACAGACAAGTTTCCCAGGTGATCAAAGTACATTTTAAACCAGCTGACTTAGGGAGCTAATATTAATTTTGGTGGGATTTGGGTCAGATATGAAAGGATTTAATCCCCACATAGCTAATCCTCCCAAGAGCTAATTTAAATGGAGACTGATCTGTCAATTACAGCATTGCTGCAGTACACAGTTGAACTTCTGAATTACTGAGACTTAATTTAGCTTGAAAATTTGTTAAAGTACTCTGTTACTAGTTCAAATAAAATGGAAGCAAATGACTCAATTGAGAAAGGAGAAATCTAGGGTTTTTCTCCCATCATTGAGGATGGATCACTTTGACTTAAATTCTGTTTGAGGAGCTTGCTTGGTGATGTTTTTGTATTTCTTTGGTCAAATATGACCGAAAATGCAGATTCAAGACAACAGAAAATTATCTTTGAATGTGTCAGTTTATAGAACCAGCTTTTTAAGATGGCTGAAAAAGAAATCTAGATCCTTAATGACATTATTTTCTCCTAAAATCCCTCTCTTATTTCAAAAGAAAATTTAGGTTTTATACCTCAAGAACATTTTGAAGAGTCTACAAAACATTTCATGTCAGGTTGACCAAAACAATCTGTTTGACCAAAGACAAAACATTATAGTTATTAATTTCTATGTCAAAATTCAAGATGTTTCATTTCAGGTAACTCTACAGCAATTCCTTTGATTTGAGGGTTCACTCATCAGCCCCAAGTGTCTTATTTGTGCAGCTCTTCTCTGGGAGTCTGGCAAGTCAAACAACAAGAAGAGACCTCTGTAAGAGTCTCTGAGGAGAGACTATGAGCTATGGAACTGGACTGACGAGATCACAGAAAACATTCTAATTCAATTATGAAAAACGTTCTCCTTATGTCCAAATTTGGTTAAAATTCATGACTTTTGAGTCCTGTTCCACACAACAAATGTTTTGTCAGACTCCATAGTGATAATATAGCAGTGTTTTAATAGCATTAGAGAAGACAATGACATAAGCGGCCTCCTTAAATTGCCAGAAGTTTTGCACTCACTAATAAATACAGCTCAGTCTTGGCTGATTAAATGTGGAAGTAATTTATCCAGTTGAAACGCTCAGTCTTTTGCCAAGATTTTGTGTGTGTGTTTGTGCTGAATTAATCAAGAATATAAGGCATGCTAAGATGGGAATCTCTCCTAGGTTTGGGATAACATTTTTCTGACCCCTACTTGCTCCTCTAGTTTGCTGTCACCCAGCATAAGGAGATTTTCAAAAGAGGAGAGTAGGGTGCAGGGTTGCTTTCTCGACCTGTTGGTGTGTTCAGCCTTCTGAGTCCTTACGCAGTTCTTCTGCATCATTATAGCATTCATTTTGTCTGAAAAAAAAGTGGCTGCCACACCTCATTTCTCCTTCGTCAGCTCCACGTTGGGCATTTATCAAATTCCCCTTCAAAGCAGTGTTAAGGTTTCTATTGATTTCAGTAAGCGCTGGAGCAGATTTTTGTGCTATACTACCCTCTTTGTTTTACGTTGGCAGGTTAGCCTGGGTCTTCGCATTTTTCTGTCTCTGAAAGTTTTTGAAGGATGCCTGGCCCTCCCATGGGCTGTTCTCCCCTTTCCTCCTCGCGACCAGCTGTGAGTGCCCCACTGCCACTGAAAGGTCTCAAAAACGTACCCAAAGCATTGCTCAGTGTCAGGGGCCATTTGCTTCCCCGTCTTTCTGCCTTGTAGCAGAGAGGGGCTGGGGTGCACAAGGCCACTGAGCTCTTTGTGGAGAAATGGCTGGATGCACCAGGAGGTTTTTGCTGCTGCTAGGAAGCAGCAACTCAGCAATTGCCACAGGCAGGCCAGAACAGTGATCAGCTGCCTTAGGATGTTGGTGAATAAGATCACCAGGCAAAGCTAATGCAGTTTTCTCCCCAACCTGGGATAGCTCTCCACGAAGCGGAGCTTGACCATGGGATGAGGGCATGGCATCTCTTACCTGCCAGTTCGGGGCACCTGGACACTGTGCATTGCCTCGCAGGGCAGCACGCACCTTGGGGCACAACGTGCCTCTCCCCGGGGCCATCAGGAGTTTGATGGGAAGGGCAAGCACTGCTAAGATTTGCTCCATGCATCCCTCAGCTGAATGCACCCTTCTGGCCAAGTACTTGTTATTCGTGTGCAAGAATATAAAAACTGCTGTGCCAGTCCTTTTTTCCCCTCTTCCTTCCCCATATTTATTGGTCTTTTCTGAAGTTTAATGCACTGTAGCCAGTTTAATAAAATATGACATTAAAAATCCAGGGTAGCCTATGATAGAAGTCATTGCTTGTACTTAGCACTAGAAACTTCCTGTGGCTGTTAGACAGATAAAGGGCAGAGTGGCTCCAGAGCCAAAGGCGGCGTGCTGTATTTTCCAGTTATTTTTTCAAGCTTTTTTGATAGATATAATAGCCAAAAATAGCACTGTTGGTAAAAGCAACCCTAACATTTAGATCGATGTAAAACACCGCTAACAAGGGACTCTGTTATACAGGAATAAACAAAGTTGGTTTTCTTTATTTTGTTCCACTTCCTCTAAGAGCTTTTAGATAATTTGGGGACGGAGGTTAAGAAAAGCTCAGAACATTACTTTCCCTTTAATCCTTAGATCCCTCAGCTGACTCTACACTTTGTTTTCATGCTGAAGGGGAAAAAATATTTTCCTGGCAGGTTGAGATTGATTTTTCCATTAATCTTTTCTTTTGGAGCCAAAATACATTTTTTCACAGAGATCTGATGTGACATAATACTGTACCTGGAATTTCACACTAAAGAGAGTGGAAAACCATTCTCACCACAGCAAGCACTCACAAATGCGCTACAAACCCTTCAGTAAAACCAAAAAGCCAAAAGTGCAATTTAAAAAAGGAACAGAAAGGGAATATGGGGCATAGTCATTTCCCATAGGGAGGAAAGCTCTGAAATGGCGTTCTATTTATTAACGCCTTACAAAGATAAGCTGATAGAATATGGTATGTAGTGGCACAGGCCAACAGTTATCTTGCTTGAAAGTTATCTCAGCAGTTTGAAATCCCATTAATTAAAAAAACCCCACCACCACATCAGGGCAGAATCTCAAAGTGTAAATGCGAGGAGCAATAAAAAATGTTTCAGATAAATGCAATTCAAAGCAGAACAGAAACTGCTTCTGCAATTAAATACATATGTACATGATCCTGGATTTATGAAAGCTGATAGAATCCACCCATCTCCCTATTTTTGGCTTAGCAGTGTTTTCTTTCAACATTTAAAGTGTTTTCTTCAAAGCCCAGAGCTGGAGCATCTCCAGGCAGTTTAATTGTCCAGATGTGGAGTGGATTTCCTAAACACTTGCAGCATGGGGAAGACATGATGGTTTTTGCTTGGAAGCCAATGAAAAGAAGAGAAATATTTTCAAATTCTGACTTGGTTTTCAAAAGGACTCACTGGAATGTGTCTTGAAAAATTCCCAGGCCTCAACAGACAAATACATCTGTCTCGATATACATCTAATCACAGTTCTGTGCTGAACTTGTCTGTGGCTGACGGTGCATTCACAAGTCACAGCCATTCCTGAATTGTTTTTGTACCCATGGTGAAGCACAGTAGAGTATTCAAAGGACTTTGTTACATTACTAGATGACTGAATTTTTTCTTAAGCCTGATAGAGGTCTACATTGTGTTTCTTGGTACTAAAAAATCCCTAAACAATCCCAGAATGGAAGATAGATTCAACAAAATAGGTCCTTCTGTCAAATATTTTTTCCACCAGTAGGAAATTTAATGCTTCATTTAGTATGTTTTCAGGCCAGAGGGCAAAACAAGCCTTGGTGTAAGTGAATACCACTCTCTGAAACACTGTTTCTACCTGCATATTGCATACCTGAGCTTGGCCTGACGTTTCTAGTGGCTGTAGCTCATTTCCAGAGCTTTAGTCTAGCAAGATCCAGGAGGGTGCTGGTGACTTACCGATGGGATGGCACTTAGTGTACCAAAGGTACTTACTTATGCAGGGCTGGCATGAGAGTGCTTAGTTACATCACTGACAGCTACCAAAGAAGGAACCTGGAAACGTGTTTACATAGGAGACTCTTTCTACCATAACTTAAGTTTTTTGAGCTTGTCCTGATTTCAGCTGAGTGAGTAAATTAATTTTCTTCACAGCAGCCAGCATGGGGCTGTGTTTTCGACTTGTGCTGGAAGCAGCGCTGATAGAGGAGATGTTTTTGCTGTTGTTGGGCGATGCAACAGCCAAGGTCTTTGCTGCTTCTCACACCGCCCCGCCGGCGGGATGGCTGGGGGTGTGCGGGGAGTTGGGAGGGGACAGACAGGGCATCTGACCACAACTGACCAAAGGGACATTCCATACCATATGGTGTCATGCTCGGTTTGTAAGGGGCTTGGGAAAGAGGAAGAGGAGAGGCAGCAGTGTTCAAAGCGATGGCATTTGCCTTCCCAAGTAACCATTACGCGTGACGGAGCCCTGCTGTCCTGGGGATGGCTGAACCCCTGCCTGCCGTGGGGAGTGGGGAATGAATTCTTTGGTTTGCTTTGCTTGTGCACGTGGCTTTTGCTTCACTTATTGAACTGTCTGTATCTGAACCCAGGAGTTTTCTCACTTTCACTCTTCCTTTACTCTCCCCCTTCGTGATGAGGGGGACTGAGCAAGCGGCTGTGTGGTGCTCAGCTGCCGGCTGGGGCAAAACCATGGCAGAGCTAGTCAGCCTTGACTATGCTGTGGAAATGCAGAAACTACTGGTTTGTAGCATCTTGTCACCTGTGTAGGCAACACTTTATAGCGATGGTGTAGAGGAAAAGCTACTGGCCGTAAGAGCTGCTCCTGTACCAAAACACCCACTGCTAGGTGAGACATTTCAGGTGTTGAAGGGCTGTGAGCTGTGTAACTGCAAGCAGCCATCGGTGTTGTATGCAGTGCCTTTGTGTGACGCTAGCCTACAGAGAATATGCATTGAGTCATACTCTTCACCTTTTTAAACTAAAAGAGGGGAGATTTAGATTGGACATTACAAAGAAATTCTTCCCTGTGAGGGTGGTGAGGCACTGGCACAGGTTGCCCAGAGAAGCTGTGGAGGCCCCATCCCTGGAAGTGTTCAAGGACAGGCTGAATGGGGCTTTGGGCAAACTGGTCTAGTGAAGGGTGTCCCTGCCCATGGCAGGGGGGTTGGAACTAGATGATCCTTGTGGTCCCTTCCAACCCAAACTGTTCTATGATTCTATGATTACGCTGAAGTCCCACGTACACACTGCTTCCCTCGCCTAAGAAACTCATGCTCACCGTGGGGATGCAGTTGGAAATGCTCCATCCATCTCACCCTGTGGAGGGCTCAACTATGCTCCCCTGTCCACCCCAGCTGAGGGAAGCAGCCATTTCCTACATATGAGCAATGAAAATGTTTTTCTTACATTAAAAAATGCAATAAATCTCGCCCCCTTTGCTGTATGCTCTGGACTCCGTGCAAGCTTACTACACTTTTACTATGACTCTCTGCCGAACTATTTCTGAGAATTTTAAGTGTGAAAACAAATAGAAAAGTTGTATGTGAGGGAAAACCTACTGCCTGTGTTTGAAATCAGTTCCCAAATCCGTGGCTGGCTAAACCTCACCCTGATGTTATTGTGTGGTTACAGATTTTGGATGTTCTTTTTGCT
The DNA here is from genome assembly GCA_013399095.1 of Psophia crepitans. NCBI lineage: Eukaryota > Metazoa > Chordata > Aves > Gruiformes > Psophiidae > Psophia > Psophia crepitans. The sequence continues at coordinate 1,332 of VWZZ01003788.1, read as the reverse complement.
GGAAGCCGTGAAGCCAACGTACACCCGTTCTGCACATCTGCTAAGGGAAAAAACAACTGTGTACCGCCGCTGAATGCAAAAGTCAAAACAATGGTGGGAGCCTCTTTTGACAAAATCCATCAGGCTCTCAGTGTTATAGTGGGTAGGAAAAGGCTGGAGAACTTGTGTAACTTTGCAGCCCAAAATAGTGCCATGACATACAAAAATAGTAGGAAGCCAGACAAATATTCCTCAGTAGTCATTTTCCTCTCTCCCCTTCCATCTTTCCCCTCTCCTTCAATTTTCCTTTTAGTTTTCCGTCTCTTTCAGACTAATTTTTATTTTCCATCAGGGGAGAAAGCAAACAATTTTGCTTTGTCCATTGAAAGAGCTGGAGCTCTACTGGGAGTGACCAGGGAGCAGCCTGAACAGCGTGCTTGCACTGCTAGGTATTGTTATAAAGTTAATTATAGGCTTTTTGGCTTCATAATAATCTTTCAACTAAGCTATAAAACAGCTTATATGATCCTATAAAAATCCTTCACCATGACCCAGCATCCTGATCAAGTGTCAATACTTATTTTCCGTGATCCTGTTGTAAATCATTGCGTATGGCTAATATGAGAGTGTTACAAGCTACCTTTGACTTCAGGAATGACAGCATTGCAGTGGCAGGTTGCAGTGGCAGACGAAATACCTAGTACACCTAATATTTCCATTAAAAAAATGGAAAAGTGCGATGCCATCCTTGTCTGCATTAGCAACCCTCTAGCAAATGTACTCCTGTGCTGGGAAGATGTAGTAGCCAGCCACAGGCACTCATGAAGTAAAGGACTTTTTCTCCCATCCACATTTCCTCTTCAACCCAGCTTCATAAAGGAGCTTTGGTGCCATTTTCTGCCTTCTCTAGCTACCTTCATTTTAGTATTATGTCTCCTTCTAGATCATCTTTAAATTCATCCATGCTGACTGGCACTCTAGTACCTGTACCCTGCCCTACAAGCCCATAACTTCCCTGTGACCACAAGCTGGATTTATCCAGCTGCAACAAACTGGTTTTGTCCTCAGGAGCTGAGCAACACCTACTTGCATCCCTGCAAGACCTCTAGTGGGTGTTGGGTGCTGCAGACCTGGCCCATCTTCCCTCTGCCTCTGCAGGTTGAAGAGGCTCTTGCAGGTCTGTGCCTGACTTTACCTGGGCTGAGGGACAGCCATCGGGCTCCTGGACAGGGCACAGGGATTCAGCATTTTCTTACTTTCTCTGGCAGCAGAGACAGATGTCTTAGAACCATTTCCGTAACCAAATCCTCCCATGTTTCGTAGCAGTTGTAAGTGCTTTTCATAGAATCATAG
>VWZZ01003787.1:115777-135037 GCA_013399095.1 Psophia crepitans | reverse complement strand
CCTAGCAATAACATCTGCCAGCATCCTGAGCACTCATGGGCGTATCCCATCAGGACCCATAGGTTTGTGCATGTTAAGTTTGCCTAGACGTTCTCTAACCCAATCCTCCTCGGCCAAGGGAAGGTCTTCCTTTCTGCAGACTTTCTGTCCTACCTGCAGGGTCTGGGATTCCTGAGAGGTGGCCTTAGCAGTAAAGGCCAAAGCCAAGAAGACATTCAGCAACTCTGCCTTCTCTCTATCCTCCATCACCGAGGTACCTGCCTCACTCAGCAGCGGGCCCACATTTTCCTTAGTCTTCCTTTTGCTGCTGATGTATTTGAAAAAGCCCTTCTTGTTGTCTCTGACATCCCCTGCCAGTTTTAATTCCAAGTGGGCCTCAGCCTTCTTTCTGGCATCCCTGCATGCCCTGGCTACGTTCCCGTACTCCTCCCAAGTGGCCATTCCCTTTTTTCAGATACTGTAAACCTCCTGTTTCCCTTTGAGTCTTTCCAGCAGCTCCTTGCTCATCCATGCAGGTCTCCTTATTTTCTTATTCTTTGGGATGCACTGAACTTGAGCTTGGAGGAAGTGGTGCTTGAATATTGACCAGCTCTCTTGGGTCCTCTGTTAATCAATGTGCTTCTAAACAGTGGTAACTTTTCAATTTATCCTTACCAAGGGTGCTGATATCAGCATACCAAAAAAAAAGAAAAAAAAAAGAAGAAAGGTAAAAAGCAAGGTGGGAACAAAAACTGTGAGCCCAAGGAATGATATTTACAGCCATCATGATGAATTCACCAGGCTCATTGCATTAATTATCATAATGAAATGTCTTATTTCTTTTGATTGTCACAGTACCATGGCATCCTCTGAGCAGGAAATAAAACCAAGATTTTTTTTTAAATAAGAGCCTAATGTGTTTGACACAATTGAGGCTAGTTAGAAAGAGAAGAGTATGTCATAGGATCATAGAACCATAGAACGGTTTGTGTTGCAAGGGACCTCAGAGATCATTTGGTTCCAACCCCCCCACCATGGGCAGGGACACCCTCCACTCAACCAGGTTGCCCAAAGCCCCATCCACCCTGGCCTTGAACACTGCCAGGGATGGGGCATCCACTGTCAGCCTAACTGTCTGAGCTTGGGATGTATTTACACAGTAGATGCTTCAGGTTTTGGAGAGGTAAATAAACTCACACGAAGTTTCTTGTTGCTGTGGCGGGTCTGCCTCTGATCTCTATGGCAGCTCATGCAAAGATAGTTCAGGTGCTGTAGTATTGATGCCCCTCATGCTGCAGCATGGAGATGTGCTCTTTCAGTCAAAGACAGAGTCCAAAAGCTCCAGGCTTTTCATATTGGAATTTGACTTCAAAAAGCACTTTGTAAGATACTTGAGGCTTTGGTTAGAGCAAGCTTCTATTAGTGGTATTCTGGCACTAGTACCTCTGCAATTTTACTTTCTCTGTTTGTTTTACTGTAGTATTTTTATTATCTGTTCTGCTTGTGACCCTCCATTTCAGTGTGGCTGCTGTTGTGCCTGCCTGCGTATTGGTGACACAGGGCCACAGTACAGCATGCAACTGCTAGTCCCAGATTAGCAGCAACCTGCAGCCTGACCTCAATTAGCTGGAAGGATGATGTTTCTTGACTGTCTGGTGTTTAAATGAACTGAAAATCAAAACCCTGTTTTTCTTGGTTCTTTTCCAAATCCCACACTAAGGTACAGTTTGCCTCATTAAAGATTAAAACAGATGTTGGTAAAAGAAGATAAGTCTGAATCAAATTTGAGATCCTAATAGTCCCAAATTCTGATTTGGGCTCTTCTTTTCCAAAATGTAGGAGGAAGCATTGGGCATTTCAGATCCATGGGATGAAGGTAAGAGGGGCTGTGGGGACTTAGCAAGACCCTTCCTTCATTTTGGCAGCTCTGGGAACTCTTTCTGCCTGTGGTGAACTTCAGGTGAGGTACTCATTCTAAGCAAAGACACCCAGCAAGGTGTGGGGAGACCAGGTTCTGCAGAAACACCATTGCATTTGAAAAGCAAAGTGACCTGCATCCCGTGTCCCAGACACAGGGTGTAGGTGCTTTTTTCTCCCTGCAGTGGACCCTGAAAGGCCAGAATGCTGCTGCTGCCTCTGCAGTTTAGCATCTGAATTGAAAATGAGGAGGAAAAGGCCAGGGGGGACACACAGTTAATATGAAATAATTACAGCTAATCTAATATATAGTGGTAACAGCATCTAGGTGCCTACTCACTGTGTGGAATATAGGTATAATAATGAGGAAAACAGTTGGGGTTTGTTTCTTGGGAACGTCATCTTGCTTGACTGTGACATACTCAGTTAACTTAATAAGCCAAGTATCTTGGTATGAAAACAGCTTCTTAGTTTCCACACTAGAGAATACACTGCCTTATCGCTTAATGTAATTTTGGTTATGAAACAGTTGTTTCCATAAGCCTCACTTTTCTGTTGCTTAGAGCTATCCGAAATATTTTTTTCAGGCTACCAGTTCCTCATGCTTCCCAGTCCTTCAGCAATAATACTTTGTGCAGGTGAGGGTTTTATTTTAAAAAGAACATCTTTGATCATGTTTTAATGATAGTTTTTCAAATTCTTGTCATATATGTATATGATGTCAGCTGCAGAGGTTGGACAAGTAGTTTCTAAATATATAGGTCAATGTAGGTGCCTCTGTTGACCTAACATTTGTTCTTCAGCATAGCCTTTCCTACTAGTCATGAAGTCCTACAGTGCAGCTTCAAGGGAACCAGATGCTTCGGGCGCAGAGAGGTGCTACTGAAGCCCAGAGCTCCTGTAGGTTTGTGAATCCTTATGGTTTCTCCTGCAGTGGAAAAGAATACCTTTGGCCCTGGAGAGTAAACCTTTTGAAAAACAGTCTTGTACGTTGCCTGTGAGTCTTCATTTCACTTGTATTCACCAATTTTTGTTTTTCTTTCAAAGTTACTAGTCTCATCATGCACCCCAAAGTATGCATCACCCCTCCAGTCCCTTTGAGGGTTGGGCTCCCACTTCCCCACTGTGCCTACGCTCTCTGCATGGGCTGGCTGTTCCCACCACCATGCCGTAACTCCCTGATGGCACCAGCACCCTGTGAGAAAGCCACCAAGCTGTAGGTCTGATTTCACTCTGGAGCTCAGTAGGTGACACTATCTTGTGAGCGAGTAGGAGGCACATCAAGCTGAGGATGCAGCTGATCAGAAAATGTTTGACATTTTATTTTGCTCCAAATGTTCTCTCATTAAGAACATGCTTCCCTTTTGACTAGTAATTGATATTTCTCCTCTTTAATATTAATCACTCGGCAAAGAATTTGCACAATTTATTTTCTTAACCACGTTTTTAAAAATGCAGTTAGAGCCAGCTATGCTTTCATCCCGTATCACAGAGGGCCATGATGAGGAGGTTTCAGGTGTTGCTTAGAGGTGTGTGCTGCTGAGTGCTTTCATACTGTACTTTAAAAGGAGGTGTTTATAAAGTCCTGGCAAAAGGACTGAATGTCCCTCCTCCAGATTCTGTGAAAAAATAATTAGATAATATCGTAAATGTCAGGTTCATAGCCACAGCTGTCTGCGCTGCCTCCAGGCCATCTAATGTGGCAATTTTCTCTGCCAGTAGCTGATACGTCCAATACATCAGGGGTACCTTGCCTTCCTCTGGGTGCTCTCACCCCCACCCTGCATCACCCAATGTCCACAAAGGATAGCTGGAATGAAATGGGTTTTCTAGTCCCATGAATAAGAGTTGTATAGTTTTCTTTTTCTCAAAAAATCCAATTTGCACAGTGCTAAATTCTTTCATTGTCTACCCAGATTCCCATTCTGGCCTGAACTCTCAGCCTCTCTAAGACAGGAGGGCAAGAAATTTCACTTCTGAATCATAGCATTTTGTTAAAACTACATGAAAGTTAAAAGTTGCTAATCTGACAGTCATATTAAAAAATTATACAGTACTTGAGCTCTCTCTGTATTTTTGCTTCTGCTTCAGTGCAGAAGCTGTCCTTTCCCAAAGCAAAGCTTGAGGCCAGGAGGAGGTTAGGAAGATAGGTGCAGCAGCTATTCAAACCAGCAAGCCACTCGAAGAAGCTTATTGCTGTTTTGATAAAACAGTTGCAGTGTTTAAGATAAACTTAAGGTTAAAAGAAAAAGAATATTAAAGAAATTGTGCATAGCAGCAAATCTGAGTAATTAATCACTACATTTGCCTCAATGCTCGGTAGCTACTTGTGCCCATAGAAGGTATAGGGTGTATTTTGGTGGCCTTTACAATGGGGTGGACAAGGGAAGGGCAACTGACATCGTTTACCTGGACTTGTGCAAAGCTTCTGACACTGTCCCGCACAACATCCTTGTCTCTAAACTGGAGAGACATGGATTTGATGGATGGACCACTGCTGGATAAGGAATTGGCTGGATGGCTGCACTCAAAGAGTTGTGGTCAACAGCTCAATGTCCAAGTGGACGTTGGTGACGAGTGGTGTTCCTCAGGGATCGGTACTGGGACTGGCACTAACATCTTTGTCGGTGACATGGACAGTGGGATTGAGTGCACCCTCAGCAAGTTTGCTGATGACACCAAGCTGTGTGGTGCGATCGACATGCTGGATGGAAGGGATGCCATCCAGAGGAACCTTGGCAGGCTTGAAAGGTGGGCCTGTGCGAACTGAATGACGTTCAACAAGGCCAAGCGCAAGGTCCTGCACGTGGGTCGGTGCAATCCCGAGCACAACTACATGCTGGGCGGAGAATGGATTGAGAGCAGCCCTGAGGAGAAGGACTTGGGGGTGCTGGCTGATGAAAAACTCAGCATGAGCTGGCAGTGTGCGCTGGCAGCCCAGAAAGCCAACCGTGTCCTGGGCTGCATCAGAAATAGTGTGGCCAGCAGGGTCGAGGGAGGTGATTCTGCCCCTCTACCCGCTCTTGTGAGACCCCACCTGGAGTACTGCATCCAGCTCTGGGGTCCCAAGTACAGGAAAGACATGGATCTGCTGGAGCAAGTCCAGAGGAGGGTCACAAAGCTGATCAGAGGGCTGGAGCACCTCTGCTATGAGGACAGGCTGAGGGAGTTGAGGTTGTTCAGCCTGGAGAAGAGAAGGCTCCAGGGAGACCTAATCACAGCCTTTCAATACCTAAAGGGGCCTACAGGAAAGCTGGTTAGGGGCTGTTTATCAGGGAGTGCAGTGACAGGACAAGGGGTAATGGGTATAAACTAAAAGAGGGGGGATATAGATTGGACATTAGGAAGAAATTCTTTACTTGTGAGGGTGGTGAGGCACTGGCACAGGTTGCCCAGAGAAGCTGTGGCTGCCCCATCCCTGGCAGTGTTCAAGGCCAGGCTGGATGGGGCTTTGGGCAACCTGGTCTAGTGGAGGGTGTCCCTGCCCATGGCATGGGGGTTGGAACTAGATGATCCTTGTGGTCCTTTCCAACCCAAACCATTCTGTGATTCTATGTAAACCCTCCAGAGGCACAGCCATCATTCTAAAGTGGCATTTCATGAGTGACGCTTGTCTGTTTGATTACTGCAATTACAAGGCAGTAGGAAGCTGGGAGAAGAGCGGGGGAGGTGCCACCCAGCCCCTGCCCTGTGGATGGATGTCCCCAGTGCAGTGGCACAACCTGCCAGTGCAGTTCAGCTGGTGGTGGTCACGATGGCACTGTGTCATGAAGATGGGCTGGGGGCCACCTCCTTCCTCTCCTGGGGTGCTCCCTATTATTTCGCTGGAGGCAGGTACCAAAAGCCATCGGCGTCTCCTGTGGTCTCCTGAGCCCAGGGGAGCTGCAGCTGCAGTGGTGTTTATGGCTTCCTTCCACCGCCGGCTCCTGCTTCTGTGTGACTGAGAAATTCTTTTTCTCTTCCCCCAGGAACAGCCATGGGTGAAAAGGGAGGCCAAAGGGGTGACATCTGCAGTACTCCAACCTGTGGACTCCAGCTGGACCTCAGCCATCATGGCCACATGTGCTCGACCACCCTGGATTGCAGCTGGCCAAGTAATTTAAAATACTTTTAAAGGAAACAGTTACTATTCTGTAAGACTTTCAAAACTCTGCACTACTTATGAAAGACCCTATGTTTTCCATTATGCTCTTCTGTATCCTTGGGCTGTGCTTGTCTGACCTCTTCCAAACCATTTCATCTGCCCCACAGCAGTGCCACCCTGGGCTGTAGCACCCAGAAAAACAATAGCATAGGCCTCAGTGTCTCTTGTGAAAAACACCCTGCTGTCACCAGATCAGCATTTTCAAAATGATGACTATTATTAAGTAATCACCTTGGAACGTAGATGGAATTTCTCTAATTCAGCTACCGTTTTCCACATTGCAAAATGGATGTAATTTAAGTTATGCTATTTTAGCTGATATTAAGAATACAACATCCATTAGAAAGTACATTATAAAGTATATTTTGCTAGAAACATCTCCAACATTACAGTGAATAATCCTGTTACATCCTTTGATGGTTTATAATGCTTTATTTTTCTTGTCTTTAACTTTAAGCATTTGCCAGTAATAGATGGTAGTGTCAGGCTAAGAAGCTCCATCAAGATTTATGCACCTGGATAAAGACGACCCCTTTCACATTTTCTGTGTTGACTTCTATATGTATTACTTTTTTTTTTTTTCTGGAATTCTATGCCATTTGGTTCAAGTTTCTTGAAGAACACGGAAGTAACACTGCAACCAAAAAAAAAAAAAGTCCTCTGAATGGAAAATATGAGAGTGAAGAGATCCCTAAATTGAGGGGGGGAAAAAGTCTGAAGGAACAGTGAATTATAGGTGTTGGTTCTTGGATCTTATTTCTAATTCTGATTTGGCTCACTGTATAGCTTTAGTTGAGTTAAATAATCTTCTTTCACTCCCTGATTCAGGATCTACAAGGATAATAGTCTTTCCCTGCTTTGCAGGGCTTTTGAAAGAGATACTAACACAGAAGTACAAGAACAAATTAGTAAAAGTATAATATGTAGCAGATAATATTCTACAAGTAGAGAAAACCCTGCACCTCATTGCATATCATTTGGACTGTGGCAGTATTGTGGGTATTTTCCCTTTTAAATCTGTCACTGGAAACTGCAGAAGACAGCATAGGAACAGGGTATTAAGAATGTGATGGAGATCTTAACTCTTCATTCAGTATGAATGAGGAAGAAAAGTATAATAGAAGAACGAACAGTGAAGGGAAACATCTTTTTTCTAACTGAAACATTCAATGTATTCAGCATTTCCTGTTCTGTAAACATATAAACAGAGGGATTTATTAAATAAAAAGCCATTGCAACTGCATAAGCCTTCTCCACTTTAAGACCAGCACTATAAGGGAGGATACGATCTGTATACCCTGACAATTTACTTTAATTCTTTAGCTTCAGCATACACAAACGTTTAAATCATTGATAATCTGTAAAAGATATACTTTCCCTGATAATATAAATCAGCAGAAGCTAAAAGCCTTTGCTGGGATTAAAGTAGAGTTCACCAACTTTTTCAGGGAGATGCAGCTTAATAAAAAACAATCCTGGAGGACATACCTCCTTGGCTTTGCAGACACGTACACAGGACTGCTTCTCCCATTCGCCAGCACAGTCCTCTCCCCCTCTGGTCCAAGAAAATTGAGAAACGTTATTCTATTTTTAGCCTCTTTTAATGAGATTTATCAGTTAGACTGGAGATGGAAATTGAGCAGCATCAAAGCTGCAGGTATGCTGATGCTGTGTTGGGGCCCCATCAAGGTCTATAGCTCTCACAATGAGAGCTGCTGTATTGTCCCAAGGAGGAGTGGAATGGCTTCAGAGTGGTGGCTCCAGCAAGACACTTGAACTTTTCTGTCTTAGCTGTGCATTTAGATGACAGCTAACATAGTGAGCTCTTGTATTTTGTTAAGCTCGCCACTTGTGCTGCCCCACACCCTTCTCGATGCTGAGATTTGGTCACTGCATGGTGACAAATGCAATGAATCTGGAAAAATCTGGGTTAAGGATCCTGGAGATACTGCTGGCCTTCGTCAGCCAAGCGCTCCCCATTGGGGTGTGACCACATGCTCCCCAGGAGAACTGGAGACCTGGAGCGGCAGTGCCGGCAGCGAGCTCTCCTTCTAATTAATTGTAGCTGTACTGCAATCTGTTAAGGAGCTGTATGATGGCAACTGAACAATGATAACCGGCACCCGCTGATGCCAGATCATAAAAAGTTGAGTTACGTATTTGGTTGTCCTAGTATTGGGGGACGGGGGAACGGAAAAATACCATATGTTGTTTTTAATCTTTCTAGAGTTGTTTAATGTTCCTCTAGCACAAAAATGGGTTTTTTTAGAAGTACTTTCCTTTGTAGAATTTCTTTGTGATAATTTTTTCCTTTCAGCCTGAATGCACACTATGCAATACCACATCAGAAAATGTTTTCTTTTTCTAAAAATTGTTTTTTAATAAGTTTCAGACTTCAGAAAAAAAAAACCTCAAAGAAATTATATTTTACATGATACCTGGGAAACTTACAGAAGGAGCTCGCTCTTCCTTTAAAAAACATTTAAGAAAGATAGGTTACGGGGGACCAGAGATGGGTACTGAGGAGCCTTGTGAGTTACCCCCACATACTAAAAAAGGAAAAAAAAAACCCATAATTTTATTTTTGATTGAAGTTTTATTGACCGTTAAGTACAAATATGGTGGCCAGTTGATAGTCATAATCAGATCTTGCTCACAGTTATTTTTATTAGATTAGGAAAGTGGAGGGGAGGGCACCCCAAGAATCCATGCAGCTGTTAATTATTATGTATCCTTTTTATCTGGATTTAAGAAACAGCGCCTGCTTATTTCTCATGTTAGTGCACATGAAAGCAAGAAGTCAAGACCAAGATCTTGCAGATATTAAAGTGGGGGGAAAAAATGCTGAGCAGCCACAGTTTTTGCAAGCGATGCACACTGGAGAAGCAATAAAACAACCAACATGGGCATATATCACTGCTGCAGCGGTTTCCTTCCTAGCGAGGGCAAGTTAATCCATAAATTGCAGTGGGCAGAATGCTGCTGCTGGATGGGAACCACAAAAAGAAAGAAAATACACAAGAAAGATGGAAATAAATGGTTTGAACACCAACATTTAATTTTTCAGGAGGACAGCCCTGACCAGCAGGGTCAGTCTTAGCTCTCCAGCTCTCAGGCACCAAGAGGGGTCCTTCAGTTTCTTTGCAGAGGCCCTTCAGCAAGCAGGGCCCAGAGAGCTGCATGGCCCCCAAAGCAAAGAGGGCCAGGCCACTCCGAGTTACTCTGTGGAGCTGGGGGGGTTTCCAAGGACCTGTCCACACCCTCTCTTTTAGCTACCAGGGCAGGGGGGGACACTGTTCGTATGAGCACCCATCTCTGCACCCTCCATTCTACCAGGTGACTGGTTAGAAAATCTCTGTCAAAACTCTTTTGAAGTTAAATTTTGAGTTTTCTTTTCACAAAACGGCATTTTATTGTGATGGATTATTTTTCTTTCTTCTCTCTAAAGACTGAAGAGTAAAAGTCAAAACATTTTGGCCAGATGTGTGGAAAAAAAGTTATTTGTCACTGTTGCCAGTGGCTTGTGGGAGTCACTGTTTGGCTGTCTGACACCCCTGCTTTCCTCACCAGGCCTCCGGATGACGGTATCTCCTGAAATGCACTGTGGCCGTGCGCTGCTCTGGCATCTCTGCAAAGGAGAGAGAGTGAGTGGGGGAAGAGCCTGGCCTCAGTAGCAAACAGCGGAGACCTCCTCCACAGGAACACCTCTGAGCCATATGAGCACCTTTGGTACAAACAAACATCAAAGTTTCAGTTTCAGGTTTTGTCTTTAAAAAGATAAAAGGTGTATTTAGGAAAAACAAAGCCCCTTTCCAAACAGTTCTAGTTAAAACTTTTTTTCACCTTTGCTGGGAGGAGGAGGAAGGTGAAAGAATCATCTTATCTCCATCAGCTCATAGCAATGCTCTTGCTCAGATGCCCTAAAGCACATGCTCTCCTATCTCCTATGCTCGCCTTTGCTATAGACCTTCAAAGGCAGCAACAGGGTAGCAGACTTCTGGTTTTTCACATGCTGAGATGAAGACAATTAATTTTCTATTCTCTAGCAACTGCCTATATAAACAACTACCAGCCAAGCAGTAAAACTGGATTGGAGAACTACAAGCAAATTGACATTGTAAATAAATTGGTTTTGTACTTGAAGTGGTGTAAAAGGAGCGAAAGAGGAGTTAAATACAAGTGAGGATTTTTATTTTTCTTTCTCCTTTCATGAAATACACATACGTAGTGGAGTAGAGCACTAAGTCCAGCCATCTTTTCCCAGCAGCACTCACCAGATTTCCCAGTTCTGGCTTCTTCACGTTGCCATTTCCCAAAGTTTTTCCTGTAAAATTAAACAAGCTTAGGTATTTTGTGAATACAGAAATACTGCAGATTTTGACTGGTTTTAATTTGGTTGTAGTTGCTCCCATCCTCTATGTTTCCTACTCAGCTCAGCCAGGTCCCCTCTCGGCCATGTTGCTATGGCACCACCCATGACAGCCTCGCAAGCACTTCCGCTTGTCTGGCTCAGAGCTCTGTGGGAAAATTGTTTTTTCCTCTCCTCATGTCACGACCTGAAGGGCTACCCAGCCCGTGGGTACGTAGAGATCACGACCATGGCTTTGTAGGATTCTGTAACACAGAAGAACACTGTGGCTTTATCCTCTAAACTTCTCTGCTTTATTACAAATTGGCTCAAATACCACAAAAATCACCACTACCAAGTATACCTATGATTAATAAAGGGAAAATATATATCTCAAGCTATTACAAATTACTGTCAGAAATTACTAGTATGGCACCAATCAAGAATACTAACAATCAATATTATATCAGCTATCAATGGCACAGCAACAATAGTATTATAGCAATAGCCAAGCATGTGTACTGTTATAAGTTACTACAAAGCTATAATTAGTGAAGCAGCTTATGAACACTGTAACAGCAGACATACTGTTGGATAGATAGATTGCTTATATGAATATATAATATAATTGTTAAACAAATTAGACAGATCTCAGGAGGAGCCAGACCATCCCAAAAGTGGGAGGACAAACCAACCCAACCCAACCCAACCTGACCCCAGAAGGGGGCCCAACGGGGACCAATACCATAACAGAGAGAGTCTTACTTCAGAGATATTCTGCATCACGGAGGCTGGAGTCAGCCAGGAGTCCCCAGGAGGGTCAAAGGTCTCATAGAAAGTTTGTGTGGATAATTCAACCTGTATAGGGAATGAGCAGTGTGTGCAGCACAGGAAGGTCTCAGAGAGAGAGCAGCTCCATTTTTCTTACAAAATAAGTCATTTTTATATCACAGAGACATAAGAGGGCATATGACACCACCACTTTGAGCAGCCAATAGATGCTGTTAATTTGTGGTTTTCACCTGGGCAGCCAACAGATGATGATGTTTTCTGTTCTTTCAGACCAATTTTTATTTTCCCCAGACTGTTTTCCTCTTCTTGCGGTTAGAACAGCCAGCTGAAGCTACCAACTCATACTTTCTCAGGATGTTTTCCTCTTTTTTCCAGATTATTTTTCAGCTTTCCAGATGATAAGTTACTGTTACTGTTCCTTGTTTTTGCAGTTATCGATAGTATCTCTGGATGTCTCTGGTTTCTAGGTACCCAGCTGTACTTCAAAGATGCCAGCTGTGTGCTTCTCAAGGATGCTTCTGGTTCACAGGCCTGGTTCCCAGGCTGGCAGGCATTTCCTCCGTCAGTGTTTTTCCAGCAGACATTTTCTTCTGTCAAGTAATTTTCCCTTTCTAACCAGGTTGCCTTTAGGACTGCTCCCATCACCTCACCAACCAGCGTCACTGCTCGGTGGCCACCATGTAAAGTCTGCAAGCCACTAGGCTTGTCAACAGAGGGAAAATAGTTATTTTGGCAGTTGGCTTGTCTACAAGGGTGAAGGGGTGTTATTTCTCAATATCTTTTTATTTCAAGACAAAAAAAAAATTAAGCAGGAGCTAGCTTGAACCAGAGGAAAATGCTCCGCGGCTTTTTGGGAGGTTCTGAATGCTAAATGCTGTCTGTGCACAGGCTTCAGAAACAGACAAGCTGAGATTTCTTGTTTGGGGGGAAAAGGGGGCTCCTCCATCAGAATGTATGTTCTGAAAACGTTTTGCTTTATATTCTAGCCAAAATGGTGCATAGGAAGAAAATGACAGAAAATATGGGTTTTGCTACATTTTCCAGTTATCCCTTTTCAAAAAGAAGCTGCTTTTCTTCTCTGATCTGACTCTCAGTGAAAAAAAAAAAAAATATATATATATATCCCTAAAAGTAGAAGCACCAGTCTACTGACTGTTTTGCATGATATGAAAAAGGAGAGTAAGGCTCCCAGCACAAGCCTGCTTCAGTCTCCCGAAGAGATGGTATTGTGTATTTGGCGCTCTCTATTTTGCCATTGCAGAAGATCTGGACACAAGCAGAAATGGCACGGACTTTTTAAGATATTTAAACCTCGCTCTTATCTGAAAGGTCCAAAGCATTTAGAAGGCCCTGACAAAAAGGGATGCTAAGTTCTCATTGACAATCCATGGGTGTTTTAAAATCCCTTAGGACCATCAGTGAGCCTTACAACATGAGAAAAGTGGGCTTACAATACTTAGTGAGGCTGACTCTTGTGAGGTTGGAAGCCACTGATGTCTTTGACATTTGCTCGTTGGTCTCTGGGCAAGACCTGGGGCCCTGCAGAAACGCAGGGCACAAAGAAGCAGAACTCCAAAGTATGATGTGGACCAGAGATTCTACTGTTACATTATAAGAGAAATACTGACATAAAATTGAATGTCTGATGGAGATTTTCAGAAATACAGCTTTTACCTAGTCCGCTAGGTACAGATTTGTATCTTTATTGTGTTTGTACCATTTTCAGCTCCTTCACTCATGTATCTGTTCTCTGCCAGGTTTCCCGTTTCCTTCAACAGCATTTGACTGGATGCCCTATCGTGAGAGACAAGTGCGAAGAAGTTAGTTTAACAAAACTGAACCTAAAATATGTGGTTTATGATTGTCCTCATGTTACAGTACAGATTCACTGCATCTCAGTTGTTCCTAAATCTGGCTTTCCTTACAAAGAGCGTTGTCAAGAGCTGAATATTTCTTTGAGACAATTCTACTGAAATCAGTGGAGTTTGCAGATGCAGCTCCAAAACCCAGAGCTTCGCTTTCTTCTGTTATCTCAGTAACAGTCTTCTGTGCTTGACACTCTGCTTTTTCCAACTGCCTATCCAGAAAGTGACCAGAAAGTAGGATCTGGAAAGTTAATAGGAAAAAAATATCACTATCTTAAAAAAAAAAAAAATCCACGTTGCATTCCCACTAAGCAGCTTGTTAAAGCAAGATAAGATGACAAATCAGCAACGTGGAGGTGGGAAGGCCAGGCTGTGCAATGGTCAGATAAATCCCTCCGTGTCAAACATCTGAGAAAAAATACTGCAGAATGAAGAAATAGTAAATCTACATCTGCTTCTCATTCAGAAAATATACTCCATGCTTTCCTTCTGACAGTTGTCAGCTGGATAATGCTACTGGATAATTGAATTTATAGCTTTGGAAAAAAATCAAATCTATTTAGGGACAGTAGGATTCCTTTTCACAAGGCAAACAAACAAACCAACACTTGTACGAGCAGCAGGATGCCTCATGAGAGTCCTTTCAGTGACAATCCTCTGAGCAGGGGTCAGGCTGAGAGCAGGTCTGTGTGCATGGGGTACTGGGCATCAGGCTGGGAATGAAGCAGGATTTTGTTCTGTATAACTGGCTCACCCTTGACACCCCTCCTTCCAGCTCACTTGCTGAAGCACCCTACATTTCCCAGGTGTCATGCCAGCCAGAGTTACAGTAACCTGCAGCAAACTGCAAAAAGCACTCAGGTAGCATGCAGGCCGCTTACCTTCATGTAGTTCCACCGGTACAGGAGGGGTTCACTCATGCGGCTTTGAACTCTCCAGCAATTATCTTAAAATGTGAATTAGCTAACTGGATTATTCTCTTCCTTGTGACTTGGACTCAGATTACAGGTCCCTCAAACAAATTCCTCTTTACTTTTATGGGCATATGTTTAGGATCTTGGTTTGGACTGATAGAGCTTTCTGTAAGTGGCCAACAGTGTCTTTAGGTAGGCATGTATATATTACAAATATAAAATAATAGCAAGATCACCTGAATTTTACATAAAGGATATAAAGTGATTGTAGGTGGAGTACAGCCTGGATGTGTGAAGGAATTGCCTGAATACACTGTAGACCCAAATGTCACATCCCTGTTACCCATTAAGCATTGTACCTCTTTGGGGGGACAGAAGTCTCGAATTCCAATCTGTAAAGAATAAGCTGCGTAAGATACATCCCATTTCAGCGTTAGGAATCTTACTAATGAAAATGTATCTGAGCTGTAGTCATACGAGGGTAAGAACATTGTCACAAAATAGTACGTCAAAGTATCTATGGTGTAAAGAACAACCAGATGAGGAAACAGGCTATATAAACCACCAAGATTTTAGCAGAGCCTTTGCTTTTTTCCGTGGTGGTATGTCACATTGGGAACATGGGCCACCAAGGAAATGAAATTCTAAATATATTTAAGGAGTGATGTTGATGACAAAGACAATACTGTGCTGATGAAATCTCGGAGGTAAGCACAGGAAAGGATGTTTTCTGGTCACAGCATAAAAGAATCCACACAGCTGAGGCCCAGGCCAGGCCTAAATGGAAGGAAATAATTATCACAGCAGAGATATAAGTTGTAAAGTGCGTTATGTACAAAGCATTTCCAAAAAGCCAAGGATGAGCAGAAGGCGGCAGAACGGAGCATGGCTCCCTAAGCAATGCTGGCATTAGTAAGACTCTGCTGTAGCTCTGAAATACCAACACACATAGGGAAACGAGACAAGGAATAGCTCCATTATTTTCTAGTTCATTTAATATTGTGAATTTTTCCTTCAGTAAACATGAAGTATGAGCAGCAGGAGTCAGTGAGCAGTTTAACTGTAAGAAGGTGAGTCCTGGGACCTTCTCTCCCTCTGATCCTCCCAGCTGGTGCGTGGCACATCCTGTGGTGGTGGCCGAAAGGCTGCTCCTGCTCACATGCTCCTTAGCCAGAGCTCACTCCAATGTAGCCTCCCCTGGGGGGCTACAGGGACGTGCCTGCTGGCTTGATACCAGGAAGAGTGCCAGAAGGCTTATAGGGGTGACTTTGCACCTATGCAGAGAATGGGACCGTGCTTTTTCCCATGCCTGCATTTGGTGACACGATGAGCCCACACTGCCACATCAGTGAGCCCAATGGGGTGTTTCACAGGTGGGTCCCCACAGCATCCCCAGCACCTTTGCGCTTTATGCCAGAGGAAGAACAAATATTTAGGGAAATGGGGAAAAGGTGGAGATTATTATTAATTTATACTCTGTCAGTAAAGCTACTCTGAAGCTGATGCTATGCATAACTCCAAAAAAAAGCACATACAGTATACACCAATATTTACATGCAATGAGTTTCCCAAAAATTTTAGTAGAGTAACAAATATGACAGGGAACTGTGATTTATTTTTTTTCCAAGGTTACTCTGTCCAGAAGATAAAAGCTGTAGATCCTATGGAGGGAGAAAAAACATTGAAAATAAAAGTCAGCATTAACTCCAGACCCGAAAGCTGTACTTTCATGATGTACTGCAACAGATGGCTTTTAATCATTAGAGAAACAATATATACGAGCCCCCATGCAGCAAAGTCAGCTTGTGGGGCTGATGGGTGTTAAGCTAGAAGATTTGGAAGAAAAAAAAAAAAATTAAAAAAAAGTTTGGGAGCAGCAAAAATGTAGCAAATAATTTCAAAGAAACTTCAAAAGGTGCCCTTGTAGGCAATACCTGTGGGGCCAGAGTGTGCTGGTAACCTGGAAGGTAAGTTCACCCTTATCCTTCCTGATTAGGGACAGAGATCTGAAGCAGACCTTTGTCCTCCCAGCAGGACCATCCAAGTAATCTGTGTGCTATGGAGCCTCTCTTCTGCCAAAACAGTGCCATTTCAGAGGAGATGGGAAAAACTCATGTCTGTGGCTGGCCAGAGAGCTGATCAGCAGGTCATGGCCTGGGGAGGCCCAGCTGCCAGTCCCTGCTTTGGTCAATAGTAAATGTTTTATACAAATTGGAAGCATATTGACTAGCTGATACTGAAATGGACTTCCTTTAGACAATCCTACCTGCAATCTCTTCTGGATGAGGTGATAGGGGAAATTTTTCTTCTCTTTGGACTTCTTGTCTCATTTTGGCCAAACATACTCAACACAATCAACTCATATTTGGAAATCGGATTGACGCTAATTAAACCAAATTTTCAATGAACAAGGTATTCCATAAATACTATAAACTGTTCCCATGCAAAAGAAGAGAGAATGTTAGATAAAATAATTAAAAGGGGACTAGAAATCCAGAGTATTTATGATATATTTCTTCACGCAGGCTTGTTCTGTAACCTTCTGCAGTGGATCCTCTTTGCTCTGGCTCACAGAAGTATGACCACCTACCTGAACCCCACTCAGGGTCTCCACAGGCTGTCAGATGATGTACACTGGAGGTGTGCCACTGTGCTATTCCTGAACCCCTGCCCTGCCTGGGAAGAGAAGTCAGGCAATTCCCAGCTAAGTTCATTTGATGCATGCTCTCATGGAGTATTGTCCTCTGAGCTTGGCCTGGCATAGCAGAAAGAAGAAAAATAAAATCTTATACAACCGCTGCACAACGAAAGTGTTCGATTTTAAGACGGGTATCACCTTTAATGTGTTGCTCCTCTAACAAGTCTACAGGGAAGCAGTCGATAGCAGCATTTTCTTTTGTTCTTCCTTGAACAAATTTTTTCTTGTATTTTCAGTCTCCAAGAGCTAACGAAAGGACGTACCAGGATGTCTAATAAAGTGCTAACAAACGAGTCTTTCTGATGTTTTTCAACATCTTGGATAATAAACACCAACGAGAGGTCTCACTTCAGTTATTTACCGGTCATCAAATGGAAGGACTCCTGGGCTAGTGGGAACCGAGTGCCCACGGTGACGACCCAAGAAGCTCAGCGTGGTTCCCCCCCAGCCCAGCACAGTCATTGCACATATACCTCTGTGAAGTGAGAGTTAGAGAGACCTTTTTTGCTGTAATCTTACTGAATTTTCCTGGCTTATATAAGGCAAAATAAGATTCTGTAAGATCTTCTGTAAAGATTTTGGCATAACATATGACCAGGTTATCTTTTTCTGTTGACAGTTCAAGGTCTGACTATATTGGGAAGACATGGCAATTATTGGGAAGACATGGCAATCCGTAGGGTCTGGGTAACTGTCCTTATTTCTGTCTGAACTCTGTTTCAGTTTTGCATGTGTAAGAAAAGCTCTGCCCATTTGGCTGCCTTATGGGAGGACTGTTTAGGGTTGGATGGTAAGGCTGAAAGGTGCCTTTCATCCCCCTGTGAGAGAAGAAGCAGAGAGGATATGTGAGTATAATTTACTGAGGGACGCTGTGTTCCTCTTCCAGCTCCCAGTAGACCAAAAACTCCAGAAAAAGTCTGGAATGAAGCTGAGGAACTTGCCTAAAATGATTTTTTGGAAAGTGCCTGCAATGTTAGGAACTTCCACAACAATCTTAAGAAATCTGTTGGGTTTTGCTGTAATAATGCAGGCTCACATAGGAAGGAAAATGCACCTGGTCTCTGGCTGCCACGAGTGACTTGGGCTGCAGCCCGCTGGCTGCATGTCTGTTCAGGGTCCTGGGCTGCTTTGGCTCGTCGTGGCCATGAGCTTGTAAGCCAACTGGTGCCCTACCTCTGCCCTATGTCCTCCGTTTCATCACTTGATTGCAACTTAAAATAACTCACCTGCTTTTTGTTTACCTTTATTTTATATCCCTTCTAAAGAAATGATGGTTGCTTTTCCTTTTGCCATTAAGGAAACCTGGAGTTTCTTTCTCTTTCCTTAACTAAAATTCTCTTGAAACCTCTCTCACTCCTCTGCCAGCTTTCTCTTACTATTAACATAAAGTGTGTCTTTCCAACTCAGCTGCCATTTTAGTCTGAAAAGTGACTGTGAAATTGCTTTTATCTGTGATGTGCTCCCTGTAAGAGTTCGGTTAGATCTTATTTTAGTGACAAAAACAAGCCCCTCCTGCTATAGCTGCCAAATTACCATGGCTAAGAAAAAACCACAGGAGAGTCTGTTTCTTCATTGGTATCTCAAAAAGAGCCCTATTTATGTAAACTGTATCTATTTTGTTCAGTTATGTGGATGCAGAGCCTTCTTACATAAATAAGAAACGACACAGGTCCTAGTTTTCAGTTGCCTGTAGCTCTGAAAGCTGTCAACAGACCTGGATGGACAAAACTTGTCATCTTGGTACTTATGAGCTTGCAGAAGAAAACTAGTTTTCAGATCACAGATTGAGTCTGCAATCAGTTTAATGCCCGGAGGCAAAAAAGACCAAGTCGCTTATTTGTATGCTGAGCAGGCTCAGTTCCAAAGTATTGAAATCTTCAGTGTCATTTTGTTAATAGTTTTCCGTTAAGATACCAATGTTTTGAAGAGTCTGGGAAGTTAAATTCCATAGCTTTTTATTAACTTAGGCCAGGCCTTCAGTTTTTCCAATATGATGCAGCAAAGGAACCCTTAAGCCTCATGTGGCATTAGTGAAGGTAGGGCTGTGGCAGGGTGGTGGGAGTCACGGTGCCCCTGTGTGCACCACGCATCTCCCACCCGCTACCCTCTGAAAAGGGATCCCCCCTTGCCTCGTCAGATGTAAAACTGGTGGCCTTTATTGAGATGAATATACAAAGGGAGAAAATTGCGCACTGTCTTGTCCTTATACTCACAGAATCACAGAATCACAGAATCACAGAATCACAAGGGTTGGAAGGGACCTCGAAAGATCATCTAGTCCAACCCCGCCTGCCAAGGCAGGGCCACCTAGAGCACATCACTCAGGAACACGTCCAGTCGGGTTTTGAATGTCTCCAGAGAAGGAGACTCCACAACCTCTCTGGGCAGCCTGTGCCAGTGCTCTGTCACCCTCACAGTGAAAAAGTTTTTCCTCACATTAACTTGGAACCTCCTATGCTCCAGCTTGCACCCGTTGCCCCTTGTCCTATCGCTTAATGACACCGAGGAGAGCCTGGCTCCATCTTCCTGACACTCACCCTTAACATATTTATAAACATTGATGAGGTCACCCCTCAGCCTCCTCTTCTCCAAGCTAAAGAGAC
>VWZZ01003787.1:66743-108433 GCA_013399095.1 Psophia crepitans | reverse complement strand
GCAGGATATGGTTGGCCTTCCTGGTGGCCTGGGCACACTTTGGGCTCATGTTCAACTTGCTGTCAACCAAATCCCCCAAGTCCCTGTCAGCATGGCTCGTCTCCATTATCTCATCCCCCAGTCTGTGTGTACAGCCAGGGCTGCCCCTTCCCAGGTGCAGAATCCAGAACTTGCTTTTGTTAAACTTCATGCACCTGGTGATTGCCCAGTTCTCTCACCGGTCCAGATCTCTCTGCAAGGCTTCTCCCCCCTCAACAGAATCAACAGCTCCTCCCAAATCTCCAGACTTGCTCATGACACCTTCTAGTCCTACATCTAGGTCATTTATGAAAACATTAAAAAGAACTGGCCCTACAATGGAGCCCTGGGGAACCCCGCTAGTCACTGGCTGCCAGCCTGATGTAACCCCATTTACCATAGCTCTTTGGGCCTGACCCATCAGCTAGCAGCTCACCCATCACATTATGTGTTTGTCAAACTGTATGCTGGACATTTTGTCCAGGAGGACAAAGGCAAGGCCACTTAAAGGCTGCTTTCAGAACTTACTTTAACGCTTCTCCTTGGGTGGCAGGAGCAATGTGCTAGATCAGCAGTTGGTGCTTGTCCTGACTTTCAAGACACCTCTAACCATTATGGTTCTGTAGCTGAAAATCCCAAAGCTGTGTTCCAGTTCCATTTTCACAGCCCACAGCCCGCATTGGGAAAACCTTTGAATCCCAAGCAACATTAAAAAACCTTCACCTTCTCTAAGAGAGGATGAAAATACAGTGAGATGCCCCTTTTATATACATTCTAGCTTTTTTGGGTACTGCTTAGCAGTCAGAAATGAAATTACTACCTTGGCTTCATCATCAAGGCCCTAGTGTAACTCTTCCCTCACAACCAGGTGCTTGTGAAGTGCTAGTTGCATCAGCAGTTCATGACCACATTGCAGAGTTGTGTGTTCCCCTGGGCTACTTTAGTAAACATAATCTGTGGCCTTAAGCCACATTTTATGTCTTTTTAGTGCTGCATACCAATACCAGTCCCTGAATTTAAAGTAGGACATTTGAAGTTGTATTTTACAGGGAATTGGGTTTTCCTTTGGTACCTGGAAACTACTCTGAGGAAGTAACTATTGCCACTCCAAAGGTACCCTGAAGTCAACCAAACTGAAAGCTAGGTGATGGTGGAACCTCAGACTGCAGGTTACTATGTGAACTGCTATGGTTTGATTAATTTTTCTTCCATAGGAGCATTCATATAAGAAAAATTGTAAAGGAATGGTTATATTCATACAACAAGGACATTTCTGTTATGCTTTACAAAAATACACTGTTATTTCAAAAGTATGCTACTTTACATGAAATTTAGCTTTTCTTACTCTTCAAGCTTCAAAGCTTTTAGTCTTATTTAATTATTGCAACATCTTTAAAATTGCAACACACAGTTGCTCAAAGACTCCCTCGTTCTCTGCTGCACCTGACATTTTAGACTTGCCTTCAGATTTATATGCTTCATACCCTGTAATTTTTTAATCTGTGTCTTCCCTGTCTTTTAACAGCTGAAAACCAGTTGCCACCACTAATTAGTTTCTTCAAATGCCCCCTGCTAAAATTTTTGAATAAGAGCTTTTGTTGATCTTCTCCATCCCAGCCTTCATGTTTGGAGGAACTCTGTAAAATCATCTGCAATGTGGCAATGTTGAGTCTTTCGGAGTCCTGATGCAACCCATCTTTGCAGAAAAACCTGCAAAAACCTTTGTGAACTGTAAACTGTGATCATGGGACCTCTGCCAGGAGCATTTACTCATAATGTGTCTGTTTCCTCTGTATCTGTCTGTTTTCCATCTGCTTCATTTCTCTGAGTAGAGCCCAGCTTTTCCACCTCTATGTACAGTCCTTAAAAGAGTGGGGTTTCAGCTCATGACTAGAGGAGCTATGTGGCTATGAGCTGCACTACTACAAACAGCAAATAATACTTGCTATTTAGACAGCTTGGTGAGCAAGACTGAAAATTTTTCAGGCCGGGATCTGTCTTTTGTGCAGCACCTATAATCACTTGTATTTGACAGCTGATCACAAACCTCTGGGTAAATATGTTGTCTATTGTTAATATCTATCTATCTATTGATTTAAATGATCAATATCTGGTTTAGTTTATCCGAAGCAGTGAAGTTTCTGCTCTGGCTACTTCTTTTGCCAGTCTTGGGTTATTTCTTTCTGCCTCCTCCATCCCATCCATGCTTTCTGAGCACCTTCTGTATAAAGTTGCGGTGGGAGGGACAGCCTGGAGTAGCTGCTAGGCTCCGCTGGATGTGAAGGCAGTGTCTCTCCTTCCTAAGCGCCTGCTAGCCCTCAGCAAGCTCACAGTTCAGCAGCTATAACTCACTGCAGCAGCCTCTCTCGTTGGCAGATGCAGATCATTGCTAATGAGATGGCAGGCAATATTTGGCAGGTGACGATGGCAGTGGTTCCAGAGGCAGCTTGCTAGATTTGGCATGCCTGCAGCATCGGCAGAATCGCAGTCAGTCCCGTTGCATTCCCACAGATATTCTGAACATACATTTCTGTGTTTCTCTACCGGGGCGTGGCGTGCTATCCTACTTCAGGCACAGAGTGTTTCCATCGTTGCTCTTAATTTTTCTTGATATCATGTTGCATCCAGAGATCAGCCCAGTCCTTTAAGGTGCTGCTAAGCACACCCGCCCTGCAATGTACATTCCCAGGGGGAGGACAAAAGTTCAATTGCTTTCTGAGTGAGGCCCAAGCTCAACGCTGGCTGATGTACCAGACTGTCAAAGCCTGTGACACTACGACCTGAAGCCTGTTTTTGTCTTTGCCTTGGATATTTGTTCAAGAGCAATGATTTATGGCAGTGAGCTGAAACATGAACCTGACTGGCAGTGAAATTAAAGTATGGATAGGCTGGTTTAGCAAAATCAGATCTCTTCCCTGTCCGTGTAGCTAGGCTGGCTAGAGGTTGTGAGCAATAGCCCTAGGTCATTTTGGCCCAGGAAATAGCTTTACTTTGGCATGTGAACTCTCTGTCTGAACAATGAAACTGTGCTCTAAAGGATTGGAATGATGACACTTCGTTGAGCAAGGTAGGTGGGGAGAGATTTTATAAACATGCACACTTATTTCTCTCTTCCTCTGCTGTCAAGTCCCCCATCACCTCTGGCTGGAGGGCTAGCCAGAGGTGAAGCTGGGTCACTTTGAGACTCAGCTTCCCATGGCGAGATGCCACATTTAGCAAGCTTGGAATTCGGTGCATGGAGGGAAGTCCACACCTTGTTTAGGCCATCTGGAGCACAGGGTCTTTTACTGTGATAATTTAGACAAAGAAATTTAGAAAAAGAAATTTTGCTGCAGCAAAGGGAGTTTACATCACTTGGTCCTAGAACAGCCACGTGTTCTGTTCCCAGAGTGTTGGATGGTGACTGTACATACTCACATGTTACCGACGTGCTTGGCATCCTTCAGTACGGACAAAGTGTTGCAGAGTGTGGTGCTTTCCGGGCTTTGTACTTCCTAGGTTGAAAAAGGTCTGGGCTGCTCTCCATGGCTGGGAAAGATGCAAAATATGGCCAGTCCACCTGGAGTTTGTATTTGCTTAGTTTTGGAGTATATTTTATTCATTTGTGTATAAATGGCAGAATGCCCATGTTCCACTGAAAAGCTTTGGAAATCACTTATAATTTTGGCCCTCCAGAAGCCGGTAAAGGTAGATCCAATTTAGGGAAATATTTTGTCAGGTTCCCATAGTAGATAAGCAATTACATCTTTTGATTGTTTTATTCAAAGGCAAGTTCTCAAGGCAATCTGAGTGAAGAGAACTTGATCTTATTCAGCTCTTCAGGAGCTGTTAAAACTCCTTTAAATCTGTAGATGACAGTGCAGCAGCGTGTGTGTGTGGGAGGAATGAAAAGAGACGCTAGCAAAAGAAACCTTCTGCCCTTGCTTTGTTCCAAAGTCTGGATCTGCTTTCCCAACCTGATAATGTGTAGCCACCACAGAGCACAAACCCCATAACTGAGATATTTTTCATGGCATTTTCACTGCAGTTTCAGCTCTGCAGGTCAGGGAGGGCCACAGCTTTCTGTACAGCCCAGCCTTGCCAGCGTCAGTTGCGTCTTTCAACTGCGAACTGGCCCTTCACATCTTTACAGTAGGGCAATGCTGTGACGGGTTGCGGCAGTGGTAGCACATGGAAGCCGTGGGCTGCACCCCTGCTTTATCCCTCGCAGGAAGAGCGCTGCCTTTCCTGGGCCTGGCTGCCCAACTGCAGGATGAGTAGAGTGTCCACCGCCACGCAGAGGGCAATTGAGCCCTGCACGCACCATCTTGTCCTGGTTCTCCCTGTTGTTACCATATCCCATGTTTGCTGATTCCATCCATTCATCTTGTTCCCAGCACCAAAATGGCTCTCTGAAAAAAATAAGTAAAGCGATAATTAGCAAGACTTAACAGGCTTTTAGAGACAGTTTTGGACAGAAGTTGCAAATAAGATAAATATAAAAATGTATTTTTTATTTGTACTTAACAATGACATTCTTTTTTAGCTATTTTTTATACCTGTCACCTATATTCTTCTGGCATGTCCTAGCTGTAAAAACTGGGGCTTCAGACATTTTCTAGGGCTTCCAGATGGCTCCCTAAGTTTTATATGACTCTACCTACCCCATCTGACATTTCTTTCTAGTTAAGATTTGAGTACAAATGGAAATATTCCAGATGGCTTTAGCTGGAGCCAAGTGCCTTCAGTACTTCAGAGCTGCCTAGACAGCCCACTAACTAATTGTCCTTTCTCATTTTGTTCATGTTAAATTTCTCAGACTTCTTTTGGGGTTACAAAAATGTTCATTTGTGATATATGATATCAGTAGGTCATACTTTGTTCAGTGACATCCTTATTCCCAGTTTCTTTAAAAGACTACATATAACCCATTTAATCATAGAATCATTAAGGTTGGAAGAGACCTCAAGGATCATCTAGTCCAACAGTCATCGTCCCCCACCTATTACCCACTAAACCATGTCCCTAAGTACCACATCCAACCTTTAAACACCCCCAGGGATGGTGACTCCACCACCTCTCTGGGCAACCCGTTCCAATGCCCGACCACCCTTTCTGAGAAGAAATTTCTCCTAATCTCCAACCTAAACCTCCCCTGGTGCAACTTGCAGCCGTTCCCCCTTGTCCTGTCACTAGTTATCTGCAATAATAGCATGAATATCAGACCCAGCAAGAGATTTGCTTTGCCCAAACATGTCTGGCCATTTCCTCCTCCTCCCGTCAAGAACCCCATGGTTCTTGTGTGGCATGGTATACCCTGTAGTTGTATAAGAATGATAGATAGTGCTCATGCAAACCAAGATATATTTCCAAAATTTCCAGGTCTTACTTCTCATAGTGAACAATGTTGTAATCTTAATATGACTAATTATTGGACAAGCAAATCTGGAGATATGGATTTAGAGTGATTTGCATTGAGGGCTGCCTAAGATTTTTAGAGTTTAATTATCTTGTTATTAGTTGCAGCAGTGTTTCCTATCTCTTTTCATGTGCTTTTCCA
This sequence comes from Psophia crepitans, assembly GCA_013399095.1. Taxonomy (NCBI): domain Eukaryota; kingdom Metazoa; phylum Chordata; class Aves; order Gruiformes; family Psophiidae; genus Psophia; species Psophia crepitans. Next base: position 102,876 of record VWZZ01003787.1, on the reverse strand, counting down.
TGAAATTCTTAAGTATGAACGTAATGAAATGAGCACAATGGTCTGCTAAATTCTCAAACTGATATCTTCCTAGCAGAAAAGAATCTAATTCCCAAGCAAGGGAAGCAACCAAATGCTTCAAATCCTTTGTTCCACACTGCTACCTAAGGAGTGCAGAGTGGCTTGCCTCATTAGACTTCAAAGCATGACACAGATTATAAGAGATAAAAATATCAGCAAGACAAGCTTTGCTAATGGCATGTTTTTCGTGCTTAAAAAACACTTTTGTACTCTACGAGGGATTTAATCAAGAGAGAGTACCAAGGTTCATGCAACTAGAAATTAGCATTCAATTTGTCTTTTATAAGAAAAAGATCTCTGTCCAGTCAGGGCTTTAAAAGTTGCCACCCCACATTTCCAATGCAGAAAAGAGAGGAAACTCTTTTAGGGCTTAGACCCGAAGGGGCATAAAGCAGAAACCACTGCTGAGATGACAGAAGACAGAAGTCAAAGTCTCTTACAATCTTTTAGGTGAAGTTAATATATGCCTTTTTTACCCTACATAAAAAAGCCAGCATAATTATGTGTATGGTGTTTGAATGCATGCTATCAGAGAGAAAACATTCATCAGCTGCTTTTATTAAAGATACCATTAGCCTTTTGTTAATTAGATGTATTATTACACAAAGCTGATTATGCCACTTCATATTCCTGGAGAAAAATGTTGAGATGGGCATGAGAAACTATACACTGGCTGGCAAAAGAGAATGAGCATGGGATGAAGCCAAAGGTAAGAAAAAATGAAGCTGATGAAAAAGACTCAGGAAAATCATGTTCACTAGTTCGTGCTGACTTCCAGAGGTATATAATCTATGATTCCTCCTGAGTCCTCCTATTCCCTGTGAACACAATTCTATACTGTTATACTTCTGTCCCTGTTCGAGCTGGTTTTCTGAGGAAGTAACAAGTTAGTGCTGCTAGCTGTCACTCCATTGCCTTCTTGTGCAGCTCAAGTGGCAGATCTCTCTGTGTGGTGGATCAAAAAATTTCCAGCCCTGGTGGTGACCTTCCTAAGTATTGACACATGTCTACTTGAGAGAGTTTCTGTTTCAAATTTGCTATTTCTTCACTTCACAGATTCACAGATAGGTAGGGGTTGGAAGGGACCTCTGGAGATCATCTAGTCCAACCCCCCTGCTAGAGCAGGATCACCCAAAGCACGTTGCACAGGATTGCATCCAGGCGGGTTTTGAATATCTCCAGAGAAGGAGACTCCACAACCTGAGTCAACAGCCTGTCCCAGTGCTCCACAACCCTCAGCATAAAGAAGTTTTTCCTCACATTGAGATGGAACTACCTGTGTTCCAGTTTGTGCACATTGCCCCTTGTCCGGTCACTGGGCACCACTGGGAAGAGTCTGTTCAAGTCAGTTTCAATACTGATATTCATATGAATATACAAACACTACCAAAAAGCAGATTTAAAAATGGTATTAAGCTGGCAAAGTCCACTACTTGAAGGTTAAGAAATGTTGAGAAACTGAGAAGCACAGTGGCACCATATTACAGCTCTCACCGCATTACAAATGTATCTGGCAGTAGTGGAATTTAAAAGCTGTTTCATATGAGTCCCAGCACAACAAGGTCTCCATTCCCAAGGAAATGTTGTTAAAGGCTTGTTAAGCTGTCCGGCTTCTCCTACTAACCTCTGGACTTGGACCGGTAGACCTTGTCCCAAACCTGATGTCACAGAACCTTTTATTGTACCAGGGACTTTTATTGTAAAGTGGATGAAAGATTACTAAATAAATGAGGGGAATTTACTGTATTAATGGAAGAGAGACAGTCTACCAGCACTGTGCTCTGGAGCTTTATGTAAAAGCCCTGCAACTGAACTAGAAGTCAGACTGAACTGTGCCTCTGGCAATGGGAGAAGAGGGAAAAACAACTCTTGACCTGATTTTCTCTCCCTTTCCTGTTACCTTACAGCCACGTAGCAGCCAGGTAGACTGTGAGTGTGTGCAGACTAGGCGGGAAAGGAGTACTTATTGTGAGCCAAATGTTCTCAAAGCTTGACAACAGACTTTGCCAGAAATTTTGCTTTTCTTATACAGGAACCAGGTGGGGCTTATGATACAGTGATAAAATCTTTGATTAGACAAAATGTGACGAAAGTTCTGCATACACTAGAATAAAGCTGAATAATATCTGCCTCTGAAGCAACCTAGTTTGCTGCCTAGGAGATAGGAAAAAGAGGAAAGGCTGTTATAGAAGGCACCAGATGTTTTTCTTATCTATATATCCTTTAGATGGCCTCATTAGAGTAGTGTCTGGGTATATTGTTCTTCCTGAAGACACTCAGGAGGTAAGGAAGTGATATTTTACCCATTTTCAAGGAGGATTAAGGCACAGGGGATAAACAACGTCTGTAAGAGGCTGACCCCAGCTGCCCAGTTTCTATTAATGTGTCTATGGACCTTCCTTCAGTTCTGTTTTTGCTTCTGGTATGTGCAGCTCCATACACAGTTTTAAGCATCTGCAGGGAGGTTGCCTTCTTTTATGCGCATAACTACATTTATCTAAAATACAAGATTCGTCAGCAAAAACAATCAAAAGGGAGGAAGCACAAGAATGAAGTATGTACAGTCTTATTTTGACTTGTTTGAGCACATGATTATGAAGGTCCAATTGCATAAACACAAATTTTTTCTTCTTCTCCAGATCCAGCATTATTAAAGCAGTAATGGTGATTGTTGTACTGGAATGTGCTGTGTTTCTATTCACTCCTAACTCTATATTTTACAACCTATCTTCCATTTTCTCCACTAAACACAAGCTATTAAATTCTTTGTGGACTTTACTGTGCTTTCATCGCTACAGTGCTCCACCACCGCTGAGGAAGATTGACCCTGACTCCCAGAAGTGCCCACAAGGTTTCAGTGCTTGGTCATGAGTAACTTGTGGCAGATTTCTCAAAGACTTCATAGAATGATAGAATGGCTTGGATTGGAAGGAATCTCAAAGACCTTCTAGTTACAACTCCACTGTCATGAGCAGGGACACCCTACACTAGACCAGGGTGCCCAAAGCCTCATCCAACCTGGCCTTGAACTCCTCCATGGATGGCGCCTCCACAGCTTCTCTGGGCAACCTGTTCCAGTGCCTCACCACCCTCACAGTTAAGAATTTTTTTCTAATATCTCATCTAAATCTCCCTCTTGTAGTTTAAACCCATTCCCCCCTGTTCTATCACTCCCTACCCTTTTAAACAGTCCCTCTCCAGTTTTCCTGTAGGCCCCCTTTGGGTACTGAAAGGCCACAATTAGGTCTCCCCAGAGCCTTCTCTTCTCCAGGCTGAACAACCCCAACTCCCTCAGCCTGTTCTCATAGGAGCGCTGCTCCATCCCTCTGATCAACTTTGTAGCCCTCCTCTGGATTTGCTTCAGCATCTCCTCGCTCCAACCTTCATGTCATACCTTTGGCGTCTCAAGCAAGCAACCAGAAAATAAGGAACATGATTCATGGTTGTGGGCTACCAGCCCAAGTGGTAGCAATTTAAAATGAAACATTACCATTTTTCAGATCTACTGTGTACAGGGTAGTGGACTTGGTGTCCCTGGGATGCAGGGTTGTAGGAATGTCTCTAAGGATATGGGTTAGCCTTAATAGTTTCCAACCTCTGTGTCACCTGAGCAGTCACTTGCGTTGTGGGTTGCTGTTTCTTGCTGCCTTGAGTACGTGAGCAAACAAGGTCAGATGACAGCAAGTCTCCAAATATGTATTCCCCTGCTTCCAAAATATTGTGAAGGTGAAATTGAAAAAAAACCAAACCCAAGGGCACAAAGGTGCGCAGCCCGAAACCCTGCCTGTGTTTTGAGAAAAATGTTGGAGCTCTGTCTTGGCCAGCTCTAATTTAATTAGAGGGAGGATGCTGCTCCTGTTGTCTTTGGATGCATTTTGTAGCTGAGGTTGGGGTGAAGAAAGGTTAAAACTGCAGCAGTGTAAATAATGTAACAGTATTTCATCTTGGGATCTTAAAAAGAATATTGTTAGATGGCCATCCTTCTGTGATAAGAATCTGTTCAAACAATATTATTTGTTGAAATAATTTTTGCCTATTTTCACTGGGTGTGCTTTCTGATGTAAGAATTTCAGAAAGCTTTAATATGAAGCACATAAACAGCAAAGGGTTGAGCTGCTGTCTTTGGTATAATCCCAGATTTTATTTGTTTATACATTAGCATTAAAAAAAATGGAAAGCCAAGTTCCATCCAGGAAAGCATCCACTTATAATTCTATTCATAAATATTCAAAACATCACTTTATATTAAATATTTAACATGTCTAAAGTGTAGCCACTGGAAGGGTTTCAGCACCATTTTTTATAAGTCTCACTTCATGATAGAATTTTGTAACTAGTGGCAACTTGGACTGAGACTAAGCTACAACACCCAGAGCCATTGTATTTCACATCTAGTACTCCTGGGAGCGGCCACGTGCCTGTTTGCAGGGCAGCAAATGCTGGATTTCCCCATTCTGGCCCAACTCTGTTTTTTGTTATTAGCTACAAATCAAAGTTGAGAGACAGAGTGTGTGCTAAGATGGCAAAAGCTTGATGGCATGCTTCTCCCTAAGCTAAATTAATATTGAACAACATGAAACTCATTGAATGAGTCAGCCAATGAGTCAGCAGAGTAGTTAGTGGCAAAAGTGCAAGCCTACGGCTGATAGACGTGATTTAGATTCTAAAATCCACAATCTATTTTCTTTATGAAACTTTAGAGGTCTCAGGAAAACAACTTAACATGATTGCCCAGGCTAGCAAGAAACCTCCTTTATCACATAAACACTCCTCTGTGTGAATTGAACCATAAAAGTATATCCACAGAGAGCTCATCTACTGCTAGAAAAAGTTTACACAAGCTCCATTTCATTATATTTTTTTTCTATGAGATAAGAATATCTAGACTTGAGTGAAATGATCACACTGACACCAGATAACACAATTCATACTGCTTGGCTTCTATTCAATATGAAATCCCAACACGAACACAAAACAAAGATAGGATGACTGTATAGTCAATGATTTTATTTTTTTTTCCCAAAAGGAAAGAGTAAAACACTCTTTGAAAATGATGACAGTTGTCTTTAAAATGTGCTCTGTTACCAGTGCTCAGAAAGGTAGTGCCAAATGCATCTCATTAAATTCTGATTTTATACATTGACAATACAAAGGTATGGCAGTTAAATAATGAAAACCATAAAAAATTTAAGATCAGTATTTTTTTAAGGGGTTTTTAAACAGAGGAATACTTGTCCTAGGCTGTAATTTATAGGATCTTATGCTTTTTGGACTTTTGGACTTTAAAACTGCAACTTCATACATAAAGGAAAAAGTTTTCAACCAAAGGCAGAGTTCAGAAATGCTCACCCATGTTGGGCCAAAATATTCTGTAATTAATCACTGTCTAAAAGGACAGCCTCAAACCCAAAAATGTTTTAGCTGAGGAGTGTATGTAGGCAGGTGTAGAGAAGCGACAAGGAAACTTGTTTCTGTTTTAATTCTTTTTCTCACAAAAGAGATTTTATACCAAAATTTTTACAAATGTTTTGTGAAATTTGTCACAGAAATATACTGCTCAATGAGGAGAAACGTCATTGAACAGTCTAAAGAAAATTAGCTCTCTTTAATAACCAGGGAAACTTGCGTTACATGTCCAGCTCCTTTGTGAGTAGGTTTTTTACTTAGATTATGAATCTGTCTTGATCCTTTTGCTGAAGCCTCACATGGCTGTTGAGCTGATGTGTCTGGCATCACTAATGCCCTGCTTTGTCATCTGTGGTAAAGGTCTGTTTCAGGTTCATCACAAGTAGCAGCTAGTCCATACATATCACTGGTGCTGCTGGAGCTTACGAGGGGAAAATTGGTGCATATATGGAGATATTGGGGCAGTTGCAGTGGACCAGCTCAGTAGCATTAAAAGGTTTTGAGATTTCACCCTCTGGAGAAAGTGTGAGAAGTGTTCCCCACAGGAGCTGGTTATGAGCTAAAAGCATCCTTGGGTTCAGGAGCTGAGAGGTGCATTTGTCTGTCCTTGTTCTCTCTTTGCTCTTCTGTGTACTATTAAGATGGTGCCTGAGCAGTTGTCAGACTAGCACATTATGGTAATTAATTGGAAGCAGTTCTTATTGTGACGGTGACCAAACACTAGACCAGGATGCCTTGGGAAGTTTTAGAGTCTCCTGCCCTGACCAGACAAGACCCTGAGCAACCTGCTGTAGCTGACCCTGCTCTGAGCATAGTGGGTAGACTAGGCAATCTCCAGGGGTCCTGACTGATCTCAACTGCTCTGTGTTTCTATGAAGTACTAATGGTCCAGGGTAACAGTTCTTCTTATACTAGCTCCAAGACCATCTAATAGTTCCTACTTTCAGCTGGGTAGTAGGCCTATGTCAAGGCCTTGCTGTCTCACTGTGCACTGTATAAACTCGACTGTCCCAAGAGACACAGTAGAGTTAAATATCAGGCCTTCAGTCTCTGCTAAAGCTAAAGTTCAATGGATTTCATTTTAACAGAAAACTAATTTACTGTTTGTGTTTGTGGAGCTCTCAGACTATTGTCATCATGACCTAGTCATGACAGACATGTTCAAACACAGAGCCGAAAGGGACTGCCTACCTCTCAAAACATGCAGCTCAAGCATAAACCAGAAAGGTGAATGAAAAATTATTAGGAATCTAACTATTATCAAATTTCTGTAGGCATTTTGGGCACTGTAGGGGACATTTCCTAGCATGGAGGAAAGACACCAGCATGGAAGAAAGCACACTAGTTCTTCACTGAAAATGTAAAAAAAAGTGAGTGCTGGTGTACAGGAGATGGTCCAATAATTTAACTGTGCAGAAGTGAATGATTAGATGAGTATATGAGAAGAAGGTCAGTGCAAGAACAAATCAAATACCAAGGGCAAAGAAGCAAACAATGTTAGATATGAAATTAATATGAAATATGGGTTTATGCCAAAGAGTAGGAAACACACAGATGAAGAGCAAAATGGTGGTCATAGCTAAGGAGGAGTGGTAGTGACCAGAAATAGAAGATTAAGACAGTTGTTAAAAGAAGAAGAGATACAGAAAAATATTTTCTTCTTAAGTTTGAGACTTCATGTTGTAGTCATGCTCCCAGAAGAATCCCTCCTTCAGCTGGAGAGCACTGTCCCAGCTCACCAGACGTGAGAATGTGTAGACACATTCCTATGGGCTGTGCAGAGCTTCCATGGAGGGAAAGGGAGAGATGGCTGATCCAGGAGCACATCATGCCTGGTCCTGCAGGCACGTGGCATGTGGCTTTGGGTCTTTGTCTTTTCAAGGCAAAACAAGGCAAATATTTTACTAGCTAAATGTCATAGTGGTTAATTTATTTTCCCACTTATACTGTTAGGCATTGGCCAGAAAATATTCCACAGCCATGCCACTTAGCCAGCAGACAGGCAAGACATCAAGTAGATGGGAAGGACGTTTGGGATGTGAGCAAGCGTAAGATACCTTCTTGAAGAAAAGCACTGGTTCTACTCATGTCAATAGGTGAGACACAACTGCTTTCTGCTTCCCTGACCCACAGCTTTGCTTCAGCTGCAGCAGCAGGTCCTGAAACCTGGCTTTAAAGGCATCTGAAATGTTATCCCATTAATCATAGTCCTTGCTTTCCTTCCCATCTCCTTGTTTTGGCTCCTGCACATGGTGGTGAGCGTGCGGATCAAGCTTTATTTGGTTTTGGAGCGGTTAGATTCTGTCACCATCCTTTTTTCAGCAGGATGTTGTCTCCTCCAGTGCTCCCCAGGCAGCACATGTGATGGAAGTGCTACGGGTTTATGTCTTCCCAGAGTCTGTGACGAACTTCAATAAAAGCGTTGATGCTGCATGGGGCTGTTATGGCAACGACAGGGGAGCTGCGGGCGGGCAGGCGACACTGGGGAAGGCCACGGTGGAGGTCTGCGGTTGCTATGGAAACACACAGCTCCTAGCCCCCTCCGGGAGGCCTATCTATGGTGTGCTTGCTCCTCTGTCTCAAAACTCCCAGACAGAAGTGGGTGCATGAGGTGACCGTGCCTATAGGAAGCACCGACAGGTGCTCACCAGCCTGGGAAATCAGGATCCTTCCCCTGCGCCCCATGGGGCCCTTCTTGAGGGAACCCTTGGTGTTGCGACATTGGCCCACAGGGCCAAGTCCGGGGCTGTCTTGGGTGAGGATGTGGTGAGACAGGAGCACCTCCATTGCCCTCCCCTGCAAGCACATCTGCAGTCACTGCAAAATCCTCTTTCTACCAGGCAGGACCCCATGAAACTACCATTTTGGCCATCCTTCCCTCCTGTCTTCACACCATGTAGCATGTCTCCCCACGCTTAGCACAGCCAGCTGCACTGTTCCTCAAGTCCTCTGGAACCCTGCCGTCGCATGAAAAATGTCTTCTGCTTGAATATTACACTATTAGTCTCCAGAGCAAACTCGTGATTTCTATTAAAAAAATATTTCTAGAACCTCTCTGTGTGACTTTCAAAAAAAAAAAACAAAAAACAAACAAACAAAAAAACAGCCCAACAAACCAAAACTAACAAGAACTAATTAAAAATAGTTAGAAATTGCTAGCTCCAGCACAACACTGGAGAAGATGGAGAAGGCCAGTTCACTGAAACCAGAGTCAGCACCATGCTCTCCAGGCCTGTGGAGTCTAGTGGGATCTTTTTTTCACTCTTAACAGTTGGAGAAGAAGATGAGCAAGCAAGGAAGTACACAGATTTCTCTTAGTTTAGATTTAATTAAAACACCTTGCATTCTTGCTTTAGCCATTTCATGTTTTGTAATGTTTTAAAAGACCTTCAAAATTGTCTCCATGTCTGTGCAGGAATTAATGGGCTTTTCGGAACAATCTTGCATATTTCTTCAACATCCATTAAGGATGTCAATTTAAACACTCTTTATGTTAAAAGGCTAGGTTATTCCACTTGACAAAGTCTTAATGGGGAAATTAAAGCCAAATATTTTAGATTCTCACAAGGGTGTGGATTGCAATAGACTTCTGCTCTGATGTGCATTAATTCTCCATGATAAGGGTTTTGATCCTTCTAACACCTTGTATGCTAGGAAATGCATGCACATGAGTAGCATCTTTGACTCATGCAGTGGTACTTGTGCAGGAATGAGTTTGAAGTTCTGGATAATACTCTTCTGTGGTGGCATTTGGCTTGATTCTCTTCATCAATTATGAAATACTATTAAAACCACCCTCGGAATGATGGATTTCCCTAGAGGATCTAAATCTACCATAAACTTTAGTCTTCTCCAGGTGCAAGATAATTGTTTTCAGACTCAAGGTACTTTTGCTCCCCACATCACTTCACAAAGTAGTCTGCTATTTTTAATTGCATGTGTTTTATATTTTTTTTCATTTGAAGTCACATCCCCTTTTCTCCCATGGTATAGAAAGGGAAACAGAGGTAATATTTATGAGTTACACCACAGAGTGAACTCAAGAAAGAATCTCATAGCTGCACTGAAGTACAGCAGAGGAGAGTACAGGATGGGACAGGAAAGTGGAGAAGCAAAGTATAGAAAAGCAAATAAAATAGAGTAATTCTATCCTGTATGCAATCAATGGCCTGGAGCCCACAGTGAGAAAATGCTGATGCCAGAGGAGTTATAGATTACAGATGACCTTCTTAATTCACTGGCCAGTAATCTCTGACAGAAAGCTAGATGTCTGCAAGATACTAAATTCCTGTGGATTTTATAGAAACTGGTTGGTGCTTAGTGAAAAATGGTCCCCATTGCTGTCTTGTTTAAGGTAAATGTTGCTGAGTAAACTCATCACTCACCCACTGCCTTTGGCTTCCTGGCTGGCAGTCAAAAGCATGTACTTTCAGGCCAGTCACTGTTCGTACTGCCCCTTACCCTTTTGGAAATCATGTGACTTGCAAAGTGGATAGAAAGTGCTTGAGGGAATATGAGAATAAATATAGGAGTCCTGGGAGGAGGGGAGCATGTGTGGGAGAACATGGAGGTGTGAGAGGATGAAGCTGGGACAAAGGGGCAAGGAGGGCATTGAAGATCTGCAGAGAATGAGAACTCTGCAGGAGTCAGCTTCCAAACTTCTGCTGATCACTTAGTATATGTGTCTTTGAATGTAAGGACTAGGGGGGGGGAGAAGGAGAAATATTACTTTTGTATATTTAATGGCTATAAAAAACAGTTGGGGCTTCCAAAAAGATACTACTTTTTCCAATAGACACTACTTTTTGGAAGATTGAGTAATCAGTTCAAAGGTTTTTTACAACATTAAGAATCATTCCGATAGGTTCAACTGGCTCAGATTTGTTAGATTTTTAACATCATTTCTTCAATCCTGTTAGAGGTCCCTACTCTTAGGAGCTTATGACTGAAAGGACAAATGTTGATCTAAGATACAATGAGAGAGTCACAGAAAACAAATTACATGGATTTCTTTTTTGTTGGGCTGTTTGCCAGGTATGTAAAATCAAGGTCCTTCAGCTGCAAGTCACTTGGAATGGTAAGTGTTAACAGTAAGGTGTAAGCTTGTGAACTCCAAATCCTACTTCCTTCACAGATTTAAGTTCCCCCACCCTTTAAAAATGAGCGTACATGTTTCTGTATGTATTCTTAAAACCAACTAAAGACCAGAGTACTTAGGACCTTTGCTTTCTCTTTGTGCTGTCTGCAAACAGCACGAGAAAGTTAAATGAGGCTGTTGGGTCTTCACTGGTTTTAAAGGTCACCGTTGCACCGTATATTCTTTCGATGAATCATGAAATTCATTGTAACTGTCTCTTTCTTCCTTTGTGTTTTCCAAACTATTGCTGAACTTGAGCCACATCATTCAATTCCCTAAACCAATATAATTGTGTTTTGGCTGTATATTCTTCTCAATAGCAGACTGATTTTGTACAACTCTGTTCAAAAAAATTGATCTTACCCATTTCAATACAGTCCGGTCTGGAAGAACAGTTTGACAGTAAAAGGATGACACACAACGTAACCATCTACTGCCAAGTTGGAAATTTAGAAAGAAAATATGCCTGTACTGAACTCTGCTCTCTTACAGCTAATTACTGGTATTTAGTTACTTTTGAGGGAAAACACATTGGGATTTTATGGGATTTGTGAAGTCACCTACTCAGCATATCTGAAAGAGTATGAGTTTAGTACTTAAAGATATTTAAAAATCTTAAGCCTGAGATCTCCATGTGTAAAAATGTTGGCCAATATGTACATAATCATGTAGGGATGGAAAGAATGCATGCTAACGAATCTTTAATCTGTGCAAAAAACAACAGTGCTGAAAAGATTTCTATGTAATCCAAATTCGGTTTGTTCTTGAAAAGCTGTCTAGAAGGAGGGAATATGAGACACACCTCACACTTACATCTCAGGTGTAAATAATCAGTTCTGACTGAAAGGTCTTATGTTAATTTACTTCCAAAGTCTTTGACATATAGCAGTTTTTCCACTGATGATGGCCTTATAATAAAGCAAGGATGTAAAAAACATGCATGGATATGTTGTCTGGGGAGACCCAGGTCATCTGTATTTGGACCCTTGGGAGCTTGAAGTGTACATTTCCCATGTGTGTCTGCCTGGGACAAAGGCAACAAACCATGTTTCCAGTTCTCAAACTCATTCTGTGAGGAGAAAGTGCACTTATTTGAGAATAAATATGAAAGAGGCTTTATACTTCTCTTTCCCTCTCTCCATTGTTAAGTGCCCTTTATGACCTTATGTTTCAGACCATTAATACTGAAAGATTTCAGATATGATACAGTCACATAACCCAGAAGATTAACTAAGTGTCCTTCATCTTATGTTTTTTCTAATTATAATGTTAAAATTTGGTATTTTCTCTCCCAGGCTTTTGGGTGAGTAAGTTGAAGTGTTCAGGTAAAGTTCAGGTTTTTCTGTATCTTTCAAATTTTTTCAAAGAATTTATTTCATTTCCTTCACAGCAGTTATTAGTTTTTCTTCCATGTGCCAAGGCAAATATGGATATGCAAGATAATGACAGTGTGGTAGATGCTTTCAGTGATGTGAGCTGCCCTCTGTCCCTTTCTCTCCCAAAAGTCTTGAGTAAAACTTTTTCAGTCAGAACTCCTTAGCCCTGTGAAAGTCATTCCAAAACTTATATTTGGGTACCTAAGCACAAGTTTAAGAGCTTAACTTTAGTTCTTTATCCTGGCTTCCAATGGTATTACTCAAATACCAGTCTGTTTCTCTTGGAGTGAATCTTTGAAATGCACAGTTATCAGCACGCATTGTTAAAGTCATCATAAGGTAACAAACAGAACAAAGCCATAATGTGTAGTCCCAAGGAGAGAAATCTGATCTTTACTCATAAAAGAAACTTACAGAAAGAAAACCTGCACGAAAAATTTCCAAAACTAAATATGTGAAGAAAAGAAATCACAGATCAAAAGACAGGTAATGAAAAGGCAGGACAAAAAGCTAACCAGCTCACACTAGTTGTCCTTTTTTGGAAGTGTGAATTTGCAGAGCACAAGTGGAATCACTGTTGCAAAACTCCTTTTGGAACTATTAAATACAAAATATGGTAAAGAAGGTATGGAAAAAATTACAAATTACAAAGCTTGGAAGTCAGATTTAGGACCTCAAAGAAATAGTAGCCCAAACAAGATATTTGTGGTTCATCATCAGGTAATTTTGCCAGTGGGAGTGGAAAATCTTTTATGTGAAAAATGATGACTTGGGAAGTTCTGCAACTCCAGAACACCAAACTTCATAAATGTTATAGGCCTTTCTTGTAAAGCAAATATTTTATTTTTAATTAACAAAGAAAAAAAATGTTGATGTATTCTTGCTTACCACTGCAACTAGCTTTGTTCTTTAGTTAATGCCTATGATGAAATCAGAATATGTTCATTCTGTCACATCTTTATTTCTAAAGGAAAAACTAAAATACTTGATCAAACATCCAGATTAACAATTAAGAACTTTATTTAACCACATGCCTAGCTGACTGAGTACTGTCTATAAAAATACCTAGGTAACAAGTGTAGCAGACTTCGATAAAGTACTGGTTATCAAATAAGCAGTGGAAAGGTATAATCCCAAATGTGAAAAATATTTTAAAATTCTGGGGCAAAAGGATTTATGAAAACAGTTTAATATAAAAATATCCTCCAGATAAATACTAAATGACATGTGCAGATCAAATTTGGGATGCAGAAATTGTTTCCTTTCATTTTGCAATAACAAGATATGGTCTAGAGAATCTCTTCCTTCCCTTCCAGCTAATCTATGGCTGTGCTCTGCTTCAGTGAGATAAATAAGCACATGCCCAATTTTGAACACTTGAGTAGTTCCTATTTCAGAGGGAAGGTTAACCTCCTGAGAAGGTTAAGCAGGAGTCAAGCATCTTACTGAACTGGTTGTTTTGGGCTTGCTGCCCTGTCCATTGGGGTTACTGGAAATCTAAACCTTTTTCCTTTTCTTTTTCCTCCTAGGAGCTTGAAACAAGATTTGGGTAGCCTTTAGGCTCACAAATTCAACCTTGCAGTGCAAACAATAGTGGTGCAGCAGCAGCAGCTTCTTCTGGAGATCAGCTAACCTTCATGATTTTTTCCATTTCTGCCCCTAGACTTTCCCTGATGACCAGATTTGCAGGTAGATATGCCCAGCTCAGGTGATGCCTGCGCAGGTAGTTCCCACCCAAACACTAGCCACACACAAGACCAAGGTCAGTCTGCAGCTTCATCTCCTTCATCTCCCAGAAGGTGTGGCACTGTAGGAGTGCTCACCGACCCCTGACCAGACCCAATCCCTAGCAAAAAGCAAAAAAAAACCAACCTACCCCCAAAAAACCCTCTTTCCTTTTTGAAATGTGGAAGTATTAATCCCTTTTTATCTGAGAGCTTATAGCTGGGAAATAGGAGGACCCCTATCAGGTTGAGAGCAAGCAAACCCACACCCTTTGTCCCTCTGGGAGCTCAGTCTAGGGGCTCTAACGAATACTGCAGGTGATGTGAGTGGCAGCTGGCACCAAAGTTAAAGATGAGCCACTGAGCAGAGAGAAGCACAGGGCCAGGGGAGGAGAAGGTAGAGGCACCACCAGCCCTGGCTGCCCACGTCCCAGCTGCACAGCTGCCTTGTGGTACGTACCTGCTGGGTGCAAGGGCAGCTAGTTATGTATGCTGGAGAATACTTCTACCTTGAGCTTTATATTAAATTTTGCCTGGCCAGTTTGTTAGAGACCTGCTGACGTTGCCTGAGTTACTCCTGCAGATAGGGAGGTGCTGCTGCTTTGCTCACGGTCCTGCTGGGGTCTCATGGAGCCACCCTGTGCTCTCACACAGTTTCGCACCCACCTGCTGAGATCATGGAAGTACAGAGCAAAAATGCAAATACAACCAAGCTTTCTGTTCGATGGATACTGCCGAGGATTTTTTTAGTTATTTACTCCTAAAATTATCTGGAATAATTGAGGTGGGGAGTTTTGGAGAGGGGATGACAGAGGTATGCTTTATAGGAATAAATCCTCAAGGCCCAAACTAACCCCTTCAAGGGAAGGATTATTTCTTATTTCAAACACTGCTCCTTCAACTTCTTCGGCTCTCTGCCAAAAATAATTTTGGAAGCAGTATCTTAAATGATCATACATGCGGTACAAACAATTTTGGATCTTAGCTGGCATCGGACCAGGACGCTGAGAGAGGTGCAAAGTATATTTGTAGCCTCGATGTTTTGTATATGTAAATGCCTTCAGGTGGGTGCTGGTGGCACATTGGGTTGGTTTGCTCTCCATCAGTGCACTGGTTGCCCACAGAGGAGAAGGTGAAGGTTGCTGAGACCTGCCAGGGGTGTGGGTCCAGCTCCTGCCTACAGTCCACAACCCCAGAGGTGGCTGTGGAGAAGCCAGTAGAGGACCTGGAGAGGCACCACATCAAGCAGAACATCCTCTGCTTTGGGGCTGCAGTGGCGGGGCAGGCAGCCAGCATGCAGCCAGCACTGACAGTGGTGGGAGGGAAGGAATCCTGGGGAGCCGAGAGGAACGAGCACAGTATGATCCCAAGCAGAAAGCTTTAGAGTTGGACGAAACCGCTCCAGAAAGCATGGGTACAATGGGTGGAAGAGCGATTTGTTTATAAACCCTTTTACTTCTGTTCCATCTCACCCAGTCACTTTGAGTGCTTTTCTATTTATGACGTATTTATATCCTAATAAGACCTGTCTCTTTGAGTTTAGAAGCCTTTTGATCTTTCTGGGAAGTTACTATAGTGAAAAGTAAATCCATTTGAAAGTGCTGGCTGGGTCCCATTGCCTTCCACCATCCTAAATTTTCAAATAATTTAATTTGGATGTTAACATTAAAACATTGAATTTTGAGCATATTTATGTAGGAAATATTTATATTATGTTGTTGCCAGTTTTGATATTTCTTTTTATAGCATTCAGAAAGAAAATTAATTCTGATTTTTTTTAAGAGACTGGAAATGATAGACAGTCTCTGAATGCTCCCAGTTTTCTATGGTCCTTAGTATTTTGAAAATACTAACAGATATTAGGACTACAGAAGAGAGAAGCTTATAGCAGCCTTCCAGTACCCAAAAGGGGCCCACAAGAAAGCTGGACAGGGATTGTTTACAAGGGCATCTAGTGATAGGACAAGAGGTAATGGTTTTAAACCGAAAAGTAATGGTTTTAAACTGAAAGAGGGTAGATTTAGATTAGATATTAGAAAGAAATTCTTGACTGTGAGAGTGGTGAGGCACTGGAACAGGTGCCCAGAGAAGCTGTGGATGCCCCATCCCTGGAAGTGTTCAAGGCCAGGCTGGATGGGGCTTTGGGCAACCTGGTCTAGTGGAGGGTGTCCCTGCCCATGGCAAGTGGAGTTGGAACTAGATGATCCTGGAGGTCCCTTCCAACCCAAACCCTTCTATGATTCTATGATTCTATGATGTACTGAAGGCTGAAGGTGATTGTGGTTAGATTGGTGATGGAAGATGTGAATCAGAACATCCCAGTGATAATGCCTGTTAAACACCAGATCTGAGGAAAGAAAGAAATGTTTCTGCTGTGTCTTTCAGGTAACTTTGGGCAACTAAGGAACCTGAAAGTTAGCCTTAACTATTTATTTAAGGAAGATTGACATATTACCTAATCATTCCTGCTAAGCAACCTGTTTTCTTGACAGTGTCAAAGACAGAAATTATGCAACATCTCTGTAGACTTGGTTACAGCAAACCCAGCAACTGGCTGGCATTTAGTCTTAACTGCAGTTGTTGTTATTACAGCATCACTATAAAAACCATGAGAGTTGGTCCTGGATGGCAAGGCCCAGAAGCCAGCTGCTGTACAGAAACAGGACAAAGCGATGGTCCTTGGTACCAAGCATGTCAATATCTTGAGAAAACTCTATAAAGCTCTGAAAGATCTGGAGTGAAAAGAAAAGGTAGCTTGTGGCAGACAGCATCACGCTGTGCCTGTAGCTACCATGGCTGCAGCTATTTCGTTACTCCGCTGCAGGAGGGCAGCAGGGCAGAAGGGCGAGGGTGCCATTTTCTGTATTCTGGGACTGAAAAATGATCAATGATGATCAGACACTGAGCTCCAAACCAAAATGAACGCTTAATGAGAAATCTAATGCAGAGCCTGAAATGAACATTTGTGTTACTTACCTTAAACAGAGCAAGAGGATGTCAAAGATAAAGGAAGAATTAATGAACTGTTTTGGGCTGAACCAGCCTCGCTGCTTCTGCAACAGCATCTTAGTTTTAAAAAATAGCAGTTAGGAGGAGAGAGAAACACCTTTGCTCCCACCAGATAGAATAGAGCAAGTTTTTCTTTGCTTTTCAATGAATATCCAGCTAGATACGAGAGACTCCCCAAGGAGAGGCAGCCTGGTAATGACCTGTTGTTTCTCTGTTTCCTACATCCACTGTGCTCTCTTTTGTACTTGATTCAGTGTTTCCTCTCCTATCTGGGAAAGTTTGGGAGATGCTACTGCTGTTAAATCTTTCCCTCTGTAAACTGGCAGGCTGTTGCCTATCATAATCCATTGTTAGGAGGTGCAGCACATCAGGTCACATCATCTCAGAGAATTAGAAATCCTAAAAAGATAGAAAGATAGCTTTGCTTTTTTCCCTAAGTTACCACGGAGAAACATTTTCCCCACTGGGATTAAGCAGTATTTTCTTAGATCCTTTAATATTTGTTCCTTTGTGAGCATAATAAGGATTTTTTAAGACATAGATTAAAGGTCCTGTTGACTTTGGAGAAAAGAAGCATATGTTGTGCCAGAATTGCTAAGAACCTAATTTATAAAATTATTTAGCTGTTTAAATATAGTTGTGATTCTTAGGTGGGATCTGCTTTTTCTGGTGAAAAGTTATCTCTTTCAAACTCCTAATCTTCTTGCGTTCCTGCATTGCTCCTTGCACAGCCAAGTACAATACCCTAATAAATTCTACAGAGTCCTTTCTCATGCTAGCAGCAACACAATAAAAATATTTGCAGAGAAGAGGTGAAATACAATAATGATCACTAGCCTAAGCAGATGGGGCCAAATTCACTTCTGGTTTCATGGAAGACAATCAAATATAATAACAACCAAGATAATTCAGGTACACACAGCTTCCTTTAATGGAATGTTGCTTAAGAAAAATTTACAGCAGATGCCAGTCAGAGCTAAGGAGAAGATAATATAATGTAGTTGAGAATCATTAAGCACATAGGTTGGCGGCATGTAACAGATGCATGTCAAAATGTTTTCTCAAGTATGCCATGTTAAAGCCACATATAATCATAATTCTCTGCCCAAAGGACTTCTGATAAGAGTCTGTTAGAACTGCTGAGAAGTGTGAGAAGCCTAAAGCAATTCAACCCAGGGCCTAAAACAGCTCTTAGGGACCCTGCTCTCTCTAACTTTTATTTGGAGGGTGAGTGGCAGGCAATGAATTGCCGGATGAACTCCCAACTCTTCCACCAAGCACTGTTTCTGATCTTCAAAACCAGAAACAAAATTAGTACTGGCCTCACACCCAGTGCACCAGTATAAGGGACAAGAGAGGAACAGGGTTGGAAATCAGGATGTAGAGAGTTACTGAAATAATCCAGCGGTCATGAAGGGTGGAGAACAGTATAACCTTCTGAGGAAAATAATACCTTGTCCTGGAGCAGAGGTTTCAAAACCCATTGAAACTGGCAGATACAGCGGTATTTTTGTGATACCTACTCCAGATATGCATCCGCATAAGGAGAGCTAGGCTTGTGCATGCACTGGTCCACTCTCTTCTTCCATCTTTGTGCTGGGGCCAAATACCACAGCTCTGGATGGTGCCAAAATCCAGCAAGGTCCCTGTCCTGATTGATAGTGGACCCACACTGCAGCACAACAAGGACGTGTTGCTCAGCCCACCAGAATTATCTCAAAATCACCTATCCAAATATTTAGGGGATGTAGTCCTTGATATAAGCTCTCTGCAAATCCAAGCATATACCACTGCATAGACTGTGCTTGAGACTCATCAGACTTAGCTTTGCTATGCAATAGTGGTAACTAGAAGTACGTAAAAAGTCTGCCATCGTCATACAGTGACTGCAAGAAACGGGGCCAGACATATACCTGCAGTTACATTGGGCTGTCATAGTCTACTGCCTATTGTGACTTATTCTGCCAGAGTATACTCTTGAGCTGCTCTACCATTCCATATCAGGGTGGAATCATGTCTTACTAGAAATACTCTCTAACAGCTTTAGTACTAGTTCTGCTACTGATTATAATATCTTAGTTTGTCATATGGTCTACTTTTTACTTTCTTTTTACTACTAATTTAAAGTTCTGCAGCTCCTCACTGGTCTGAGCATTGCTTGGAAGGACCCTTCCCCAAAGATCTGATTTCCAAACTAAAATCCCAGCTCTCAGGCTTAGATTTCTGTTAATCTCAGACCAGCTGGTCGCTTTCTGTAAAGGAAAAATAATTTCTCTTGATTAGTAGTTAAGCTGCAATGGTCTGTATGTAAAATAAATTTAAAAAAAAAAATTTGGCCCCACCCCTGGCAGTGTTCAAGGTTGGATGGGGCTTTGGACAACCTGGTCTAGTGGAGGTTGGTCCCTGCCCATGGTCCCTGCCCATGGTGTGGGGGGCTGGAACTACATGATCCTTGTGGTCCCTTTCAACCTGAACCATTCTATGATTCTACGATTTCCTTTTCTCACATATATTAAAACACACTTATAAGTGCATTATATTAGATTGTCACGGAATATACCATTTATTTTCATCCCATAATCACAGTTTGAGAACATGAAGTAGCA
The DNA here is from genome assembly GCA_013399095.1 of Psophia crepitans. Classification (NCBI taxonomy): domain Eukaryota; kingdom Metazoa; phylum Chordata; class Aves; order Gruiformes; family Psophiidae; genus Psophia; species Psophia crepitans. The sequence goes on along the minus strand of VWZZ01003787.1, from coordinate 83,558 downwards.
AAACCAGGTTATGGAGTCCTCTTCCTTGGAGATATGCAAAAGTCTTCCGGACACTATTCCGGGCAACCTGCTCTAGGTGCCCCTGCTTGAGCAGGGGGAGTAGGAACAGGTGACGTCCAGAGGTTTCTTACAGCCTCAACCATTCTATCATTCTATTCTAAAATTCAGATTGCCTTTAGGTTTTACCTTTAGGAATACTTTGGCATGTCATCTTGACATTTAGTAGTAGCACCAGTGAGACAGAAAATAGTTGATTTTTCAGCAAGGGAAGAGAGTTACATTCTACAGACTCATTACTTTCCATTTTCTGTGCCTAGTTCTTGTCTTAAGTAGTGAATGAGTACAGTGAGTTCAGCAAGAATTTCAGTGAAGAACTGAATAATTTTATTTTAGAAAATCTTTTCCAAATGCACTTATTTGCCTAAGCATCTAATTTATTCTGATATACTTTCTCTTTCTTTATCTTTTTACATAATGGCCATTCTAAGGCATTCCATGGTTTTTCTCAATAGACTAAAATATGCCAATCCTTCCTAGACTTTATACATCAGTTATTTTTTATAGTTCTGTTTGTGTGTATGGTTTTTTGCCTTTAAAATGTGAGTTATTTTTTTGTCAATCTGTTCTTCCAGTTCTAGACAGGGATTTTTAGATGGATACTGTAAATTGACTCAAACTTATTTTGTTCTGCATACTACCTCCAAACAAAAAAAGAAGAAATGGCACTTTATTTTTTTTGTTTACCACAAGTTTTAATTTTAAAAATCATTTCATTTTCATAACTGTGTGTACAAATACTGTTATGTGTGTGCATCACACTGATATATATCAGTCTGTATTTATACTGATGTTTATATGTCCATATTTGCATACAATTATATGACTTAGACATTTCATGTCAAGGATTGAGAGTTGATTTTGCTATGTGTATCAGAACAGCTGGTTACAGATCAGGTGAAAGTCTGTGAAATCTAGTGTATGTGATATCAAGTTAATGGCATGTCCTTTTTTGATGTCTGGTTCCTCATTAGAGGAATGTGAATTTATAACATATCATTGATTCTTTTCTGCTTTTTAGTCTTGTCTATTTTCTGGGCAAACCTAAATGGCAAATGGAAGGATATAAGAGCATTTGCTGGTTTCAACAGTGAATAAAATTCATTTTGAAAAATGAAAACTCACTTAATTTTCAACAAAGTAGAGTGAACACATAGAAAGAGTCCTTGGGGATAGAACCCATATGACTGCATGCAGTTGTCTATTTGTGAGTTAGTTACCCTCTGCACTGTTTATAGCTGATGGAGGTAAATAAGCACTTACAACTGTTGTTCAATTCAGCATGAAGTAGAAGTTTAAAATAGATGGGATGAATCACATCCCAAAAGTTCCTGTTTATTTCCACTAACTGTAAAATGACCATTGGGTTCTTAGAGTAGATGTAAATATTTCCATTATAGGCGCATAGATCAACCTGAACACAAGTGATAGAGAAGCCAATGAGGAGAGATGCTCTGCTGGACCTCATAGTCATCAACGAGGCAGCCTTGGCTGCAGTGACCATGAGATAGTGGAATTGAGGATCCTCAGAGAAGGGAGCAAAGCAAAAAGTAAGATCACAAGCCTGGATATCAGGACAGCAAACTTTCGCCTCTTCAGGGATCTTCTTGAAAGAGTCCAGTGAAATAAAGCCCTGGAGAGAAGATAAGTCCAAGAAAGCTGGTTGGTATTCAAGGATCACCACCTCCAAGCTCAAGGGCAGGCCATCCCAACAGCAGGAAGTCAGGCAAACATGCGAGGAGGCCTGCATGGATGATCAAGGAGCTCCTGGCAAAACTCAAACACAAAAAGGAAGTGTACAGAAGTGGAGACAGGGAGAGGTAACCCAGGAGGAATATCAAACACTGTCTGAGCATGCTGGGATAGGGGTTAGGAAAGCCAAAACCCAACTGGAATGGAATCTGGTGAGGGATGTCAAAGACAACAATGTTCTTATAAGTACATAGGTGACAACAGGAAGCGTAAGGAAATTGTGGGCCTGCTGCAAAATGGGACAGGTGCTCTGGTGACTTGGAACATCAAAAAGACTGAGGTGCTGAACAGCTTCTTTGCCTCAGTCTTTACTAGCGAGACCAGCCTTCAGAAATGTCAGGCCCTGAAGACCAGGGGAAAGCCTGGAGTGAGGAAGATGTACCCTTGGAAGATCTGGTCAGGGAATCCTTTAACAAATTAGACATATAAGACCGTGGACCTTGATGGAATGCACTCACTAGTGCTGAGGGGTCTGGCTGATGTCTTTACGAGGACATTCCTGGTAATCATTGCATGATCGTGGTGACAGGGAGAGGTACCTGATAACTGGAGGAAAGCAAATGTCAATCCTACCTTCAAGAAGGACCAGAAGGAGGACTCATGGAACTACAGGCCAGTCAGCCTCAGCTCAACCCCTGCACGACTAATGCTGTGAACAATTTCCAGGCACGTGAAGGGCAAGAGAATGATTGGAAGTATTCAGCATAGATTCACAAAGGGAAAGTCATACTTGACCAACATGATAAACATCTGTGATGAGGTGATTGGCTTGGCAGATGAGAGAAGAGCAGTGGGTATTGTCTACCTTGCCTTCAGGAAGACTTTTGATATCATCTCCTATAGCACCTTCATAAAGAACCTGATGAAGTTTGGTCCAGATGAGCAGACAGTGAGGTAGACTGAAATCAGTTGAACCACCCAAAGGGTGCTGATCAGCAGTACAAAGTCTAGTTGGAGAACAGTCATTGGTGGTGTAGCCTAGGGATCAATACTGAGTCTAATCCTGCTCAACATCTTCATGCTGCCATCCAGAGGCACACAGACAGGCTGTTCTAGGCACACACACAAAAAAATTGTTTCATGACAAAATGGTTAACATTGTCAAAAACCTGGGGAAAGTAAATTGCTAGCTTTTGAAGAGCTGTGACTTAAATTCAGAATATGAATAAAATGCCGAAGTAAGGAAAAAGTGAATCCTGTTTCTAGGCATAACTCTCAACAAAAAGCGGTATTTCCCACCTCCACAGAACTGCAGTGATACCCGTATGAACAGCCTGCTAGCAGATAGTCATCCCGTACCAAAGAGATCCAAAAGGCAGTACTGCACATTGGTGTATCAACACAGAGTACAGTCCCCTTCGGGGTATGTTTCACTTTACTCCAATGTGGGACACTTTCCAAAGATAAGGACATATTTACAAGGGGATAGGACAAGGAATAATGGGTTTAATCTAAAAGAGAGGAGATTTAGATTAGATGTTAGGAAGAAATTCTTTCCTGTGAGGGTGGTGAGGCACTGGAACAGGTTGCCCAGAGAAGCTGTGGATGCCCCATCCCTGGAAGTGTTCAAGGCCAGGTTGGATGGGGCTTTGGGCAACCTGGTCTAGTGGAAGGTGTCCCTGCCCATGGTAGGGGGGGTGGAACTAGATTATCTTTAAGGTCCCTTCCAACCCAAACCATTCTATGATTCTGTGATTCTATGATATAGCCACAGAAGGCTTTCCAGACACTTCTCAGCCAGTCAGTGCTGCCCCTTGTATGCCCTTTTCTAAAATTTACCCTGACAGCCAGCTTTTGGGGAATGAAAGATGGGCACAACCGTGTGCATGATGCACTTCTACTGCAGGTGATGAACATCACAACAGGATCATATCTTTGGGTTTGCACCAAGCTGCTTCTGGTATAAATGTCACTATGAATCAGTGATGCTAAAAGGCCAACCTGAGGCCTCAAATAGTTTTACTATGTTTGCATGCTTATTTTTCCTTAGTTATGCAAGTAATTTTCTAGATTTCTCAGGCATGTTTCCAAGTATCCACTGATGTAACGTCAAAGACATACTTCTTATATCTGATGTTGCCATGATGAAGTCATGTAAAAAAGATCAGTTCTGCCAATTCATTTAACTGTCCTTTTGTGTATGATCATATATTCTTTTTAAACAGCTGCTTTTTTACCTTTTTTTTTCTTCTCCTCCCCTCCCCCCTGCCCTTGTACTGGTTAAGCTGTGTTTGTGGAAAGCTCCTATTTGGCCTCTCCTCACCTTATATTCATTATTCCAAACATAGGTGTACAGAAGACAGCACAGGTCTTTTGGTCTAGAAGTAAATCCATGAAACATTTGCAGTCAAGTTGTACATCATCCTTTAGGGGGGCATATGAAAAAATAATTTGTTTTTTTGTAAATGGTAGTAGGAGACAGTATTTTGTATTACTGGAATGGTAGTTTTCAGTGGTGTCTCTGAAGAGCCTGCAATAATTTAGATCAATGCCTTCAGGCTTTATGTTTGATCCGTATCTTCTCTGTTGATCTATATGGTAACTTGGCATTCAAGGCTGTGCTTGAGTTGTCCCTGGTGCTTATAAATTAGCACCCGGTTTGTGGAGAGCAAATGGCTGCCTGGGCAGTGAGGCTGAGGCACAGGCTGCTGCACGGGGAGCAGCCCAACTCAGGCTTGACCCCAAAGCAGGGAGGGGTCTTTCCCCCTGCAGACCACTCATCTTTGAGAGTTTGAGTCCATAATCAGACACAGATATTAAAAAAAAGAGGCAATGTGCATCCTGGTACTCATATTTCCCCTCTAAGTGAACAGTTTTCTTTTTGCAACTCAGAAAGCATACCATTTATTTATTCTTTTTTGCTGTGTGCTTAATGTTGGAACTTAGCTAAGGATGGTTGTCTCCGTTTATAAGTCCAATTTTTCCTAAGGATTTTGTTTGTTTGTTTGTTTGTTTGTTTGCAGGCTGTTTCCCCCAGTCCCTGCATACATTCTGCTATCAGACAAACAGAAATCAATGCTGTGTTTTGGTGTCTGAAGAACAAAACCAGCAGCAGAACAGTCTGAAACTTTGCTATGCAGAATGCATGCTAGGGAAATTAGTTAAATATTCAGGCAACCAAAGTGTCTTGTTGGTCTCTAAAATGAATAAGGTGTGCTGGTTTTGGCTGGGATAGAGTTAATTTTCTCCATAGTAGTTAGCATGGAGCTGTGTTTTGGGTTTGTGCTGGAAGCAGTGTTGATAACATGGGGATGTTTCAGTTGCTGCTGAGCAGAGCTTACACAGAGCCAAGGCCTTTTCTGCTTCTCACCCCACCCCACCAGCAAGCAGGCTGGGGGTGCACAAGGAGTTGGGAGGGGACACAGCTGGGACAGCTGACCCCAATTCACCAAAGGGATATCCCATACCATGTGGGGTCATGCTCAGCATATAAACCTGGGGGAAGAAGAGGGAAGGAGAAAACATTTGGAGTGATGGCGGTTGTCTTCCCAGTAACCGTTACATGTGACGGAGTCCTGCTTTCCTGGATATGGCTGAACACCTGCCTGCTGATAGGAAGTGGTGAATGAATTCCTTGGTTTGCTTTTGCTTTACCTGTTAAACTGGCTTTATCTCAACTCACGAGTTTTCTCACTTTTACTGTTCTGATTCTCTCCCCCATCCTGCTGGGGGGAGTGAACAAGTGGCTACGTGGTGTTTAGTTGCTGGGTGAGGTTAAACCATGACATAAGGTTTTCCTAGAGAAAGTGTTATTAATTGGACAGAAGGTGTCTCTGAAAAGTTTACTATTGCTATCCTACTTTAGTGATTTTTAATTTTTTTTTTCATTTAAAAAGAAAAGTCTAGCATCCTGGAATTTACAGAGCCTTACAGGTGTAGCAAATGATGTCTTTCTGCAGCACCAGTTCAGAGGACTAGGAGTGACAATTTGACCAGGATCCATTTCTGCACTTTTTCTCTATCAACGAACTGCCATATGCAATTAGGATAAAAAGAGAAAAGAAAAAAAAAAAAAAAAAAAACTGTTCTTCCAGGCCTAACCCTACAGACAGTAAAGTGAACAAGAGCAGAATAAAAATCGCCTATCCCTACTTCTTTTTTGGAGTGAATGATGGGCATTTGAGAGATTTCCTGCATTACATTTATTACTTGGTTGAGCTTTTGATGAAGAAGCATTAAGAAATTTGGCACTGATTTCCTTTGGTATCTCAAGTGCTGAATTCAGCCAGAACAAGTATTCATGAATGGCAGTTTTAGACAAGGACTTACATATTATTTCTGCAAAGACCAATGCAAGGAAAAGAACATCTTGGGTGAGGATAGATTACTTTAAGTGAGGGGGTGACAACTGCCTAATCCTTTAAACAGCAAATCGTCAAGAAAAGTTCTGTGAAAGGATCTGGCAAAGACACTGGTTCACTCTCTCCTTCTTGCAAGTGTAATTTGTGTTGACAGATACCTGCATTTTGCTTTTTTCCTCAAAGGATGTATGAAGGAGAGTTCAGGAAAAGGCCATTATATCCACTTGCTAGGGAGGAGTTAAATAAATAATAGCGTCCAACTGATCACGACTTTTAAGAAGAGGAAGAGTGGTGCTGCCTGTCTGTAGTGTAGGAATGTAGTGTAAATCAATGAAGACACAGGGTCTCTTCAGCTTGGAGAAGGGGAGACTGAGGGGTGACCTCATCAATGTTTATAAATATGTAAAGGATGAGTGTCAGGAAGATGGAGCCAGGCTCTTCTCAGTGTCATTAAATGACAGGACAAGGGGCAATGGGTTCAAGCTAGAGCATAGGAGGTTCCGGGTTAACATGAGGAAAAACATTTTCACTGTGAGGGTGACAGAGCACTGGAACAGGCTGCCCAGAGAGGTTGTGGAGTCTCCTTCTCCGGAGACATTCAAAACCCAAGTGGACACGTTCTTGAGTGATGTGCTCTAGGTGGCCCTGCCTTGGTGGGGGGGGTTGGACTAGATGATCTTTTGAGGTCCCTTCCAACCTCTATGATTCTGTGATTCTGTGAAATGTTCATAGTAGGTGGCCTTAGCTCTAGGTATTGTTTAGCTTTTGTGGACTGAAATCTGCCAAAATTCGCAGACTGGCATTTGGGTACAGCACTCTACCTAAACAGCATCTTAGACAGAAATAAGACGATGTGGTCCTACCCGAAAAGTCAAAAGTCACTTTAGAAAATGAGAGAATTTGGATTCAAAGACGTTAAAAAACTCCCCAAAAGTTTATGCCAAACTTAGCACCATCCAACTTCAAAGCCATCAAGCTTCGCATCAGAAATACTTTTGACCTATCAGCTTTGCAATAAGAAAGCTGCAGTCTTACTGCTGAAAAACAAAACTGTCACCAATGTATAGTGAATCCAGTCAAATTGCATCTGTTTTCCATGTCTTCTTACTTTCTGAATTTTCAGTAGTGTACATTTTGAGATTATTATAGTCCCCATGGCGAAAATTATGAAGACTGTCAGCCTGGGATATTTTTGATTGAGACTAAAAGCTTTCTTCGTCTTTATATCATCTTTAGATGTTAGCATTTAACAAACAATGGGCTTGTAGGATAGGAGTTCCTGGGCATTAAAGTGACTGTGACTGACAGTTTAAAAATTATAGATGAAAAGATCTTACACTCCTTATTTGCCAATGAGACTCAATGCTAGCTGGGTAGCTAATACTGAAATCCTAAGATTTCTCTGAAGATTCCTGCTCTGCCCCTACTGACATGTGTTCCACTCATGTTCCTTTTGGGCCCCTGTGCTGTCAGAGCCTAAAGCTATAAATGGCCCCTGAGAATAGCATTTCTTTTTGCAGAGGTGCTGTATTAGTGGGATTGTTTCTGCAGGAGGAGTGGAAGGGAAGGCCTCAGCACCTGTGAGTACTGCCTGTGCTCTAAAACCCACCTGATGCTGAAGTCCTTACCAGAGCACACAGGGTCTGAAGATGGATTCTAAGAGAAGGACGTAAGGTCCTTGTTTCTCTGGAGCCCTGCTCCAAGACTGACAAATGCAGTTGCTCTAAGAAGGGGCTACGAATTTTCTTTGTTATGTTAAACTTGGAAGTATTTGTGCAGTAGAATGTTAACCTCGAGACTGAAGAAAATTATATCACAAGGAAGAGAAGTCTGCAGTACTCTGAAAAGCACAGATGACAACACAGGAAGAAAATATCTGCTAAGGCTAACGGAACAAAAAACAATTGTACTTAATCTTAATATGATTTATAATTTTAAAATATTATTAGCAAACGTTAACAAAGATGTTACTGAGACATATCATTACGGTCTTTTATCCTATGGATGCCACTTCTATTGACAGTCTCAGTACCCTCAAAGAGAGCAGAGTGCAGAATACATACTTTTTCCCCCTCAGATCTACAAAACTGGTATTCTAGTTAAGGGGTGTCATGAAAAAGAAATAGTAAATATTACGGAAGATGAAAGAAAACAGACAGAAAAGATTCTTTGTCTTCTTTTTTCCCATCTTTTCATTCTTTTCACCTTTACTTCTGTCACTCCTCTACAGAGGAAGGAACAAAATGACTCAAGTTGTAAACATACATAAATGGGTAATATTTTAATTTCTGTAGTAGACAAGATGTACAGATAAAGAAAACCCACATGCAGGATGCACTGAAGTTATCAGACTGAGTGTGGGGCCAGGGTTAAAGGCACTAGGGTTAAAGCAAAGTCCTCTGCAGCCTCTGCAGGGATTGGGCTCCCCGAAGCAAGCGAGGAGGGCCAACAACTCATAGTGGGTGCAAGAAAAGGCCAATGCAGTTTCCACTGCAGAAGTAAGAGGTGGATGGATGCATTCTGCTAAACTGCCAAAGAGGTAGGGCTTTTTTGGTCAGCAGAGCATGGAAAGTTAGAGACAGGAAAAACGTCAAAGCTACAGTGGGGCTGCGTGTTCGAGAATGAAAATCCTAAGCAAGAAAAGCAACATTTGTAAAGTCAAGCAGAAAGTGTCTAGTTACAAGAATAGTTGAGAGACAGACAAATAACAGGATATGGCTGGTAGAATAAACAGGCGAGGAGTCTACAGGCGTTTCCATGAGTCACCGCTGGGCTACATACAGTAACCAAAACGGCACAGAGAAATGATTCAAGAGGATGCAAGGGAAGTGGATGCAGAAGAAATAAAAAGGAGGATAAAAACGTTATAAGGCTGAGGAGACAGGGAAATGGATGAGATGGAACGATGTCATGGAGAAGATACCTTTCTTGGCCAGACATGTGGAAAATTGAGGTACACAGATTATAGTTCTGTTTATGATCCTGTGCCAGCAACTGCTTGATTGCAGCACTGAGGGTTAAGATGACAGCTGTACCTTAATATGACAGGCAACTGTATTTCACAGTAAGTCTGATTGGTCTGGCAAGGGATCACATCTGGTAGCAATGGAGGCCTAAAGAGACTTTTTAAATCTAGTACACATCGGAAAAGAGCCAAAGTGGAAAAGGAAGAATCTATCTTTCTTTTTCAGATTTATGGTACTGAAAAAGAAAGATCATTTTTTCCAAGAATCATTGCTAGATGCTGGTGGAAGCAAACACAATCAAATAGGCAACTTGGAAAACAAAGCATATTTTAAAATGAAGGATTTGCTTTTATCCTCACCAGGAGTAAAAGCTGGAATTAACCTGAGCCTGTTACCATGTAAGTGTCTGAAATGAAACAAACAGTTTTCTGACTGAATGGCTATCCCCATGGCAATAGGAGAGGATCTTGCACATTAAAGGCTGAAAGGAATGAATAGATGAGAAGGAAGCACGGTAGATCCTGACACAGCCCAAGGTACAGTATGTATCCTTAGAACTGACCTGTGAAGGATACATGCAGAAGGAACAGTCCCTGTATTTCCAGGGTTTATCAGTAATATGAGATAGGACTTCACTGCAAGCCAGGCAAGGACAAAAAGAACCCTTGTTAATTTTAGAAGAACCAGGATTATTGTGTCTGGAGCATTAAAGGTGCATTATTTAATGGGTGTCTAAAACTTTTATTAATGCCTCTTCAGTTACATTTATTTTCTACTCCATGGCTCAAACACAGCCCTGGATAGTTACCAGGATAAACTTTAAAGCCAACAGGAGCTGTGCCTATTTATTCCAGGGCTGGAAGTTCTCTAGCTCCAGCTCTAAACTGGATAACCCTTGCAAACCTACAGCAGAGTTCTATATGAATTATTGGTTTATTTATTTTTTTAGTTCTGCTGTAAAACAGGAAATGAGAAATAAAAATGTCATTGGCAACAACCAAATTCTAAGTTCTTATTTTGGCAAGAACAAAAAAAAGATGTTCTGACACAGAATGTTCCCATTTGGCACAAACAAAACCATTAAGGTATTTGAAAGAAAAGCCAAGGAAATAAAATATTACGTTCATAAAATATGATGTGGCAAATTCATGTCTTTTCTCCATAGGTTCAGGGTTCAAATTTCTCACCCAAGCTATGACCGGCTGAATCCTCTCCTACATGCCCCATACTCTCGCAGAGCACCCCACTCTCCAGCCTGATATGACAATTCTAGACTGAGTTTTCTTTCTAATCCCTGTTGATATTCTTACCTTCCATTAGAAAAGGGAGATATATATATATGTATTCTTTATACCACAGAGTGTGAATGAGGGCACCTTGCTTGCTTGGTTTACACCAGGAAGGTAAGAGGGCAGATTTCAGTTCCCTCAAGCAGAAAATCGAACTCAGTTTGCATCTTTACTATCCTGCATATTCGTGAAAAATCATGAAAAGCTCTGGTTCTTGAGCCCTTGTGTGACTGGGCAGCACTATTCCTTTTTCTTCTTCTGTTTCTGGGTGTCTGGTTCTTAAAGTAAACACCTCAAACAACTCAAAACCTTTCAGTACAGCTGGAGTGAATTTGTTATTTAAATTCAGGTGGATTGAAATCCTAGTTTTATCAATTATAATTCACTAGAAAAAACTTTACTCAGCTAGTGTTGAGAGGGAGTAAACTCTCCCCAGACGATCTTTACAAAACTCTCCCAAGATGATCTTTATAAATCTATTAAGTGGGAAACATCTCGGTCTTGACTCCTCCTTCCCCTACAATAAAGAAAGGAAAGGGGAGACGATGGATTTTCTTCTCCCATAAGCAAAAGTATCCTCTGGAGTAATTTATTTTCTGTGGTCCTTTTAACCCTTTCACTGTTAGGGAAGCTAGAGTATGGTACCCTGCCATGGCATCAGAGGAGGGTTGTGAAAAGATGTCTCATGTTTTAAAAGATCTCTGGACCATCCTAAATTTAGATCCATTGGTAAAAACAAAAAGCCGAAGCAATAATTGGCCTGGTCCTAATTTCCTCCACAGTTAGCACAGTTCATTGCACATTCAGTTTTAAAGGCAGAGACTGGAAATGAAATAATCAATTTTGGTAGCGCTATATGACATCTTTGGAAACTTTGGTGGAAAGAGCCATTCCCCAGTAATCCATAGTTGCAGGGATCAGTATGAACTTTTATTTTACATTGCCATGTGGGATCCGAAACTTAAAAATCATAGTGATCACTTTATTTCAGATGGCCTTTGGTTTGTGAAACTTTTTCACTGAGAGTAGCTTAGGTACAGAAGAAAGCACAAATAGCTACCTTCGCAAGCTTTCGCGACAATGCATAAATGTGATGCATAAAGAGTAATAAGGTTACAAAGTCAAGCGGTCTAAAGGAAGAAAAAAGCAAATTCATAGAACCATAGGGTAATCTAGGTGGGAAGAGATGCCAGTAGGTCACTAGTCCAACCTCCTGTTCCAAGCAGGTTCAGCTAGGGGGTCACATCAAGTGTCTCATGGTTTTATTCAGATGGGTCCTGAAGACGTGCAGTCCCCAGGAAACCTGCCCTGCTGCTGGGCTGCCCTCACAATGTAGAAGCTTCCCTTTCCATGCAATCTGAACTTTACTTGTTGCCATTTAGGTTCTTTCTCTCTCATCATGCCTGCCTCTGTCTTCTTGATGACCTTACCATAGGTTCTAGAAGGCTGCTTGTAGGACCCACTTAAGATTTTCCTTAATTAACATTAGGAAACTTAATTGAAGTTTCCTCCTTAACTTTATTTTAGTTTCCTCATGTATATGCATATGGCATGTGCTGTGATAGAGTCTTTAATTACCTGAACAAATGCTACTTGTTTCTCAAGATTTCATCATCATTGACTGAAAAGGATGGATGGCATCTTGCTTAAAGGATAGCAACTTATTAAATTTTTATTCTGCATTGTTCAGCATGTGGCCTCATTCCTTGTTTACAGCACATTTTTAAAATTAACCCCCTAAGGAGGTTTTTCTCATTATCATTAATTTCCTTACAGGTTTCTAATATTATTGACTCAGAGACTTGTGTGGGAATTGGAATTTGCATTACATGAAATTACATAGAATAGTCTTGTATTTTTAATTTCTGGTTTAGAAAACAAAGAAAAATGTTCCTGCAAAACATTAAATTAGAAATTGACCCATTTATGTGGAATAACTCGGGCTGGACAAAGCTATCATTGTTAAGTTACATGATTTGTTTTCACAATTTCATAATTTCAAATACCAGGTGGCCTGAAGGTGTATTATGCTTATTTTGCAAGTAGGAAATCGAAGCACAGAATAAGAAAGTTCTAGGACAACCATGTATTTTGTATGTCTAAACTGAAACACCTGAGAACGTGGTTAAACAGAGAGCTGAAAGAATTTTACGGAGTCCTGAACCCTTGTGTGCTTCCAAATAAAGAGATGAATGCTTCTGAACCTTAAGGAGATTATGATGCTCTAGAAAGGAAATGGAAGGGATTTTAGTCTTCTCTGTTATTCTGTGAGGGTCCACGCAGAGACAAGCATCTTGACTTAATTACATTTTCAGCTGTTTTGAAGGACAGAGTGTAGTTCATACATCTGCTGGGAAGGAGAACTGCCAAAAGTTGATGATCTGCTTACAAGTCCAGTGCAAAACTAAAAGTAAGTGATGGTTTTCTGGTTTGGCTAGCCTGCTCCCGAACACAGCAGTTTTTGGATGACAACACACAGAGGAGGCCAGTATCTCTGCTCAAAATGGCATCCACATCCTCTGCAGTGCTGGTGATGTGTGGCAGGACATGGTCCCCAGCTGCCCAGGACCAGATATCTATCCCTGGCACATCAGAGACCTTAGACCAGAGTGAGCTCCTAAGGGTGGATGCAGCTTTGTGACTGGAGTTGTGGAGGCACCAGGGTCCCAGGTTAGACTTGCTCCTTGCCTGCAGCACATGGGTGCTGGGGACAGTCCATGATGCCAGCTGAGGGAGCTGTGGGAGGGGTCCACAGGCTGCACAGCATCAGAGATGGCAAACAAAAGATTGACTAGAGCTTCTCCAAAACCCTGCAGGTACCAGAGCCTGAACCCCCAGCTGCATTGACATAGGGGGAGGCAAAGTCTCTGCTTGTGGCACTGGGAAATGGAGACTGTTGAAGACTGAAAGCTGGTGACTTCAGGAACCAGGAGGATGCCTCTAGCCCCATCTGCAGATCTGCAGCTCCAAATGGGGATCAGTACCCTAATACAGAGGAGAGACTGGGTGCTGTGTCCATGAAACCTCTGAGTGGGCCACATAAGATGCTAAAATTCAGGATCCTGAGAAAAAAAGAGCAGAATCAGAACCCTGGACTTCAGGAGAGAAGACATTGGCCTATTCAGGGATGTTCTTTGAAGAATCCCATGGGGTTCATTCCTAGAGAGAAGAGGAGTCAAGGAAACCTGGTCGGTTCTAAAGAATCCACCTCCTTCAAGCTTGAGACTGGTCCATCTCCACATGCAGACAGTCAAGAAAAGGTCTGCATGGATGAACAAGGAGCTCCTGACAAATCTAGAACATAAAAAGGAAGGGGAAGCAGGGACAGGCCACACTGAAGGCTTATATAGAGAGACACCATTTGAGTGACCAGGGATGGGGTTAGGAAAGCCAAAATCCATATGGAATTGAATCTGTACAAGGACGTAAAGGGAAACAAAAGAGGCTTGAGCAGGTACAACAGCAACAAAAGGAAGACAAGTGAATATATGGGCCCACTGCTGAGTGGGGCAGGTGGCCTGGTGACAAAGGACATGTGAAAAGCTAAAGTACTCAATGACACTTGTCCTCTGTCTTTAGTGGTAAGAACAGCTGTCAAGTGTCCCAGGTGTCAGAGATGAGTGTGAAATTCTGGAGCAACGGAGACTTACCTATGGTGAAGGATGATCACATTAGGAGACATTACTACAAACTGGACATGCATAAGTCAGTGGGACCTGACAGGATGTGCCCATAAGTGCTGAAGAAGCTGGCTGATGTCATTGTGAAACCACTCTAGATTATCTTTAAAAGGTCATGGTGATCATGGGAGGTTCCAGGCAAATGCCACTCCTGTCTTCAAGAAGAGCAAACAGGAGGATCTCAGGAACAACAGGCCTGCCAGCCTCAGCTTGACCCCTGGGAATATCCTGAAACAACTAATCCTGGAAATAATACCTAAGCATCCAGATCAAAACTGATTTGAAACAGTCAGCATGAATTTACAAAGGGGAAATAATTTCTGATCAACCATGTAGCCTGCTATGATGGCTCAGTGAATGAAGGGAAAACAGTGGATGTTATCTTACTTCTCATAAGGTTTTTGACACTGTTTCTGATAACTGTTCTGATAACATCCTCATAGACAAACTGAGGAAGTATAGATGGATAGTGAGACAAATAAAAAAACTGGTTGAAGTGCTGGGCTGAAAAGGTTATGATCTGTCTGTGACATAAAACCCAGCTGGAGGCCCATCACTGGTGATGCACCTCAGGGTCAATAACTGAGGCCAGTGCTGTTTAACATCTTTGTTAATGATCTGGACAATGGAGCACAGTACATCCTCAGCAAATTTACAGACGATACAAAGCTGGGAGGATTGACTCGTACATCAAATGAGTGAGTCACCATTCAGAAAGACCTTGTCAGGCTCGAAAAAAAGGCCAGTGGTTATCTTATGAAGCAAAGGGAAATGCCAAGTCCTGCCCCTGGGGAGTAATAACCGCATGTGCCGGTGGGGATATACCTTCATGCTTGGGGCCAATGGGTTGGAAAACAGTTTGGCAGAAAAGGCACTGGGAGTCTTGGTGGACAGCAAGTTCAGCATGAGTCAGCAATGTGCCCTTGCAGCAAAGACAACTAAAACCATCCTGGTCTGCATGGTGAGGAGCACTGCCATCAGGCTGATGGAGATGATCCTTCCCCTCTACTCAGCTCTGGTGAGATACAGAGTGCTGGACTGAAGTCTGGGTTTCCCTGTACAACAGAGACATGGACATACTGGAGCAAGACCAGTAAAAGGCAACAGAGACAACAAAGGGGTTGAGACACCTATGAGGAGAGGCTGAGGCTGAGAGGGCTGGAACTGTTCAGCCTGGAGAAGAGAAGGCTCAGGGGAATCCTACCAATGCATATAAATACCTGACCAGAAGGAGTAAAGATGGAGCCAGACTCATAGCGGTATTCAATGACAGGACAAGATGCAGTAGGCACAAAAGGAAATTAGGGAAATTCTATTTAAACATAAGAAAAAAGTACTTAATGTGAGTGTTATCGAGCACTGGCACAGGTTGTGTGGAAAGATTGTGAAGTCTCCATTTATGCAGATGTTCAAAACTGAACTGGACTCAGTCCCTGTCAATAGGCTGTAGCAGGGACCAGATGATCTCCAGAGGTGCCATCCAGCCTCATACGGTCTGTGATTCTGTGATTCAATGAATTTTTCCTCTCTGAATCTGACATTTCGACAAACTCTCTACAAACAGCAGAATGGGTGGAGCTGGCTTTCATTACAGCTCGCTCTTTCTGTTCCCCCTTAAAATATTTTCAGAAACCTCTTCCTTGTGGTCTTTCAGGTCTTCTTTAAAATTGCTGCTTAGACTCATGTCTTTATTCCTGTCTTATGACTAGTGAATAATCACTCTCTCTTCATGTTCTCCGTGGTGCTAATGATTTCATATACTCTTAAATTATTCACCTAAGGAATCTTTTTTGTGCTAAAGAATGCTAATCTATCTACTTATAAAGCAGTTGGTTCATACTCCTACTCACTCTTGCCACCTTCCTCTGTCATCTTCCACTGTCTTTATCCTATTAGATGTATCCCTGAGCTGGGAGGACAGAACATAATAATGTTCAAGATGTGGACAGACAATAACATAATTTTTTTTATTATTTTATATTTTTTATTGCTCTTTTCTAATAATTTGTATTGTTTTAAGTAGCAAGCAGACACCTTCCTAGAATGATCCATGATGCTTCCACAATCTGTTTCCTGAGACGCAATAACTGATTTAGAGCCTTTCAGTGAGTATGTCTAGTAAGAGTTATTTTTCTCCATGTGTTTAACAGTCATCTATGTTAAAACTTACCTGTGATTTACAATTTTGCTAGACCTATGGCCCTCCCTCAGCAATGTCCCAGTTTTGTTAAGCAGTGGTACATTTATTCTTCCTGGCTTTGCTGTGCTTTGGTTCAGTTATCTCATCCTGCTGTATTTGTGGCCTACCTGCAGCCGCCTTCTTCACAGTAGGTAAGTTGTGGCCATTCTTTTGGTGGTAAATTGAGATACTTTACCTGTTTCTTTATGATATTTACCAACTTGAGTAACGATCTCAGCAAAAGATAGAGCTAGTTCTTGCTACCTCAATGCTATTACAATGCCATTGAAACGAATTGCATTCCAAGCCATATGAAATTTTATATTGGTGTTTTTTCTTGTTTCCAAATATTTCCATGCCTGATATCAGTGCGCAGCAGTGAAGGTATTTTGTTTCTGCAGGAAAAAAAGAGAACTCTTATACTTCCTTAATAATAGTCTTCAACTGAATAGTATTAAATTCAGATGCATGTCAATCTCAGTAATTCTTTAGGTAGGTACTATATTTTTTGGCAGTAACGTATTCCAACTATAGAATCACAGAATCACAGAGGTTGGAAGGGACCTCGAAAGATCATCTAGTCCAACCCCC
>VWZZ01003787.1:41550-65947 GCA_013399095.1 Psophia crepitans | reverse complement strand
CATCCACTGCTCTTCCATCATCCATCCACCTGGTTACATCCTCACAGAAGGCTATCAGGTTGGTCAAGCATGACTTTCCTGTGGTAAAACCATGCTGACTGTTCCCAATAACCTTCTTGTCCTTGATGTGCCTGGAGACAGTGCCAAGGACAAGTTGTTCCATCACCTTTCCCGGGATGGAGGTGAAGCTGACCAGTCTGTAGTTACCTGGGTCCTCCTTCTTGCCCTTTTTGTAGACTGGAGTGACATTAGCCTTCCTCCAGTCCTCAGGCACCTCTCCCATCACCCATGACTTGCTAAAGATGATGGAGAGCGGCCTGGCAATGACCTCCGCCAGCTCCCTCAGCACTCGCGGGTGCATCCCATCAGGACCCATGGATTTATGGATGTCCAGATTGCCTAACTGCTCCTTAACCCAGTCCTCGTCAACCCAGGGTAGCTCATCCTTAGCCCCAACTTCCTCTGGGGCTTTAGGGGTCTGGGGCTCCTGGGGAGAGTCTGCAGCAGTGAAGACAGAGACTTCCTAAGACTACTTAGGATAGAGGTAATTCGAGCTACTTAATTGTATTTTTCTGACTTCAAATTTCACTGCAAACTCATGCCAACTGAAAACCGTGCTGTAGTCAGATCAGAAATACTATGTTCCACAAAAATAAATGTATACGACCATTTGCTTGAACATGCTTACTGTCTCATATTGTAATCTCAGGGAAGGCAGAACAACTATAAAAAATGCCTCATCATAAACAAATATACAGACTGTAAAAAAAATCTCTACTTGTAATTCCTTAATGGACCAAATCTTCTCATATCACAAACATTGGCTCTTTCAGATGACTTGCTATATATATTCTTTGTGCTTTTTGTAAGCCAACAGACTTAATGAAAGCAATTATTCTTTTTAGGTCAACATTAAAGTCTTGTCCTACTCTCAGGTTTTTCATTCTGTAAATCATCCTTATACATGTCCTTTGAAGCAAGTTCTATTCTATAATAGCTTGGCAATCATTATCTTGGTGCTTTCAAATAAAATCTCAACAGTACTGAAAGACTTCCCTTACAATGGGGTCTAGGAATACACTGTACTGGTTCTCCAGGGATATTTTTTGTAGGGTCTTGTTCCTAAGAATAGTACCAGAAATAATAGTCCTAATTTTCACCTGAAACTAGACCACATTTTTAATCAGATTCACAGTACATAACATACCTCTTGACTTAGCTCCATTGCACTGTCAAAATGCTCTGAGTGCATCTGCAGCCACTAATTCTTTCCCCACTTGGTATTCAATTTTCAAATCACATATACGTAGCTGAAAAAAACAAGCTCTATTCTTAGCGGCAGCAGAACAGTTTGCCAGGCCCCTTTTGGCACTGTCAACAAGTGGTTTATGGTTAGTGTCAGCTAATAGTGGCCTCCCATAAATAACAACATAAAATATTTTTCACCCATGGACTGAGACCAAAGCCACATTCTTTATTTGAGTTTATTGAAAGCTTAGGCTTTGTTCATTCCTATGATGATTATTCTATTGGGGTTTTTAAGTTTTGACCACACCATTGTAAAGGATTGTGCAATGTTTTTCTTAGAGCCAGCACTGAACAAACTTGTTTTGCATTTATCATCACAGCAACTCATGACTGAAATCTCATTGACCCCTTTAATCTCTTCCTTTTTTAAGACCCAGAATGACTGTTTTGTCTTTATCGGGATAACGATTTACTACAGCCCTCTGGTTCATTAAGCATGGAAAAAATCACTTGCATTTACCATTTCTAAAATATTCCTCTCCTTTCTAGGTAATAGAAAATGTTCCATTTTAGTGTGACTATTCAGCTTCTTGGAGTTAATATCTAAACAAAGGGTTGTGCATGTTAGACATTCGTTGATTCTCCTCATTGTGGCAAAGAGCCTACTTCCCTATCTTCTTCCTCCCAGATTTAGGTCTTCCTGTGAGATCACTGGTATTTTTCAAGCATATTACATATATCATAGGTGTGAACTTCTTTTTCCTCTGAATGTAACCTCAGAACGTGTTTGGCAGAGCTGGCCCTGCAAAAGCATCTGCTTGATGAAACCAAGGGTTTTGGCACTTTCCTAATGTGGTCTTTTTCCTTGGTACTATTACAGGGAATGCCTTTTCCATACTCTGTATAATGGAGTGTAAACACTTCACATGGGAAAACCTGGAAAAAGTTAATGAAAAGATATTACTACCATACCATTCATTTTGCTTTTTCACGCACACACATGTACACAAACTTGAGACCAGAGAAGCTGGACCAGGAAATCTGCTGCAAAGGCATGGTGAAGGGGCAGTTGCTGAGTGGGCTGCAGAGTTGCAGGAGGAGAGCAGCCCTTGACAAGAAGAAATGAGCAGCTTAGGTGAGAAGCCACAGCCTACAGAATGGACTATTGCCAGGGAAGGGTAGTGATGCCCAGCAGCAAAAGGCCCCACAGACAAGAGCCTCCCACACAGGGGAAGCTGGAGCCCAAGGGGACCACGCTTGGGGGTGCACATCGTTGAGTGGCCATGCATCAGGGGCTTCCCTGGCTCATGGATCCTTGCCCCAAGGCAAACAAGGGATGCCACCACTGAGGTCTATGACAACGCTTCCCTGACTATAAGCATTGGATTATGGCAGTGTGTTTCCTCCTGTCCATAGGATAATGTTGGTATTTTTCTCTCAGAGCAAATATATTTGCTTTTGGCACCATTTTGGCTTCTGTTCCTCTGACTGCATTGAGTAATGTGTCCCTTTCAGGCTGACTGTCCTTTTGTCATCTGCTGCATCATTGTCCTATGAGGCTTGTTTGAGCTAGCAATACGGTGGTGTTCATTGTTCCTCCTGTATTTATGCATCACAGAAGCATGCATCCAATGTTTTGTGTCTTTTTCCATATGCTTGGCATCAGTAGTGCTGTTTGGCAAAGGATACACAGCTTTCTGTGATATTTACTTGTGGAATTTTATTTTGAGCTCTCATATACTTTTGTATCCTGGGTCACTTTTTTTGCATGCCATACTGGACAGGCAGGCTCCTTTCCCAAAAGAATATGATACCTTTCTCCAAAGATTCATTTTGTGAACTCCAGAATAGTCTTCAGGTGCTTTTTCTTGCATCTAAATAAAAATGTATCATTTAATATGTGATTTGGTTAATGTCACATACCTACCAAACTGCAGCCTTCAGCTGTCAGCCTTTGTTCAGTCTTTTTTACTTTTTTCTTTTGTAGTGTGTTGAAACCTGTTTCTCCAAAGCTTCACCTTGGTGTGGAGACACAGACAAGATAAGAAATAGCATACGACAAACTCAGGGTGAAATTATGCAAATTATGCAAAATCAATAGCTGCACAATTTTTGCGTATTCAATGTGTGAAATGAACGCTGTACTACATTACTATTTACTGACTGCAAAAAATTAGCTTTCCTGATTTTTTCAGTTACTATTGCTCAGACTTTCCTAAAATGTCACTTTCAGAAAGTTCAAAACATGAGTAATTTCAGCCCACAGACTCTGACATCTATGAAGAAACACATGTATAAAGAAAGGGCTGATTCTTAGTGGAAATTGGTTTAGTCTCTTAGCTGTTTAAGCATTGACAGGAATCTGCTGCTTCTTTGTACTGTCCCTTAAAATTAATATTTCAAGAAACTTCTTTGTCTAACACAGGAAAATGGAAATAAGATTAAATTTTAAGCTACCAAATGAGGTTGTTGAAAGAATATGTTCCCAGTATATGAACAGCAAAAGAATATACTTGTTGCCTGCTTTCTTGTCCAATTCTGACCAGAATGACCCATTCCTCCTGCGTTAGCATCTTAGCAGATAAGATGAACCAGCTCGTAATTCTGAAGGATGGTCATGTAATTTCCATCACGCAGTATCACACTTTGCCTCTACATAAGGCTTTCCTTGGTGAAGAGCTAAGCATGCTGAATTGAAATATGGAGTCACAGAATGGTTTCAATTGGACAGGACCTTAATGATCATCTAGTCCAACCCCCCTGCCATGGGCAGGGACATCTTTCACTGGATCAGGTTGCTCAAAGCCAGAGCCAATGTGACCTGGAACACTTCCAGTGATGGGACATCCACTTCTCTGGGCAAACTATGTGATTCATTTCTTATCCTAAAGACATCCTTATCTAATTTTATTGGTGCTTCTTCATGCACTCAGTAAAAGCATTCTTCTCCTTCAGGTTGGGAGTGTTTCTTCAGAGGAGTACTCACTTGTAGGTTGGTCCTCCCACATTGACCCACTGATGCTCCCATACAGCACTCCTCCACTGCGACCAAATTCTTCCTCTGGCTTTTGCAGAATAACAGGCATTGAAGGACATGAAGAGCAGGAGCTATTCTACCTCTTCACACCAGCTATTAGTAGAGAAAAACCTTCCTACCATAAGTCTAACCACTAAATAACAACTTTCCACTCTGGCACCCTTTACTACTGTGAATTTCATGGTCTGCAAGAACTCTCCAAGCTTCCTCAGCAGTGATGTTCAGCAATTACAGCATCCACCGATGTCCTCCAAGGTCCCTCAGGCCAGAGCTCTCCATGGCACATGCAGGTCTGGGGCTTTCGCTGCACTGTGAGGCTGCCACAAAGGCTGGGGCTGTGCATGGGGTTGCTCCGTAGTAGGCAGTGCCAGCTGGGAGCCCCGGGCACAGATGGCTCCCAGACACTGTGTCCTATGTGCTGGTACAGCTGCCTGCGCTGGATCTGCTCATAGTTAGGGAGGGTTTGATTCTCTCTGTGTATTATCTCCCTTGGAAATTAACTGTTTCTGTTTCATATATCAGCCACTTATCTAAATTACAGGTACAAAGTTAGTGGCTGGTTGGGCGCTGCCATGGCCTCCTGTTGATGTATTATTGTTTGAACATCTGCCTGTTTAAAAAAAACTCTGCTTGCTCTAATTGCATCTTTGGGCAGCATCTTGGCACAACGCACTTTTGAGGTTTGATTGACTATTTTGTCTGTTTTCATCTTCTGCGGAATGCTCCTTTACAACAGGCATGGTCTTCTTTGGAAAACAGCTAAAATTACAGCCATACAAATTGCTGCAAAGACCAGAAGGTCAGACATTCTCCCCTCCCAACACTTCTGAGTGCACATGTTGGCTGGTCAAATGCAACACTCTTGCACGCGTGGAGCTGGGCCAGCTGACACCACTTGTGAATCTGGAACTTTGCATTTAGACAAAACTACTGTTTCATGCAGAATCTAAGTTTTTTCCTCTAAGGAAGGAGTCCTAGAACTGCAATCACAAAGGGGTTTACAAATGAGTCTACAATTTAGAGCCTCAAAACTGCTTTTCAGCTGCTGTCTTATCCTGGATTAGAGATCACAGGTTCCTGGAAGTCCTCTGCCCCAAAGTGCCAAACAGCTAATGCCATCTTCTTAAACCCACCTCACTGGACTTCTGCACAAGGTGCCCTGCAAGTGAGCAAGTTTGCCTGGGTAATGCTTGACTGATTGGGCTCCACAAAAAAATGGAACAAGGAAAGATAGTGGATTCAGACCCCTTTGTTGCCATCATTCTTGTTCAGCACTTTCATGACTATCCCTGGCTTTGGACATCTGCAATAGAAATTTGATTCACATCTGAGGCCACCACAGCCAACTGCAGGGTGGAAATAATCATATTTCCTCTGGGTCTTGTTCCACTTGCCTGGAAGAATTCAATAAGCAGGAGTTCAGAGAGAGAATGAGGATGAAATCCTTGTGCCTGGTGGAATTAGGGCATCCCACCAGAAAAAGGGATAGAAAGCTGCCAGGGTTGATGAACATTAAGTATATAAAACTACAGAAGGATTTAAGTTCTCCCCCCAGATAGGTAAGTATATTGATCACTGGTCTGTAAAACCATTTTCACTGTCCCACTGAAAATAGGAACTTACCTGTGACGCCTGGGTACCATTCCTGGGTTGAGGCATAAGTTTGTATTCTCTCTTAGTAAATACAAAAGGTAATTTTTTTCTTTTTCCTTTTCCTTTTTTTTTTTTTTTTTTACCATTGTTAGTTTTGTATACATAAATTAAAATTTTCCTCAACTGATGGGAAGCTAGAAATTAACTGTGGTATGATTTTAAACAAGTGAGATATCTTGTATGGATCTACAATATATTTCAAATAGCTTTTTCATGTATGATTTTGAGTCCTGTAGCTCACCAAGAATTCTTTTTCCGAGAATTTAAGCCCATTTTCTTCGTTTACACTGAAAATATTCTACATTCCCCAAGTACACAAAACTGCTCTGACTATAAAGCCTTGCAGTTGCAGTTTTTTTCTTTTCTGTCACTTCTAGCAGTTAGTCTTATTTATGACTTTAATATAAATTTCTTCCCTAGTGTATTTGTCACTGTGATCTTGTCGAAACTTTTAAGTTGTAAAAGTTCTTTATCCCCAAAGGCATTATTTTGTATCAGAATTTTGTCTTTTCTCACCCCTAAAACTGAAACTTAAGGTTTTCTTGGTACTGTGTGTTAATTCTCTCCATCTTTACTTTTTTTTTTTCAGTAACTGTGATCCCTCTTAGATTTTACACATGTGCTTTATTTTATACTTGTGATGAACTCAAAGACACTGCAGTTTGCTTCAGAAACTAGTGGGGTGGGCAAGAAAGGATTTGTGCCCCTCGTTTCTCTAGACTTCAGGTTGGAGACAGCAAATGATACTTAAATATAAGCAACTAATGTAATATGAGATATGAGGTGGCTCAGATGGCTCAAATGTCCTAGGGCATTTCATGTCTATGGCCCTTGAAATGGTACTAAATATCTACATTGAGGTCACCGATTCCCACCCCAGGGAGGTGGGATCAAGACACCTGAAGTTAGGTAGCTAAACGTATGGGAGGTAGGTGCCAAGCTCGCATTATAGTCAACAGCGCTCAGTTCAACTTGGCAGCTGGAGGCACGCTGTCTGACGCTGCATGTCACCCCGTATTTATTTTTAACTTTCATAAAGAGTACTCAGTGCAGCTCATACGTTGTGCTGGGTTGACAAGAAATCAGTCCTCAGTCAGAGGTGCGCCAAAGGCATTGCGTGATTGCCCTCTTCTCAACAAAGTGGATTTTCATGGGCATGCACGTGCTGGCTGGCAGGTGGGCTGCAAAATTAGCCTGCCTCGTGCAAAACCTTTGCACCCACAGCCCATGATGCTGTGAGAATACGCAACATCCTCAAGAATCACTTGGAGAGCACAAGTGGACCATAAAGCATCTATCCTTCTTTCATAAAGCTGAAACTTCTCTAAGCCTTTAGTGAAAAAAACCAACCAAGCCTCCCCACACAAATGTTCTTTCAATTTAGTTTTGTGATCAAAAATACTGTCCTGCTACTCCTTTTTGGGTAAGAAATCATGCTAGCTACCGCAGTGAGGCTGTAGGACTGGGATACCTAAACCCGCCAAGACGTGTACGCTAACTGGCCAAAACATATCAAAGATTAAAATTTCAAATAATACTTTTCACTGTTTCCTGGTTTAGACCGTTGTTTTATTTCCCGATGCGCTCTCCTCTGCTCCCCCCACCCCTCACTTGAGGAGGGGAATTTAGGAAAAGGACCCCAACACCAGTATAAACCACAGCAGGTTACGCTCAGCCAGTGCAGGGGGGGCGAGCTGCACCCCCCAGCAGTGAGTGCTGGTGCCGCACACAGCGAGCAGCGCAGCTCCAGCCAGAACGCGACAGTCACCGCGTCCGGCAGGGCCGGGCTGGGGGCACGGAGTGGGGCTCAGGGGTGGGGGGTGGGCGAGACCCTCCAGGGGCGGCAGCCAGCACAGGGAGAGGGTCGTCCCAGAGAACCTCCTAATGTGCAGGGAGCGTGAGTTCGTGGCACGGAACGCTTCTGTGGGCCAGCTCGGGGCAGGTGCCCGGGCTTTCGGCCCTCCCAGCTTTGCACCTGGCTGCCTCAAACTGCTCAAGGCCTTGATCACTGTGGAAACCTGCATTCCACCCCTGGCCATCAGCTAACGCAAAGTGTCCTGTCAACTTTGTTCTCACAGAATGAAGTGCTGCCGTCTGCTCTAAAATGCAGCTTTTCTGTGCAGAAAATTAGTTCCATGATTCTATCCCAGCAAAACCAGGACACACTGAAACCTGAATTTTGGTACAGTTTAAAAAAAAAACTGGTAGAGGATGAGAAGGCTCGGTGAAGCTCCCACAAATCTTTAATTTAAGGTATCTTTTCTATATGCAAATAATTATAAAAGTGTTGGCATCACATCTGGACTTTTTTGTTACACATTCTCTCTTAAAATGGGGAACAATTAGGATCAGAACCATATGAAATACTTGAAGGCCCTAAAATATGTCCACATTTTAGGTGTTACAAGTCACAGCCTTTATATGACTATATATATCTTGGATATGTGTTTTAAGGATACAATTATGACTAAGACAGTGAAGATAATGTTTCAACAACACATTTTCATTCCCAAATATCTAAACAATTTCTCTCATTTCCATAGCAAATGTCTTAAGGAAAGTGAACAGACTAAATAATTTCTAACAGTTTCCTTTTTTTTTTTTCCCAGGGGAATCTTGAAAACTGCTTTTAAAAATCACCCACATCTATTCCATATGCAACACGTTAAATGAATGTCAAGTTATCACCACATTAGCAATGGAAAGATGTTTTTCAGTAGAAATTTATGCAGCAGGGCAAACTCTGAAAAGTGTTTGCCTTCCTTTTTCTGCATTATGAATTTATTTTCTGGAAAGATGTGAATGGCTTCCTAACACTGAATCCCAGCTAACACAATTATTTGCAAAGAGTAGGACTTTGATGGCTTTTTTCCTTAATGCAGCAAGAGTGAGAGTCACTTCATACAGGGAAAGAGAGGGAATTGTAGGAAAGAGATTCCTTCAGAGCATTGCTAAGGTGAGACCTGATGGTGCTGGGCATGTAAATGTACCTGCTGCTGACTAACTGAAACCACTGGCCTTGGCAGAGTTGAAGTTCCTTCCCTGTGGCTGCCCACAAGGTGTGGCAATCAGCATCCACTCCCATCCCTGCAAATGATGTTGCAGAAGTCAAGACGTTTTGACAGTGCAACCTGAAGTTCGAAGATAACGATTTATCTAACGTGTTTCCCCAAAATCACATTGACATGTGACGGTGCTGTGACCTTTAATTGATTTTTTTGTGTGTGTGTCAGCTGATAGTGTTTGGCAGTAGATGAAAGAAGCACTGGATGATGTGGGTATGAAGAGTAAGGCATGGGAAAGGAGAGTTACAGAGAAAGACAGAAGAGAAACATTTACATTTTGTTGAAAAACTTCCAAAATATGTTTCTCCCCGAAACTGTAAGAACAAAATCAGACTGTTTTTAAACTCCTTTTTAATAAGCAGTTTGGACAGTCCGCTATTACTGGTGGGACAAATGAGGTTTGTAAATTGCTGATGTTTGGGGATAGGTGAAATCTATTTGCATTGTAAGACCAGCTTTATGTCAGCTCCTGTCTGTACGCTTGAGGGTACAAAACGATCTCTTTCAGAGAAATTTTCAGAATTACTAAAAGCGGTGTACCTATGTGTACAGGTATGAGGAGAAACCACAAAGAAATAGAAATTAAATAGAAATTCTGGTTGTTTATTGTACCCGCTGATGTGGATGCAATACAAGTACTGTGTGTTGAGCAATAACCCAACACTTACCTTCTGAAGAGGCTGCAGAAATAAGTATCATAACCCTATTCCTCATCCTAGAAGAAATTATTACCTACTTCAGGTTTTTTAGTGGCAGCAAAATTTCTAAACACTGAGATTTCCCTTTCTAAATGTTAGGATGAAACTGCCAGCCAGTTCATCAGCAATTCCACTCTATGAAAAGACCTATAATATCTCCTAGGTCAGGAAAACACTCTAAACACTCTAAATTTAATACATTACTAAGCTATAGACTTTCTCCTGGGAGAAGAAACATGTACATCTGTTTCTATCGATATAATTTGTGGTGAGTTTGTTAGTGGAAAACAAGCAAGTACCTGTGGTGACCAGCTTTAGCTTTAGATTTTTTTTTTACACAACAGCAGAATATTTTGGTGAAAACACTTGAATACAAATCTTTGAAGACTATTATCTCCTCTGTGTAGCTTCTAAAAGATCTCTCATATCATTCTGTTTGTTTTTTTAAACAGCACTCAATTACATTTTTAAAGGTTTCTGTTAACCTCTCTTTTTGAGTTAGACTCAAACCATTCACACCAACAACATTCTTTAATAAAAACTTAAGTCTGATTTAAGGGGAGGGGAACCCTCTGTTACGCCTTCAGAAAATTGCTACAGGTAGTATAGTCGTAACATCCAGACGTCACTTTAAAGACACACAAACAGAAATTCCTTAGGTAAATCTTTTTCCTTCAGAGCACGGATTGTAGCTTTATTTTGAAACCATTTAGATCATGTTATTATTTTTGATACAAAAGCTGCAAAATTTATTTTGTATAAGCAAAAAACCATAAAATATTCCTAGCACTAGCTTATTTCTAAATCACTTTAAAGAATGGTGGGGGAACGGGGAAAAAGTCGTCTGTATTATGTGGTACCCAGTAAATATTGTGAGGTTAGATTCCTCAACCTACTGTAGTCATCCTGCTAGGTTATCCCTTACAGTGGTTCCCAATTTTCTGCTTTCAGTAAAATGTTAGTTCTCCTTCATAAGAAGTCACCAAGATATGATTTAGGTCATCATGCACTTTAAATATTTTAGCATGAAGTGTTTTCTTATATCTTAGCACCATAATATCATACTCTTTTGTCAAGCTGGAAGAAATCCCACCTCTTGAAATAGATGGATATTTTGCTGTTCATTTCAGGAGAATGAAGAATTTCCATATCGAGCATTTCTTTAAAAATATTGAAATAGTCCGTGAGGTAAGGACTTACTCATCATAAACGAAGACTACCACAGTCTAGTCATTAGTTACTGAAGCTATACCTTCTTCATGTACAAAATAGAAAGTTTTCATAGCACAAACAAACTTTAACAAGTAGAGGTTCAAAGTCTAGGACAAAGCAGTAAAATGCATCGTGTGATTAAGCTGCTGAAGACTGACATCTGATGTTTTCTGAGTATCCATTAAAAAAAAAAAAGAAAATAAATTGCAGATTGGAGTAATACATTCCAGATACTTTCTTGGTCAAAAAGGAAAATAGAAATCCAGCATGCATTTTTTGTTCCATAAGAGGTGAGAATGCTGGTGTCCTGTTCCTGCAGCAAGGGCAGGAGGATGCCCAAGGCAGTGACACAAGCTTCTACGTGGAAGAAGGAGCTACATCCAACTGGTGGTGGCCTCTCAACAGAAAAGAGACCAATAAAAGTTGGTTGGGGATATGAGGAGGTGAGGCGGTGCTCTTCTGCTTGGCATCCCAGTTCAAAGCTAGCCTGACAGCTGGAGCTAATGCAAAAGAAGCACGAAGAGCTTGGAGGAAAAGTCAGCTTCAACCAAAAAGCTTGGAGAAAAAGTCAGCTTCCACTTGGCTGCAGTTTCTGGAGAAGACAGTGACTTCGTCTGCTAGCCAGCTCACCAGGTCGATGTGTGAGTGGGCTGATGGAGTCCACAGGGGCTGTCTGTTACTAAGCCTTGCTAACAATTCAAAACCAAAGATTTGCAATGCAAAAAACCAACAGAAGTACTGTGTGTTGGAGACTCTGAATTTCAAGTAGGAAATTCAAAATCCATATTGACCTCCCTCCCTAGGAAGGAAACTCTTAAACTGCGCAGTCATCTTTATTCAACATTATGAGATTCCTCCAGCAGCCCCTCAAAGTCACCTGGCAGAGAACAGGGATCGTGGATTACGCAGCATTCCCTCATCAGGGGGGTTTTCCAGGATCTGACACTTGATTATACTTTCCATCCTTTTTCAATAAAAAGGCTGTAAGTATTTTTAACGAGAGTACTGAAGTGCTTGTGTGCATACATTACACATATAATAATGTGTACATCTGCTAAATTATAAAATACAATGTATATATCCACAATATATCTAAGATATAACAGGCATTACAGAATTCCAGGGAACCTTCAAAACCAGCCTCTGAATCACTACTGGTTATTGTTCAGTGGTTTAGGAAGATGAATGATGCATCTCAAAGTGACATTTTTCTACTGTGTTTTGTAGCTAGTTGCTGTCCCCAAGGCAAGACATCTGCGAGATACCACCATCATCAGGCAGGTGCACACATAACAGGCACAGAGACCTCTAGGCAGCAGCTGGAGAGGGGCAGCCTTCCCCAGCCCATTGCTACCTGGAGGCTGCGCTGCATCTGCGAGGTGGTGGCAGGTCATGCACAGACCTGCACAGTTGCTCTCTTGTGCCCCTCACCTCTTTCCAGTCATGCATCCATTTGCACTTGTTCATTAAATAGTTGACATTGTCTGCAAAAAGACCTGGGAGGCTCACGCTAGTCCCCAGCACCCCCCAGTCAGTGTCAGCTCTGGAAAGAGCAGGGACAATCCATGTGGACAGAAAGGTTTAAGGAACTGCCTTTGCCCTCAGAGCCATTTCACCAAAGGCCTGACTGAGGACATGCTGCCAATAAATTGCCTCTCCAGCAATATTTATCCTTAGGGCTGGTTTTCAGAACATTGGCAGCAAGCAAAGGACACTGTTCCCAGACAGAGATGACGCAGAGGCTCTCTCAGATGACACAACGCCTTGTTGCTTTCCCTCTTTCCTTCTGCAGAAGCAAAAGGAAAACACAGCTGCCAGCTCCTGGTGCACAGCCAGGTCCCAAGCCAGGTTCTCCCCCACCTCCAGCATGATGCAGCTGGCAGTCAGGATCTAACATGAACAAGTCCAGACCCTTGTACTTTCCCTGTCCCAATCAAAGCAGGGAGTATGTCCACATATTAAGCCACTCTTAGTTCACTGGGCTCCTCAGCAGTAAGATGCCTTCTTGCTAGAGATGGAAATAGGAGAAAAGAGGAAGGGAGGAAGACAGGCTTCTGTAAAAGCCTCTCCTTTCTTCCATGCTTGGAAATAAGAGGTAACTATGGTTTCCATCGAGTCAGAGGTGGTTCAGACAGGGAGCCCAGCCCAAGCCTCCACTCCTCTGTGGTCGGCAGTGGGGCTTTTCTGCTGGGGGATGGAAAAGACGGTCGCCAGCAAGTCAGTTGGTGTGTTTGGGGAAAGACATTGATATTTAGGAAGTAAAGTGGCATTGCAGCAGATAAACACATCTTTTGCTATTATTGAAATATTTTCAGAATTCAGTAGTTGTTTAGTGCAGAAAAGCTGTGAAGACCCGGTGCCAGATTTGGCATCAGCAGGGATTTGGATGGGAATCACTGACAGAAAGTTGCACTGCTTTTTAAAATAAACTTGGCACCAGACCCCACAAAGTTTACCATCACTGCTGTAGAGAGAAGATCAGTGGAAGTATAAGAAAATATTGGAAACGAATATTTTATGTGAAGGAAAATTAACAGGGAGGCCTAAGAAACAAATTACAGTGTTGCCCTTGTGTTGTGGGTTTGTGTGGCAAGGTTTTGGTAGCGGGGCTGCAGGGGTGGCGACTTCTGCAAGAAGCTGCTGGAAGCTTCCCCTGTGTCTGATAGAGCCAATGCCAGCCGGCTCCAAGACAGACCCAGCACTGGTCAAGGCTGAGCCCACCAGTGACAGTGGTAGCGCCTCTGGGGTAACAAATTCAAGAAGAAAAAAAAAACCGCGGGAGTTTTTGCAGCCAGAGAGAGGAGTGAGAAGATGTGAGAAACTCTGCAGACACCAAGGTCAGTGAAGAAGGAGGGGGATGAGGTGCTCCAGGCCTGGAGCAGAGATTCCTCTGTGACCCATGGTGAAGTCCACAGCGAGACAGGCTGTCCCCCTGCAGCCCATGGAGGAGGGATGATGGAGTGTAGAGATTCCACCTGCAGCCTATGGAGGACTCCATGCTGGAGCAGGTGGAGACACCTGAAGGAGGCTGAAGCCCGCGCTGGAGCAAGCTCCTGGAAGGACCAGTGTATCTGTGAAGAGAGGAGCATGTGTCAGAGCAGATTTGCTGGCAGGACTTGTGACCCCGTGGGGGTCCCACACTGGAACAGTCTGCTCCTGAAGGTCCACACTTCATGGGAAAGACCCAGAGGAGCAATTCGTGAAAGACTGCAGCCTATGGGAAGGACTCACATTGGAGCAGTTCATGGAGGATTGTCTCTTGCGACAGGGACCCCATGCTGGAGCAGGGGAAGAGTCCTTCCCCCGAGGAGGAAGAAATGGCCGAAACAATGTGTGATCAAATGACCGTAATCCCCATCCCTGTCCCCCTGTGCTGCTGTGGGGAAGCAGGGAGAGATCAGGAGTGAAGTTAAGCCTGGGAAGAGGTATTTTAGGATTTGGTTTTATTTCTCACTGCTCTGCCTTGTGTTTGCTTGGTAATAAATCGATTAATTCCTCTCTATGTCTGGTCTCTTTTGCCCAGGACGGTAATTAGTGAACAACCTTTCCCTATCCTTATCTTGACCTACAAGCTGTTCATTATACCTTTCTCCTCTGTCTAGTTAAGGAGGAGGAGCGGCTTTGGTGGGCACCTGGACTTCAGCCAGGGTCAACCCACCACAACTTGTTATTCCACGTCTTAGATTTTTGTGTAAAAAAATTAGATAGAGTTTTTGTATTTTGTTCTAACTTGGAGATGATCTCAGAACGTTTTTAATGAAGTACTCTTTTACTTGTAATTTAGTCTTGCTTGTATCTCACACCTAGGTGAGAGTGAACATTTTCTTTGATTCAATGGTCATGAAAGACTGCTCATGACGTCGAAGAAACTATGCTG
Source organism: Psophia crepitans (assembly GCA_013399095.1). Classification (NCBI taxonomy): domain Eukaryota; kingdom Metazoa; phylum Chordata; class Aves; order Gruiformes; family Psophiidae; genus Psophia; species Psophia crepitans. The sequence continues at coordinate 51,157 of VWZZ01003787.1, read as the reverse complement.
ATATTTTTTCTGCGCCCTTTAAAACCTGCTCACTTAGTACCCATTAAAAGCAGAAAAAACAGTAGAATTGGAAAAAAAATGGTATAAATGTCTTTCCTGGTTATTATTCACCTTTCAATAGATGACTAGTTTGATTTTTTCCAGAAATATCTGTTTTAGAGTTGAACCCCTTTTTTTGTTTGATTAACTGTATGGGATGAACTAGGTTTCAATTGGAAGAACATTTTTACTGTCTGAAGAAATTATATTAATATCTGCACCTCCTGGATATTAATTAACAGGAGTTTCCAGAAGTTGGCTTTTGAGCACTGGTGTATTTTTTTCAATTTGTTTCTCATTGATAAGAAAATTAATATATAGAAAAAAGCCTACATAATAAGACTAATCATTAAGACACATCATGATGCGGTGCGATCCCTATAATTAGAGTAGCCTAATGTGCTGTTTAACGTCAATTACACTAGCAAGGTGTCATGCATTCAATGAGATGTTTCACGGCATGGGAAAACAGACTTTTGTTCCTGTTGTTTATTTTCATAACTGGGCAAGTGGGGTCTGTGGCTGATCGTCATGTCCTTCATGCTTCCAAATCAAATTTGAAAATCAGGTATGATAATGGACCTAATAAGATAAAGCAGATTAGTTACTACAGTGTGATGCTAAGTCTGCTAATTAGCTGTGCTTCTAAATCACTGCATGAGAAGCTGGCTATTATCAGGGAGTTGTTTTTATCTCTAACTGGAAAACAGGTTTCATGAAGAATAATTGCCTGCTAGAGCAAACGCATTGAAGTCCTTCAATCATTAAAATCCCTATCCTTCAAATGTGCAGGCAACTCTCCCAGTTCCACCAAATTCAGTGGAATAAGCTCTATATGTTACTATAAATAGATTGCAAAATTCCAGTGAAATCAACTGGGGAGGAAAAAGTATAGTGAAGTATCTAATCTCAGCAATAGAAAATATTTCTTATTAAAAAAATCATTAAAAATTCAGACTCACATTTGTTTGCTACCTACCAGAGCTGAAGAATGTCAAGAGGATTTACCTTTTGTATGTGGAAATTCAGTGACTGATGGATAATATAAATGACTGTTTGAGAACTAAATTCTGAAGTAGATGCTATTATACAGTCTATGCCAGTGAACTGAGTGCTGCGGTATCTTATTATTACTTAAGAGTCTTTTTTTTTTTAACAAAAACAAACCATCTATTATTTTGATTACAGTAGATAATCAAACCACTAGCAGAACACGTTTTCATTAAAATAGCATAGCTCTCTTTAAACGCTTTGTGAAGTCTTGTCTTTTTTACTGAAATTTCATTTATGTAAGGAAAAACTAGTATGAAAGGCTCTGGCAATGTCATAATAGCTCATTTTGACATCTTTAAATGAAAGTCTTATACTTCCCTTTTTGAAATGGCTTTTTACTTTGATTTTTGTGTTTCATACAGACATATGTGAGATGTGTAAAAAAAATCTAAATTGGAAAGAATTGATCCATCTGAAACTAGATATTTTTCATTTTGCAGAACAGTTTTCTTGAACTGGGATAAAAATGTTTCCAGAAAACTCAAAGTTCCAAAAGCATTTGCATTCTCCATATAGCTCTACCTTTGCTTTAAGTTATGGAACAGACATGTTACCAGTGTTACAAGTAAAATGGCCTATAATAACTCTCTACACTGATGTCTATCCTGGAAGTGTGAACAAACACGAAAGCTTTAAGAGAAGCAGCTATCCAAGCTAGCACTTTTGGAGGGTTAATCGGAAATTAAGAGACAAGCTCTTCTCTCTGGTGGCTCCATTTTGCAAACTTTTGAAGAGAAGAGCTAAGACAGAGGAACCACAGCCTCTGAGTATTTCCTTCAAACAGCCAGCATCCACCCTTGTATGATGGAGACGTTCTTTGGAAGAAAAGGAAAATCAGGCCCTTGAAAGCTGAGAAATGTTCATGCCTTGCTTTTCCCTTTCACGATTTCCTGCAAACCAAGCAGTGGTCTTCGGCTTGTGCAAAATGAGGCTTATCTATCTCAGTGGCTCTTTGTGGTTCTCCTGTAAGTTGTCTTTGAGACAGCAAAGAAATGGAATCAGAAATGGATGAAATTTAAGTATGTCATTCTAAAAATGAAGGCAAAATAAACAAACTTCTTAAGCTTTGTGATGGCAAGATGACATTTTTGAGAGTGGAACAGTGGATTTGCCAGGGACCAGACTTCTCAAAGAGACCCAGGTCCCCTGGCTCCTTATGCACGGTAACAGCAGGTTGTGGTGCAAGCTGCCACCCAGCCTGGTTCTGTTTTGCAGCTGGCTTCAGCTGATTACATGGGCCTTGTACTGCCAGACAAGTGCCCAGACAAGGTCTGATGCCAGCCAGGAGGAAGGGACATGAAAAGCTGCCAGCTCAGCTGCTGGCACAACCTGCTACCTCGCCTCTCCCATGACAGCAAGGAGGAGTGAAACAGAGTCGGTGACACAGCAGCTCTGAGAACAGTTCTAAGTACCGATGCGATTGCCTGCAGTGTGGTTGGGAAGTGCACTTTGTGTCTCCATCCTGAACCTTTTCAGAGATGCTTCTGCAGAAACACTTCTGAGCCAGCTCAGTCCAGCCAATGATATGAGACAAACAGGGTGCAGATATTCTCTTTGATGTTGTGGTTTTGCCCTCCTAGACCTACGCCTACAGCCAGCAATGAACAGCCCTATGTGCGGCATCTAAAAGCCAGAAGCAGGCTTGCATGTTTCCCAGCTGTTAAAAAGCTGACAGCCCACGCTGTCCCTCCTGCCGCAGCAGCTGCTTACTTTCACAGTGGATGGGCAAGGGGAGGGGATGACATGCCAAGGCAGGACAACCGGCAGGGCTTTTGGAGGCGAGGAATGACAGACAGTGCTATCACTGGGACGTTTCTCACAGGAGAGAGAATAGCTCGGGTGACTCTGCCTGCCCGAAGTAGGCTCCTGGTCAGGGGAAACAGACGTTGCTGATGTGCTGAGCATGTCAACACCCGCTGCAGGGTTTCCAAAAGTGAGTCGTGATTGTGCAAGCATCTCTGCCCTTCTGTCTTCAGAGAATAAGCAGACACTCCGGACTTGTTGAAAATCCCTAAAGGATGGGAGGTGGGATAAATCCAGGCTTGCGTGGTGCTGGTTTGTAATGCGAGTCTTCCTGGTTCTGTCCCCAGAATAGTTTATCCTCAGGCTATGTATCAGCTTACCAGGGGGAAAAACAGAATGACTGAAAATGTGTTATGTAAAACCAAATATATAAACAAGTTGAGATAATCTCTATGTTTTCCTTGGTTTCTGTTCGTTATGAGGTACATGACCAATTTATTTCCTTTTACTGTTTTCCCCAATAACCTAGCTAAGTAAACACAGTTCTGACAGCATTTGTAATATAATAATACATGCACATAAGGTCTTGCATCAATAATTCAAGCAGCCTTTATAAAACATAATAAAAAAACCTACAGAGTAAGTGAAATGTCTATTTTTCTCTCTTTTTCTTTTCTTTTTTCTTTTTTTTGTGAGTCGAATTCATACCATTTGTGTGGTGCAGATAAATTCCACTTTAGAAGAAGTTTATAGTATTATAGTGAAGACTATCAGGAGAACCAATTAAAAACTTGTATATGACTTGCTGTTTATGGTAGTTCTGCTATATTATAATAATAATGCTCAGGTATTGAAAGATTTCCCACATGATGCTGTAAATGTAGTTGAATTCTGATTTCAGTAATCTTTCTCTAACATCAATCCTTACTGGAACACATGTGGGGAGAAGCTACAAAACATGCCTATATGTAACTCATTCCATGTTTGGCTTTGATTTTTAATACTGCACAGTTCTACCAGAGCAATACAAACTCCAGTACAGGTAATTATTCAAACTACATTTAGAGCTAGATCTCCAGAGATGAAAAGCTGGAGAAATATCCCACTGGATTGACAGGTTTGTGCTTAGAAAACTAAATTCACCCATCTCTCATACATGTAGCTACTAACTTAGTAAAGAATACCAAGTCACTGGAAAAATAAACATGAAACTAGATATTTTGAGATATAGGTACTATGTACTTTATTTTGCGATATACATCGACTGTGGTTTGCGGTTTGAAACAAAAGCAACAGCTCAATAATATCTCCATAATAATAATAATAAGCTTATATCCCAGTACCCAGCCAAGAAACTATGGCCAGAAACAAGTCCCCAGGTCCATATTCTCAGCTGGATGCATGGTCAGAGATGCTGCATAGCCAGTAGTTCCTACTGATTTGTTGAATGTTAACATTCCCTTGTTGTTCATATGAATGTGGATTTAATAAATAGCTTCATGCAGCCAGGGCAGAAGGAAGTTTCTGAGCATCCACGGCACAGTAAGATAACAGGGCCAGCTGCTCACCGAAACCCTGAGCCAGAGGCACATTCTACTGCACCCCTTGACACCCTGTGCAATCTACCTGGGGATTTTATCCTACCTCACCACAACAGTGAGACTGCCAGAGCCTCCTGCCTCTTACTGCTCCAGCCATGCAGCTTAAGCCATCTCGTCGGGTGAATGATGGGGAAAGGGACAAAGACAGAAAAAAGCAGTGGAAGAGCCTTGGTTTGTTCACATAACATCAAGGTGCTTGCAGGCTTTCAAATGTTGTATTAAACTAGTTAATAAGTAGATAAATTACTTTGGTGGAGAGGGGAAGGGAACGTCAACATCTGCTGGAGGAGAGAGAAATGTCACGCAAGTGAGCACACCCTCAGAAGGTTGTACTTCAGACTGTAACATTTTGCAATAAAACAGTAGCATAACTTGGTTTCAGTATGGGTTTAATCTACAACTACCTGAAAGGAAGTTGTGGTGAGCTGGGGGTCAGCCTCTTCTCGCAGATAGCTAGTGACAGGACAAGGGGAAATGGCTGCAAGTTGCACCAGGGAAGGTTCAGGTTGGAGATGAGGAGAAAATTCTTCTCAGAAAGGGTGGTCGGGCATTGGAACGGGTTGCCCAGGGAGGTGGTGGAGTCACCATCCCTGAGGGTGTTTAAGGAAAGGTTAGATGTGGTACTTAGGGACGTGGTTTAGTGGGTAATAGGTGGTGGGGGGATGGTTGGACTAGATGATCCTTGAGGTCTCTTCCAACCTTAATGATTCTATTCTATTCTATTCTATTCTATTCTAATCCACTCCTTGTCATCTTGCTATTTCCATTTGTATGCTACAATTCAGGGTGGTTGGTTTTTTTTAAAGGGGTGCTGAAGTGTTTCATGATTAGAATTTTTAAGGCATTTTAAAATTATCTGCAGAGCAACTGAGTCAGATTTTGATTGGTTGTGTATAATAACAGATGTTTGTTAGTACTGTAGAGCAATATAACAAGATGCTACAAAATGTTCCATTAGAAATGCATATTTGTTATAAGAATAAGAACATTTAATTGATTTACCCTGTGGTAATAATTTTTTTACTCTTAGTCATGCATTAAAATAGATGTATTTTACACAATGACAAATGTACAAAACATCTCACTGACTAAGCAACATCTGCTGGTGTCAGAGTTACCCTGACTGTGAGCACAGTCCTTTCCATCTGTGGTAGATGACTGGAGAGATAAGCAAACTGTGTCATTTTTGAACATGAAAGAAGAGCAGATGTATTTAACCATGGGCTTATAAACAATCTTAAGAATGATAGCAGCAACCTTCCAAAAATCATTGGAGTGAGTACGGAGGAGGGCCACGAAGATGGTCAGAACACCTCTGCTATGAAAACAGCCTTAGAGAGCTGGGTTTGTTCAGCCTGGAGAAGAGAAGGCTCCAGAGAGATCTAATCGTGGCTTGCCAGTACCTAAGGGGGGGCCTACAGGAAAGCTGGCAAGGGGCTGTCATCAGGGAGTGTAGTGACAGAACAAGGAGTAATGGGTTTAAACTGAAAGATGGCAGATTTAGATGAGATATTAGGAAGAAATTCTTTCCTTTGAGTGTGGTGAGGCACTGGAACAGGTTGCCCAGAGAAGCTGTTGCTGCCCCATCCCTGGAAGTGTTCAAGGCCAGGTTGGATGGGGCTTTGGGCAACCGGGTCTAGCGGAGGGTGTCCCTGCCCATGGCAGGGGGGTTGGAACTAGATTATCTTGGAGGTCCCTTCCAATCCTAACTGTTCTATCATTCTATGAAATTGAAGGGGATATTCTTACAACACCATCTGAAGTAACAAATTATTACTCCAGTTTAAGGTTGGGAAACTGAGGCATAGGCATGCAACGTAATTTCCCCAAATCTGCTCAGGGTGACTACTGGCTGTGCTGATAAAAGAACACCGAGCTCCTGGCAAACTAATGGATTTGCTGTAATATCCTCATACATGACACATCCAAGATAAATCACCAGCAGTTAAATTAGAAAACAATCTTCCGATGCTTTCTCATGAGATCTTCTTTTTTTCTAAACCAAAAATTAATTCTTTCTCTTACCTCATTCCACAAAATTACTTTACTCTGAAAGTTGAGACCCTAACACAACTCCAACTAAGATCTGACTTGCTTTTATGTCCTGTCCCCCAGCTAGCTTAGGAAAGGGATTTTGTGCATTTTGGGGGTCTTTCCTGACATGCATTATGCTGCCTGTGTGACCCCCAATTGAGCAATTAATTAGAGAACATAAAATAAAGAGTTTTCAAAAAAGCTAAAACAAAAATCCCAAAGACTCCATTCCTCTGCATGCTAAATAACTAGCCCAGACAAATGTTTTTCTGATAAAAAACCCCAGAGATTTACAGCTCATGTAGAAAAATTATTTAATATCAATATAAACTTTTCCCTTGTTTATTAAAATTTTGTAAAACCTACATCCTAAATTGTTCTTAAAAGTACTGCAGAGAAAAGCTTTTCTCAGGCAGGTATCTCTATTGATCCTGCCATAAACTGGCTGCTCTCACGTCATGGTAAAATCACCTAGCCAAGTCCCATTCCACATACCTCTGAGAATGTCTAGGGTAGCACATCACAGCTTTACTCACCTGAAGTTGTTTGGAACAAAGTAAGCAGAAAACCGAGAGTACTAAATGGCAACATGGTAGATGCTGAACCACTTTAGTAACACGCTCCCTGAGAATTGGGGAACTTGGTAGGACACTTCTAGATAAGCTCCCTTCCAGGTGTTTCCTGAAGGTCTGGTCTTTGCCTTTCCATCTCCTTTGAAAGAGTTTGTGCCTTCTGAAAAATTAGCAAAGTTAAGGGTAGGAAGTGGAAGCTTTTGGGGGCTTTCTTCTTCTGCAGACTGACAATTTAGGAATCAGTAATTGGCATGAAGTTCTCTACCTAACTTTAAAAAACAACTGCTGTTCAATACCATAATATACCTTGGAAAGGGAGTAGCACAGCTTTTCAGGATGTAAAACAAGAAGAAAACAAATTTAAAGATGTTACAGTGTGGTAAAGCCACCACTTGTAGCAACCATAGAAGTAAGAAGAGGATATTTATTTTATATCAAAAAAGAAAATATGATACATGCTTCTGGTGATTGACGTAAGTAATACAGGTACCCACAGTCACACGGACAACTGAAAGTCAAAATCTAGGAGGAGTGTATTTCCTGTATGCTACCGGTATAAGTGCATAAGGTAGGGGTACATTCAAAATAACACTCAATAGATGAGACTAGTCTTCTTTATACTATTTTGGTCGGAGAAAGAGGCCTGCATGTAGATATTAACTTCATAATTCAAAATAGTTCGCTTACCTGCAGTCATATCTGTTTCAAGAAATCTGTAAACTACACATTTCATCTTAAGTAACTGCAAGCATCTGATCTAGTGCAATAGTTTGATAGCTGATAAGCGTAGCATGGAAAAAATGTAGGATTTTGTGTTTCTACAGCCTAACACCAGTCAGACTTTCACTGCTCTGCTGCCTTTGTACCAGCCTCCTTCATGAGAGCATGCATTTTAATGAAAAGAAAAAAAAAAATTTGCAGTAATCAGGTTGAGAAGACAGAGCCAAGGATAGAACCCAGCTTCAAAAAAGCAAAAGCCTGGGAATGTTCTCCAATGGGAAACAATTAGAACAATACAGGAAAGTTAGGTGTTACTGAATGCTACAGGAGGCAAACAGAGCAGCGCAGCCATGGAAACCAGCAGATCTCCTCTGATGGAACGCGCAGAACCTCAGAGGGACGCACAGAACTACGCAGCCTGGCCTCCTTCCTTTCTCTGCTTCCCGCTTACTTCCTCTTCTGTCTCGAGATGTGTCATCATCAGTGGGCAGGTGAAGATGAACTGCCAATCGATATGCCTCTCCGGGCTCCAGAGATAGGCTTTTGAAGCTCTTGTCAATAAAGATAAACACACTCTTTCTCCTGCCCCGAAAAATTGTTATTTCCTCGTTGCCCGAAGTCCCAAACCACCAGACCTATCGTTTCTTTCAAAAAATTTGAGTCCCACTTGAAATCACTGACTAGCTAGCACATGACTGCAGCAAATTGGCACAGTTTTAAATAGTGAATACACAACTTCTGAAAATAAACAGACAAGCTGTTAGACAGTATATGCAAATGAGCCACATATGTAAAAATATATGTATTTTCATAAATTATAAACAGGTACTAGCAAAAAAAATAGAACATGTAAAATACAATACTCCATTCCTCTTGCCTTATTCTCTCTTTAAGAGCCACATGCACTATACAAAAACCTAAAATAATCAAAAATAATGAGCGGCGTTCGTTACTGATGTCATTCCACCAGAGTTAGCACAGACACAATGGGGAAGAGAGTCTGGATCAGCATCTCAACTACCCTTATTTAGATGAGTACTAATTAGACAAACTCCATTCAACAATTGTTCCTGCAAACCCCAATCCTCTTAATATGTAATCACTTATGATAGTCATTAAAAAAGAGATATATTTAATTTAAGGCTATTTTAAAACACTCAGCATAACATAAAAAATTATATTATGCAAACATATAAAATACCTCAAAAAGAAGTAGAAAATAAACACAGATACCACTTACCATGGCTGCCTGTATAAACTCAACATGTTCACATGGTTAATATTTTGGAAATCCAAATAAAGAGGGATAATATTGTCTGATATTTAATTGTTTCGACATACTTCTACATGGATACTTTTTTATCTATCTTTCCCCTTCAGGGAATAGCTCAAGACTGGCAACTTTTAACAGTTATTGTGCAAGGAGTCACGGAATTATTTAATCATAACGACATTAAATTCACATCGACCAAATTTAATTAAAAAGACATTGGGCTTTGTCACAATGTTTCTATCAGCATTTACGTGCAAGTCCAGCCTCAGCTGTGATGGTGAAGGGACCGCATGGATAGGGGATCAATACTTCTGATTTATTTTTGGGTGGGTTGTGGAGTTTTTTTGGGGTGGATTGGTTTTGGGGGTTCTGTGGTTGGGTTTGTTTTTTGGGTTTTTGGGTGGGTTTTTTTTTGGTTGTTTGTTTTTTTTTTTTCCTGATTGCATCTTTTTCCCCTTAAATTTGAGGAATGACTTCATATTTATTAAAGGAGCCACACTGCATGCGGGAAGCGGGGGGGAGACGGACCCGTCCTGTCATCCGCATGCGGTGCCGGTACCCCGTGCGCTCGG
>VWZZ01003787.1:0-29804 GCA_013399095.1 Psophia crepitans | reverse complement strand
GGCGGGCGCACGGCGGGATGCTGCGCTCCAGGTGCGCCCACCTGCCGCCCGCCGCGCCCGGGGCCACCCCCCGGGAAGGGCGCAGTGCGCTGCCGCTGCTCTGCCCGCCCGCTCCTCCGGTATCTGCCATTTCCGCGCTTTTTCTCTGAGCGACTGTCTCCTCCTGTCGCCCTCATTCCGAAAGAGCCGGTGACTAAAACACACGTCCCGCCGCACGGCTGGGGAGCGCGGGGCTGTCCCCGCGCTCGGGGACCTGGGCAGCGTTACTGACAGAGGCTGGCCTGGGAGCGCGGTGCGAGGGGGACCGCAGGTCTCTGGCCACTTAAAGTACCCCCAGGGTCATTAGTTCCTTAGCTCATTACCACCCCCCCCCCCCCCTTTTTTTGCTGGGGTTTGGTAATATTCGGGGAAAGGCCCGGCTCAAAAGCCGTTTGGATGGCTGAGCAAGGCGGGCGATACGGTTTGGCAAGGATTCGTTGCGATGGTCGTAGTCCTAGGCTGAAAACTTTGGGATAAATTACAGAGGAAGTAACGACAGGCATTGCAGTATCGGGGATATAACACAAGGCATTTCTATGTTTGACTGCAGAAAACATATCTTACAGAAAGTGGAAGATTGAACTGAGATGCTGGAGGTAACTATATTTCCATGATAGCTGCCGGAATCAAGCTAGTGGTTACAGCAGCTTCAGGATAAAAGCAACTGTTCCCTGAAAGCTGTTTGATAGCATAAAAAGTGCTCCTCTCCCAGCAACAGGGGAATCCCCAAATCATACTGCACTAAAAGTTTTTATAAGTGAAAAAATACTTGGCCAAAACCGCGGCAGCCTGATTAATAAGATACTTTGTGGATAGATTTATGTAGTTGATCAAAGTTGCTGTACACAACAAGCAGTGGAAACACACTTAATGTTATTTATGTCATTTAATTTTATTCAGTTAAAGGGTTTTGTCCACTTAGAAGATCTGCTCATTGTCCCTGTTTTCCTGTGAAAGTCAGCTCTTACAGACTGAACTTCGTTCTTGGAGGGCATTTATTTGGTACATTTTGCTGTTTGGGTTCTTACAGGTGTTATCCTGCAGCGTAGATGGATGTTAATTAATGTTGTGAGAATCACCGAGGTATTTGTTAGCAATTGCCTTACTGCAGTGCCTGAAGTTGCCATAGAAAACCTGGAAATTGTAGGTTTGGGCCTTTCTCGTTACAAAAATCATTAAAATGAGTAAAGTTCAAGTTGGAAATAAAGTTGACAAGTTTAAACCTCAAAAAAAAAAGAAGTAAATTTCCAAACAGAGTGAAGTCATGACACAGCAGCACTGTAAACAAGGAAGATTGCCAGCTGCGTTTAGATAATTGCCTGCATAGAAAGAGTGCCAATTTTAATTTTTAATTGCAAATGGCAGTTTTGGCAGCTGTAAATGCCAACATTATATCTTTTATCTGAGCAGATCTGTGTGGAAGAGCTTGAAACATTTCTGTAATATAAAGGTACCTCGTAATAACATTACCTTTGAGGATCTGTCACTGTTACAGTGTTTAAGGTGCATTTGAAGTTCCATTGGATTTCAGTTTGACAGCCATCCTCATTGCCAGTCTATAAATTATTTTAATGTATCTATATAATTCTGATGTAATGACTGCCAAGTATTCAGGTAATGTTTTTGGTGTTTCAGGTTCAATTTTTTTTTTCAGCCACCAGATAAAATACAACTGCATCTTGGAAAACATACTTTCTTACAAGATTAAAAAAAACCAACCCACCAAAAAAACCCCAAACAACAAAAAACACACTAAATCAAACTACTTGGAAAAAAAGTCTTGAAGCAGACAAGTAGCTGAGAGTTGCAAAGACATTGCGAAGTATGTGGATGAGATGTCTGCTCCTACCTCTGCTAAGCTATTCTTGACTGCAGCAGAGCCCGTTATAGCCCTGTACTATTTCTGTTACAGGAACGGGCTATCTGGTGTGAGACTTTCTGGGTAGATCACTGGTCTCCGGAAACGAAGTTCACTGATACGCAGGTTGAAGTAACACAAGGGTAGTTTCAGAGTTTCAGCTTAAAGTCGTTGATCTAGAAGTTAGGTTTGCCCGTTTGGTTTTCAAACAAGAAGTGAAGAATTAAGCACCAGTTGCAAAGAAAAAAAACATCCCTGCAGTGATATATTAATTTCTCATTTTCATGGGGAAAAACACTTTAGAGCTGAGAATTGCAAACAGTTCGCTCTTCTTTTTCATTTTTTGCCCTTTGAAATAAGACAGGAAAACAGGCCAGCCACCTGAGGAACAAGCATTTTGACCTACAAGTCAATTGGTTGGTTTATTTGTAAATATAAACTTGCAAAACACTGGCAAAGACAGCTGTTCTGCAAACTTCTGCTACTGGAGGAAGGGTTTGCTCTTGAGCAAAAGCCTTTGACTTCAGTATAGTTATGGTGGGGAGTAGAGCCATAAATTACGTGTTTCTTGGCTCCTTTTTTTGTACCTCAGTAGTTCTTTACGTGGAAGCCATAATTAAAAATCTAAGATTTTTACAGCAAGTTTTTGAAAAACTGCTTTTCAAATATCACAGTCTTCTGCTCTTAATCATTCAGGAGGACCGAATATGTGAACACTTATGAAATCAGAAAAGAACATTTGTACCATTTGTGAGTAATGAGTCAGTAACTTAAACTCCTGCTAGTAAAATATTTATACCACACCACATCACCTACACATGGAGCATGTGCATATTTAACGCGTGCGCACCTATATTACGATGCTGTTATATTGTAACTTTTCAAAAGCGTTGTCCCAGGATGTCATAGGATTTCTTTCTGTCGTTGCTGTTGTTGTTTATTTAGATTATTTTGGGTTGTTTGGCTTGGTAAAAATTTATAGACATTGCCTTAGAATGATCAAAGGGGAATTCCAGATTTGTTGCAAGTTTAACTCTGGGTTTCATCTTCAGTTGTCATAAGGATTTGGTATTATTTTTATTCTTAATTGACATTCTGAAAAAGAGATGGCTTGAGAAGTTCAGGAAAAAATACTACGCTTTGATACTGTTTATCCTGCTAGGATATAATTAGTTGCATAAGTTTCCTAATTTAACATGTTGGATTTATTTCAGCAATAATAAAGTTTCTGTTTCTTACTGACTTCATTGTAATATATTCCATGCAAAAGTCTTGAACGTTTGTTGTGGGGTTGTCCTTCTCTTTACAAAGCCACCACCTTTTTTCTCTGGAACCTTCTGAATCACAAATCGCAGGGTTGGATGCGCGCACAAGGGCAGTATCACTTTGCATGACCTGTATTGATAGGTTTCCTCGGGCATCCTCTGTTGGCCGCTGCTGGAGATAAGCTACAGCGTCAGATGAATTTAACAGCCTGTATGATGTTCTTCTTGGCCTTTGTATTATTGATGGAAAAAGGCTAAAAAATTATTTCTGAGAAAAAAATCTAAGCATGCAATCAAAGATGTAACTAGCTACTTCAGTTTTCCAGATCCGCCAGAACGGACATAGCTTACTAATGATCAGATGGCTGTTGAACGGCAGCGTCTTTCCGTGTGAGCTGACAGCGCTGCATCACACTGTGCCATTTGTATAATCAGGGAGGTTCCACATCTTGATTAAAAAAAAACAGTAATGTGCAGCGGCCTAAATACTTGCTTTTTCTCCTACTATCACAAAGTAGGAGAAATGATTTTATCTCTTTATTTTATCCATTTCAAGGTATCTAATGATATGATGTGGGTACATCTATGGCTTTCATCTTTTCAAACACCATTTCGCTCAGGGTCTGGTGTTTAGATAACATATTTTTATGTGCTTTAAAAAAAATAACAGCATGATATTTACAAATAACATAATAGGATTGACAACACAAATGATGTGGCAAAGCAAATCTTAGGATATTTAGACACACTTCAGTGTAAATCTGCAGTGGTTTGCCACATCTGGGGCAGTCTGTGATTCTACATGTGTGCGTATTTCTCACTGAAACGTTGTTTGGAAGAGACCTTTGGAAGTCACCCGGTCCAACTGGAAGACACACTCTTCCAAGTCATGACAGCCAGGCTTTGTCTGGACTGGTCTTAAACTTCACGAGGTGGACATCCCACCACCTTGCTGGGTAACGTGCAGCTCTGCAACACCCACCTGTTGAATAAAGAGAGGTTTTGACATGGGGAGGGAAAGACATGAGAGCCAACTTGAACCTTCCAAGTGGCGGTTTACGGTCATTGCCCCTTTATGTATCATCTGGCACCAACAAGAACTTGCCTGCTTTATCCTTGTAATTTCCCTTCAAGTAGCTATAGGCTGCTACTAGGTCACCTGTTAGATCACCATCTTGCCATACTGAACAAGCTCAGCTCCCTTAACTTCTCTATGTAAGATGCAAGCTCGAGTTCCCTGACTATCTTGGTTGCTCTCTTGCATCTCTTCCAGCATCTGCACATCCTTCTTCAACTGGGGGAAGGCACAACTGGGTGCTATGATGTGAGGCCACATTGAGTAGAGGAGAAAAATAACTTTCTTCAGCCTGCTGGCCCCACTCATCTCATGTAGTTGTATGCTGCTTTCGTTGATGAGGGCATGCTGTTGGCTTGTACTCAACTTTCTGCATCCACAGAAACGCTAAGGCCCTTTTCAGTGGGGCTGCTGCCCAACCAGTGGGTTCCCAGCCTGTATGGACACATGGGATTGTTCTGCACCAGATGCAGATCTCTGCTTTTCTATTAATTGGACTTCACAGATTTTTATGTTCGTGTCCTGTATTTTCTCGTGGTATCTTTGTCACTATATATTGACCAGACAGATGGAGATAGAATAATCTTTAAAATTTCTTGCACTTTCTCTGTGACTGGCAAAGAAGATAAAATGGTCAACAACACTTCATTCCTCCTCTTTGCTGGTGTTGTTCATGGACAGGAGTCCTCTCCTGGAACCTTGCCACAGGCAATAAATAACATCTAACTTCTCGTCTTCACTTATTTTTTGTTGGAGAGCTATTGCTCACCTCAGGATTTTCAGTAGACAAGGATCAGGAATGTTCATCATGTGATGTATACTTACGTTAGTAAAATACTATTTCACATTTTATTTTTTGAGGCTTGATCTTCTAAGTTTTGTCACTCGTGCTGGCCTTACTTTCTGACTCAAGAGTAGTGATCCAGGGGAAACATCTAATTTGCCACAAAAATCAAAACTGATCCTCAAGCTTCTAGAAAGAAGAGAACAGTGGGCTTTCTTTGAGAAATAGTCACCAGGACCCGGATTGGGGAAAGTCCATGCATGTGAACTTTCTTCTATTTCTCATAGTGTTTATTTCTCAAATGGGATTAGGAATTGTGTATAGGAAGGTGAATAGTATCTTGGGTTAGTGTTTGGGTTTCAGATTTTTTAATAAATGTACAACCTTTGAGAGAAGGGTCTTCTCCACCTTTTCTTCATCTTAAAGCAAAACGTGAGTTAAGAGCTTTATTTAATTATCATTTTGCTTTAATTTTTTCCCCTCATGTAATTAGCATTATATTTGGGGGTGAAAGTTCTATTTTAGATCTGTTTTTGTTGGTGTGCCAGTCTTGGGCATGACATTTCTTGTCTTCCTTATTGTTTTGTATGATATGGGTACTCTTGGTGAACTTTCTGTGGTCTCATATGGTGAAAGAAGTTGCTTGAAATTATAGATTTTGTTCAGGGCTCAGATGATCTATGAATAGGTAATGCGGCATTAAACGTGCTATCTTAAAGGAGCAGTTGTTTCAGAGGGTGCAAGAAAGATTTTTAGAAAGATTTTAGTTGCCTGTGAGCCAGTATTTGTGTTTCAATAGCTTAATTAACCTTTTTTTCCCCCAATGCTTTTAAAGTTTCTGTGGTGTTTGGCTTTTTAAAGCAAAAATAAGTGTCATGGTATCTACACAGACTTGATGCTCTTTCCATGCTCCAAATCTGACTATATTTTTAATAGCTATTCACCCTGTCTTACGGTTGTTGTTTGTAGCTTAATTAAGTTTCCCAAATTGAATGAAAGTACAAATTGAACTAATATTTTTGCAATAATTGCAAATAATTTCTAGCATCAACCGAATGGAATACCAATGATCATTCAATTATTAATAGTGATTTCCCTATTCATGAGAGTAAATATCATTAATATATTTACTAATACTCATAAAAATGCAGTGAAATTTTTCATAAAATTTTCAATGGAAAGGAAAAGCACATCGTTCATAACTTTATTAATCTTCTTATGGAGAAAATATGTAGAAAAAACCCCTTTTATTCCTAGACAATATAAACTCCTGACATTGCGAATAAAAATCACTGCTCTAAGGTAGCTGTTTCTTAATAATTCAAAGGTGAAACTTGATTGCCACATGTTTAACATTTTTCTATGGTTCATATTTTCATTACCATAAACGTCTGATGAAAATTAATGAAATTTGCCACTGAGTTTAATTGAAGCAAAAGTAATTCTGCTGCACACAGGTAAAAAAGATGGAGTAGAAGGCATAAACAATACTATCTAATGGAAAATCTTTAACGTGTGTACATAATAGACATCATTTGCTACATGATTCCTAATGAGGCAGATGTTTATTCTTACAGTAAGTGTTGCTCTTTCCCTTCGCAAACCATTAACACAACAGAGCATGCATTCTTGGCTTTTGTATTTAATGTTGGTTTATTGAGATTCACTTCTAAGTATGTATTATATAAACTATACTGAGTTTGAGGAAACTTGTATTTGTTTTTCTCCTTTCTTGCTTTCTCTGAGAGATTTTATTTTTATTTTAAGTTTGGTTTACAGATTTCCTGACAGGGAGCAGATGTAGATTACCCAAGGGATTGTCACCGCAGGTCAGGTAAGGTAGAAAATTCATCAGCTGTACAGTTGATCAATTGCAAAATAATTTTAAGCAGTTGCTGTGCTCATGTGCAAAATGAACTTCCTTTAAAGATGCTAATTAAAAGTTCAAAGGGTGTCTCACAGGTCAGCCGCACTTAATCAAGAAATATTTTCAGTTTTCTGCTGTGTGTTAGATTTATCTTGTGATAGCTCTCTGAGTTGCAGTGTAATTGCGTTACAGGAAGCTCAGCAAAACGTTCATCATTTTGGGCACTGAAGTGTAGTCTCAGGCAGTGTCTTCTACTTGAAAGACTATGTGATTACTTCTTAATATACACAGTCTGGTCCAGTGATTCTGAGGTGGACACAGTCCTCCAGCTAGACGTATTTCAATTTCTCTGGCCTTCACCCAAGAAAATCTTCAAGCATAAATGTGTGTATTTTCCTTAACAGAGATGGACGTAACTACGTATGTAAGCATTTTCTTGAAGAGTGAACGATTTTTCAAAGGCATAGAGTACCTGCAGCTTCCTTTCATTATTCTATTGTGCATTCAATAGGTAATTCACTTTTTTCTCCTCACTTGTACAGAATGAATTTTAACAAATGAATCATGCTCTTAAACTGATTAGAAATAACGAAGAAAGGAAGTTCTGTACGTGCCCACTTCTTGATTTAAGCAATATATTCCTGTTTGTCTTGGCTTCCTTCTTGCTTTGAGACTCCCTAGTTCAAGAAAGCAAACATATTATGCCTTTCAAGATTTCTGTAGAGTTTTAATTATTTTATTGTAGTCATACCCGATGTCATATGGTAGGTAGCAACAGACTGGTGCTAGAAGTCAAATATGGCCAAAGCAAGAAAGGAAAAACTTTCTGCTTTGAGAGGAAAAAATGCTCCTGAACACATTCAGATTCCTCTCCAGTTCAGTAGTGTCATAGATTACAGCATTTGCACACACACCCTTTTGAGGTCATTCAGTCAGAAATAGCATCTAACTTCTCCTAGGGTATTAAATTTAATTGCTCTGTACAGCCTAAGCTCATCCATAACCATGGTATCTGAGAATTACCCATTAGAAGCAAATGCACAAATCTTCTTTCAACCTCTCATGGCAGGAGTGCACTTAAAAGTTACTGCTGGGGCCTTTCTAAATAAGCATAAGGATCCTGACATACTTGAGAGGGCCTTTTGTGGGAAAATTAACATGAAATATTGTTTTGGATGTGTTTCTGTAAGCAGTGCGGGTGGAGGGCCACTGATCCTTGGCAGAGAGTTTGGAAATGTAGGAAAGCCTCCCCAGGAGACAAGTCTGTATCAGTAACCACATCTTTGCAATGGCCAAACTGCCATGTCCTCAGAGAATGACAGGTGATGGTGACTCCGTTGAAACTGGTGCAGTGAAGCTTGAATGGTGTCTGCACTGCAGCAGGAACTGGTGAGCAGCTGATGTCCCCTTCCCTTCAGGTGGCCCAGCACTGGAAAAGAGGCGTTGCTGTGTTGCCAGAAAATCACACAGCAAACTCATCGGCTTGAAAAACTCTTTTACATCCAAGAAAGTTATGCTGACTGAGTCTAGAAGTAGTCTCTAAAACCATTAGGAGGAGAGAAATCTGTTTCTGCTCTCGTCTCCGTGCATTTGATACTTTCCTGTAGAGTCAGGTTTTTTCATCCGCATTAGATGAACCATTGCCACAGAAAGCAGCACAATCTTGCTCTTTGCTGCTTTCTGCAAAAGGATGCATACTGGTGGCAGAAAATTTAAAGCAGCATGTGAATGAGCTGCTTCCAGGTATCTGTGCCACAGGGAGGAAAGAAGAGCCTGTGCTGGCAGTTGGAGGGTTTTTCTCAGACCTGTCTTTTAGACCCTTCTGAAGTGCAGTTGGAAAACAGACCTTAGAATCATAGAATCATTTAGGTTGGAAAAGACCTTTGAGACCATTGAGTCCAACCATTAACCCAGCACTGCCGAGTCCACCACTAAACCATGTC
The DNA here is from genome assembly GCA_013399095.1 of Psophia crepitans. NCBI lineage: Eukaryota > Metazoa > Chordata > Aves > Gruiformes > Psophiidae > Psophia > Psophia crepitans. Next base: position 20,973 of record VWZZ01003787.1, on the reverse strand, counting down.
CCTAAGTGCTATGTCTTCACATCTTTTAAATACCTGCAGGGATGGTGACTCAACCACTTCCCTGGACAGCCTGTTCCAACGCTTGATAACCCCTTTGGTGAAGAAATCTTTCCTAACATCCAAACTAAACCTCCCCTGGTGCAACTTGAGGCCATTTCCTAACAAGTGGTAGAACAAACGAAACCGACACTCACCTCGCAATGACGTCCTTTCAACCTCCTTTTCTCATGCCTTTGGCCCCACCTACTTGATTTTACCAGAAATGTTAATTAAACATTTTTTCAATGTTCCAGTACACTTCCTGTGCAACTATAGTTAGTTGCAATAAGTAGGCATGCTCTCAAGTGGTTTATTCAATTCAATAGTCATTTAATCTGTAGATGTTTCTCTTTGAGATGTCCCGACTGCATCTGTAGATTGAAGATGAAGCAAAATTCGGAGTAAAAGAGGAACAGCTTTGCTAGCATCTGTGGGTGTTGTGAATTTTTATATAATAGAACACTTTGTTCAAACAAATGTATTTCTTTCCCCTTAAGCTTAGAAACAATAGATTTCATTTGGTGGTTGGAGATACTGTCTGGAAAGAAGTTAGTCTTTCTCAAAGGTCACACTGACTGCTGACTAAACTCGTGATTTGGCTTCCACAAATAATCTGTTTGCTGAGGTATTGGAATAGAGAGGTTATTGTAGGCAGTGATGAGGTAGGTGATGATCATGAATTATAAATACTCTTGGGAAGGAATTTTGATTTTCATCCTGAAAATGCTTGGAGACGTACTCGTTAGTGGTATTATTAATAGTTTTAGGCACTTACATAGTAATTAGCAGAAATCATGAAACTGAGCATTGATAACAGCTCTGTCTTTCAATCAGAGGTGATGGCAAAACCCCATTTGAATTACAGACATGTTTATAAAGCTTCTGAAGTTATACTTGAGAAGATTCTTCTATGGAAAGACGAAGGCCTGTCCTGAAATCGTCGAAGCTACTACATTATGTATGTGTGGGCACTCTGCGTGAGATTTTGCTGTTTGGAGATATTATGTAGGGAGAGTTATGGTGAGAGCATTTGTGGAGTTGCAGAGTCTACTTGATTGTAACAGTACTTGACTGATGCTGAATATTATTTTCAGATTAGAAATGTATTTGTCTTATAATATGTTTTTAATTAACATTTTCCCCCTTTTATTATCTGCTTTCTGTAGAGAGAAAGTAGAAGTACCAGTGTGAATCACTTTATCAGATTTATATATAAATAAAACATGGTATTGATCTTTACATCTTTCTTCAATTGAGGTCTTGACCCTGTGTGCAGACCAGAGGAAATAATCAGTAATATTTTTACTACGACATGAAGATTTTATTCACTACTTGATTGTGTTTCTGATCGCTTTTCCTTTGGTAGATGTTCGTGTAAACCTTGATGCTGAGATTGAACCTTAGCTGGTTTATTCCCATCTGGGTCCACTCTCCGCTGGAGCTTACGTCACTTTTTTAGCTGCTCTTGTGGGTCATTTGATGGGAAGGGATGCAGCTGGGTCAAGACAGTGCAGCCCCAATCTCCGACCTCCAGCATGTCTACGTCTACTCTTGGAGGAAAACCTTGGGAGGCGCATCTGAAATTCCAGTACTTCCAAACACCCTTTAGCTCGGTGAGAAATACAGTCCTCAGGGACTTTTTCTGCAGGAAGGAATTCAGTCCATCTTATTCATGTCCAGGGAATTTCTCCTCAAAACCATAGCTGAGTTAATGGTATCCATAAAATATCAAAGACATCTAAAAATATGATGATATTAGATTAAATGTTGTTATTGCTGCTGTTCATTAATGGGAAAGCTGAAGCTGAAGTAGCTGTATCAAACTGAAGCAAGATACCACACCAGTAAGTGTCAGAAGAGAAATATTTACTTGGAAAAATCCTTTGTATGATTATGCTCTCCAGTATTTTTTCATCTGCCCATATCTGTAAATTACCTCACCGCAAGGAAAGGTCACGGCATTCTTTTTGGCTTGCCTTTATCACCAGCTTTAGGAGTTAATCATAAATAAGATAATGGATAGTGACTGAAAACTCAGATATATTAAGACAGCGCAGTGACATTTCGGATACGATCCGTATCTGGAAGATAAAATGAGCTAGCAGAGTGTTCAGTATTTAAGAAATATGATTTTATAAAATTTTGATAGTGTTTTTCAGGTTTATTAATCCCTGGCAAAATTGTATTCTTCTCTGTCCTCAGTGTAAAAGTGGCAAATCTCTGTGAAATAAGAGTAAGATGAAAACAATCCTGGATGAAAGCATGAAGAGTTATAAAGATTTTGAAGACATTTAGAGAAGAGTCAGTCAAGAGATCTGAAGTGTATTTTCATTTTGGGAATGGGATAAGTATATTAGGGAGGCCCACTCATCTCCCAATACCTACTTTTAGCATCCTGCAATGAACCAGCGTTTTCCTTCATCACAGCCTGGTGTGTATCACAGAGCCGTGTCGTATAAACACGCAGGGTATCTGCTGTATGCAAGATGTTGTGATAGCTCAGTAATAAAGTTCTGTCTTTCAGACTGGTCTTAAATTTGAGGCGTACTGTAATGGATATGTGACGTTAGCAGGTTATTCTGTTCCAAGTATGGATCCGTGGATTAATTTCAAACTGAGGACTGCCTTGCCTACCTCTAGAGGGTGTGCAGGTGACGGCAACAAATCACTACACACACAGTTCATACTCTTTTCTGGCAGGAGGGTAAAACTGGTATCTCGCAGTCTAGCCCTGGGAATTGCTGGTTATGTGTGCTAAAACGTCATTAACATTTTTTGTTTGGTTAAAAGCAGTAATTAATGCAGAATACTGGAAAACTGTTAGAATACCTTGTGAAAATGATGGCATGCACAGCTACAGCTCTGCAGGATGTCATTCACGAATCTGCAAACTTCTTCCATGTACCAAATGCAGAAGTTGCAAGTTCATGATTAAATAATACCAAGTATTTCTGTCAGTTTTATTCTTGGGTGTTCTAGTGACCTACCTAGCTGTCTGTCAGTGTCTTAGATCCTCTGCAAACAATGGAATATTCTTCACTAAAGATACCTATCTTTTCTCTTGGACTAATATGGAAAGGCAATGTAATGGCATTGGTCAGCTTTGTAGGCAAGAATGTCAGTTCTCCCCCTACATTTTTCTAAATTACCGCAGATGACAATTTCACTGTCTTTTGTTCAGGATGGTGACCCAGGCATCATTGTTGACATGGACCTTTATAATTCCTAATATGATTTCTGTCTGCCTAATATCTCAGAGGTATCACCTGTCTGTCATCACAGCTCCAACTATTGTTCAAACTCTTAATATTTCAGTTCTTGCAACCTCCTTCTGTCTGGACTCTGCAGTATGCTCTGAGTGCTCATCCCTGGACTGTATAACCACTGCCCCATCGCCCACATTACCTCCTCTTACAGCTTAGGGAGAAAGTTATTTCTGTTAACTTTCAATAGCTGTAAAAAGCAGCTGGCTAGTTAATTTTTAAAATTAATTTTATAACTGAGAAACGAAAGCAGAAATTCAACTTTGTGATTCGTTAAGTGGAAAAAAAAAGCAAATGAAACTGTTCCTTTTTGCTGGGTCTGACGACCTCAGCAGCATGTGACAGACATGCTGTTCATTCAACAATAAACTGTGGGCAGCAGAAGACTAACGTGGGTGCATTTCTAACTCACTGCCACTACATGTAGTTTCAGTAAACCTGTAACTAAAACTGGGGTGTATTTTTTCCAGTCACTTTTTGAAAGTGACACTTATTTTGGCAGATACCGAGCTGTTACATTAGCTGGGAATTTCACTGCAAAACAGTTTTATGAATGTTGAATATCACCTGGTTAATGGGAGTTTTCTTCCTGCATTATTTGGCTTTGCCTGAAGATACTAAGTTAGAGAAATGGATGACTGGTGGAAGAACAAGCAGAACGGCAAAGCAGCTTCCCAGCACGTAGCAGGGACACCAGGATGCAGATGAATTAATGCTGGTAAAGGTGCACCAGTATTACGACTTTTTCTGAGGTTGGAAGCTAAAAACCAGCAGATATTTGGTGGGTGATAGAGACTGGTAAGAAGGTGGAGAAAATAGTCAGTGGGATGCCCTGGGAGGACAGATTGATATCAGTCTCACAGGTTCTTCGAAACAGGCTGTTGTCAAAGTCCTAGGGCTTGACAAACTTCAAGAAAGGTAGACATGAACTGGAGTAGTTTGTTCATTTTAAGTTATGTTTTTATGGAGCTGCTTCTCTCAAAACAGCCTTCTGCATCTGCATACTTTTGCAGTCTGTAGTATGGAATGAGGTTGGACTAGTTTAATTAATTTCAGTTGATTGTATTGCTGCGATATGATCACTGTGTCTTTTGAGACATTCTAACAAACTTCTGAAGTCTTGTATAAATTTTGCAAAATTCTTCAAAAAAAAAGGAGTAAAATAGAATATTTCTGCTTGTGACCTAGGATGGAGTAGCGACTCATATCTTTGCAATGAAAAGTCTTAAATAGTTTTTCTATCTTACCAGCTAAACTCCAGATGATAGGTGTTTAAAATTGGTATATATTGTGTCTAGGTAGGCTGAGTCCACTGTCTCTGCTCTTCGGTTCTGCATTGCATTATTCAATACATTGTGTTCATTAAAATAGACCCTAGAATTTGTGCACACACACACACACACACACGCTCACAGGCTCTGAAGTCTTCTGTTTGCCTTTTTAATGCCTCAGAGACCATGCTGGGAAAGCTAGAAATGTATGGCCTTTCCATTCAGGCAACCATAGCAAACCGCAGAGAACCCACACTTTCCTGAAACTTCACCCGTGTTCACGTAGACGCCTTTGTCTTCCCCAAAGAGAAAGCAAATCAGACTGTCAACTCTTTTGTGCTGAGTGAAAAAAACCCAAACCAATCCACTGGAAAAGCATGGCTATTCCTTTTTTACATGTGGAGAGTCATGGCAAGCTTTTGAGTCTGAAATCAAGCGTTTCTAGATTCTTTTTCCAATGGGAAGGTGAATAAAAGCTTCTTTTTCTTCTTAGCAGTTTTCATATGTTTTCTGAAAAGCCACTCAAAATAAAGATATTAGACTTCCCTTCAAGTGGCTTTTTAGCTACTCTGCCAGTCAGTTTTGTCTTCTTTTGGTTGTGCCTGGTTGGTTTCCTAAGGGACTAATGATCTTTTCCTACTTCTGTGCTCTCTCATTAACTCAAGTCCTCCCTCAGAGGTCCGTGGAACTGGAACCTAAGGGCTTACTAATGGTGACCCTTGTAAGAGGACCCCGTGGACATTGCTGAGGGGTGAAAAGAACACAGCTTTTATCATAGTAGTTTATTTCCTTTGAAATTTCAGCACTATCCTGGAATTCAGCTCACACTGTTTTGGACGTTCAGAAAACTCTCTGATGCATTCAAGCATGAGGATGTTTATAGATATATATATATAAAAGCACTGAGATATATTGCTGTACCCATTAATAAAAGCAGAGAACATGATTTATATTTTGTTGAGTCAAACACTAGTACTTTTGGATAGAGAAGTCTTTAGCAGGTACAAATGGCAGGCCAAATCCTGAAGCTGTTTACTAGCCATTAATTCCAGGCTCAATCCAGAAGCTCTTACTCAAGCAAAATACCAGTGAAGTAATAGGATGCTTTATCTTCGTGTTCTTGAATTTTCTAAGAGTGCTGTGCAATTTTAAAAAGTTTCTACTTCAAGTTTCTATCATCAGCCCTGGGTTATCGCTGCCTTGTGCAGCCTCACGAGTGATCGCCGGGGCTGCGCGAGCTGTGGTATGTTATACGGTAAATCACCCGCAGCTGCAGTGGATCACAATGTGCTGTAGACAATGGGGTTAGGTCTTTGCTTTAACCATTTGCAATGAATAACAGAGACTGTAAGTGGCGAAATACTTTTCCTTGAAAAGTAGCCATTAAAATACTGCTGCAAAAGTAACCATAGAGTTTGGAAAATGATATGGTACAAAATAACGTGTTTTGCCGCATACAGTTTTATTCGTTTCTGAAAATGATTGTTCTCTTGCAGGCATGGAAATCTGGATATGTTCCTAATGTAAAATCAATAAGAAATACTTCAGTTGTTCAAATAGCTCTTAAACATATTTTAGTTTGATAGCTGATTGTGTATTATGTTTGCAGCCTTTGTGCAAAGCAGTGTTTTAATAGCAGAGTTTGCTTCGTTATGAATATAGGTGAAAACTGTTCTTTATATTATCAATCTAAAAACCTCCATGTATTCAAATAATGCAGTTGATGTTAAGTTGCCACACTGCTTGGAATTTATTGCCACATTGCTTGACACGTAGCTAGCAACTAGAAGAACTCCTTGCAACTCAGACTCAAGACTTATCACTTCTGTTTCGAAAATAACCTTACAAGTTAGTCAAATGACTGGATTAGCAAGGTTATTATGGTTCTATGGAACAGCAGCTATTCATGGAAAGTTCTCAATATTGGCATGGATCACTTACTGGTTTCTCTTTTAATTGCTGTCGTCATTGCCTATGTATGCAATGGTTATCAATGACTATAATTGCTTTACAGTTCTCAGGCCATTCTCTTACTGTGATGATTAATTGTTAGCTTTCCTAAAATTCAGGCAAAAAATATCTGAGGATTAATCTACTATTTAGTTTTGTGCTTTGTGTAGCAACTTTGTGTAAGTTGCTAATTAACAATGACCACCCTTGGGGCATGAAACTAGATACCCTAACATTCTCATGATGAAATACATTTTCTTTTGAAATCTCTGGGACTATATTTGGTCCAGTTGATTTACATAGTTTGCTGGCATAGTATTGTGAAAGAGTAAAGTAAAAGAGCTCAGCTGCACCTGCCACATTAGAGATGTTTCCAGGTGAAGAGACCTGGACGAGCACTTTTTTGGGGGATCATCTGGTCAGTTACCCACCTGTCCTGGACCACTTGCAAAGTGAAGCACCCAAGCTTACCATTTTAGCTTAAGGTCAATGTTTCTCGTTGCTAGTTTTGTATTAGTTCTGTGTTTGTGAGAGTCATTAAAGGGATTAAATCTGGCTTGAAGATTGTCTAGAGACAGGGATGATTATCAAGCGAAACAACTTGCGTTTATAGAGGTCTAAAAAGGTGGTAGATAACAGCTGGCAATCGAAGATATCACTGCTTTAGTGCACTTATCCTCACTTGATATTTAATCCTGTTTTGTAACATTCAGTTTAGAATAGTTGGTCCTCTGACTCAGATTTCATAAGGTCACAGTTGTGATGATACTCTCAGGGATAACTACTACTTTGAAACTCTTTCCTGTTGTGATCTTCTTCCTTGCAGGGTGGTGGATGGTGATACGTTACAACTTGCAGCTTGCGATGTTTTATTGCTTAATTTAACCATAGCTTGCATTTCTTATGGTTTGATTGGTTGGCAAAGCATGCAGAAATTCTGAGTCAGATACACCTATTTCTGGATGCCAAATATAATTATGTGCAGCCCTGAAGCAACACATTTTGTGCAACTTTCCAGGCACACAAAATGCAGAAATACACAGGACAGTTTAAAAAATTATTTTGGGGAAAAAAATAGTGCCATTTAACTTTGAATTACGATTGTACTTGTTCTGATCAGTCTTTTGGTAATGATGAGATTCTGCTCCTTTTTTTTTGCTTTTTTTTTTTGGTTTTCATAATTATAACTTTGATACATATGAAATATGCCAGGTGGACATTCCTGGAAATGTAGGTGTCTTGTATAACCTCAGAGTGACTATATAGAACCAGCATTGTCATTAAATTCTACAAATTTCTGTTCTCTATAACCCTATCCTGGGGCATTGCTGTTGAGAGTGAGTTTTGTTTCTGTAGCTTGTGTAGTTTGGTTTGCATGAGCAGCCTGCTAAAGAGTGCGCTAATTAGCGGTACTGCTGTTGGGTGCGTGGTGCCAATTGAAAACAGGACTGAAACCAGCAGTTTGTATTCCAGGGGATGCAGGAATTATTCACTGCTGATAATTTTTCGCTCCTAATAATTGGGTTTGAATTTGTCACTAGGAAAGAGAAGCAAATTGACTATAATTGTCTTACTAAAAAGGAAAAGTATCTGATTTTTTTTCTGTATATTTGAAGACTACCATTCTATTGAACAGATAAGTGTTAACTGCATCAAACATGATTACGTGCTTAATTGCTTGTATGTAAATAACGGAGTAAAATCCTTCTGGGTAGTAATTGAGACACACCTGGGAGCAATTAAATGCATCAGTATATAGTATTGGTTTCCTTGAAATACAATAAATCTTCAGTTTGCATAGCACAAAATCACATACCTCCACGTACTGAAAATATTGCCTCCTAAGAGAAGCGGGTGCAATTTAAAGCCATAGGGAAAAAATTCCATTTGTTATGCACTTTTATAAAGAAACCCAGAATCTATTTCTAGTCTTTCTTTAGATTTAGCTTTAGAGGTGTGCCACAGTTTTATCTACCCTTGGCTGGGAGTGGGCATGGTTTTCTCTGGGAGGTACCAATAACCTGGCTTGCTTTTTGGTGCTCTTAAGCTGCTGGTCTGCTGGTTTTGTGGTAGTTACAAATCTAGGTAGTCAGACTTGAAAGTTGTGATGCGCATGCTAGGTTTGGCTCACTGTGTTTTTATATTTATGGCTAGTTAGGCTTTTTCCCTTTTTTTTTTTTTAATATATGATCTTCTGTGTCTTTCTTATTTCCATACTAAAAATCCTTTACATGTGATCTTTTTTTTCTGTGAAACCTTACCTTAAAATTTAAAGTAATCCATTTAAAATATACATATTGCAAAAATGCATTAAATAGTTAAGACTAGATTATTCACTGTCTTTTATTCAAAATACATTTTATAATCCAGTTAAGTAGGTAATAACAGTAAACACTTTCCCTAAAATTCCGGTCAATGGTATGGACAACATCTTGAATTACCAAGAGGGGAAAAATGAAGTGACATTGGAGATGCAAAGAGTGGAAATATAAAGCTAAAGCTGAAATTTTGGGAAAGTGCTGTGATATTTTTTGTTTATCTTTAAAAAGGGAGGAAATAATTTTTATAACAATATCATTCTAAAACCCATACACAGTAATTTGAAAAGAATAATGTTGTTGGGAATGAACATTTATCCCTTGCTTTGTAGCTTTTGAAACTTTGGCATTTCTTCTGTGTTTTAAGCTTTCCTGTCCTTTCTATGATGTTGATTCTTTCTCTTGATCTAGCAGCCGTACACTTGGTAGGTGCACCAGTGCAACGTGAGCATGTTTAACTATTATTTAGTGTATATGCTGGCTTATTCCTCATGCTAAATGCATATCAGAAGTACCACGAAGTGAATAAATTCCAACAAATTGCAGATCCGCCTTAATGTGTGTCCGTACAATGGACTTAGGGCTTGTATACATGAGTATATATGCATGTATGTACAAACATGTTGTTGAACGTAGCAGCTCCTGATCTCAAGGTGAAATGATGCAGGCTTTCTCCTTTCCACACCACCTAGGGCCAGCTTGCACCAGAGTTGATAGGCTGCATCGATCCTGTCTTATACTTGACCATGGGCCTCTTCTGGGCATCAGGTGGTAGTCCTTTAGCCCTTACACATAGTCCATGGGTTTTTTGGTCCAAACTCATCCATTTTTCTCATCCAAAAGAATGAGAAAATTATGTTGCAGCCCAGCAGAATGATGTTTTTTTCTAGCATGAAACTTAAAGCACGTGTTTTATGACCTGTCAAGTAGCATATGAACCAGATCTGTGGCCACTTCATCTGGTGTCCTTCTCCCCAAAAATGAGGGGTGCGGGAGGAAACTGTCCCTGAATACAAAGAGCAAACCAGGGCCTGAACAGTTGAAGTGTTCAGGAGCGCAGTACCCAAGATCTCCTCCTGGCCACCTTCTCTTTAGCATATCTGAAGATACCTATAGCTCTTTCAGCAGAGCTTCCCTGGGTCATAGTGTAGAAGGGGTGATTGGCAGCCAGAGATAGTGGAGAATATTCTTTGTGTTGTGAAAATGTGGCATTAAAAAAATACCATCCCAAATTTCAGTGAAATTTTGGTTTTAACTGTTTTCCAAATCAAACATAAAAATATGTCTTAGATAAATGCTGTGCATCAGTGTTAGCCACTTCGTACTTCATTTTTAAAATTTATTGAGCTTCACCTCACTGTTAGGACTTTTTCACCTGAAATCAAAATGCTTCACAGGCTCCTTCACATTTCTGTGAAGCGTGAAGAAAATCAATCATTTCCTTTGATGAAAGTTTAGATGCCTGTGAATCAGTATGTTGGGGTTTTTTCAGGAGAAAGTTTTGCTAAAAATTCCCAACCAGTCATTTTCTCTTTTCCACTTCCCTTCTTTTCTTTGCAAATGACCAACATGTGGAAAGGCAGTGAGACTCCCACTAGAGATTTCTTGCTGCATTTTTCATGAGGAATTCACAGAGGGAGCCTGATATTCTAAGAGATGAGCTTCTTCACTCTGGTTGGTTCTCTAGGAAGCACAGTTCAGAATTAAAAGTGTGGAGCTGAAAGAAAGGGTGGAAGTACTGCTGAATACTGGTTAAGAGCATTAGAAGTTGTTAAAATTATTTGGCAAGCTGACCTCCAACTGTAACAGTTAATCACCTACTTTTACCCCTCCAGAAGGGGAAAATTATGTGAAAATGTTGGTGAGTCCATCTGGGCTGGTTTCTCAAACTTGGTGAACAAGGACACTGTGCTTTACAACCATAGGATTTGTATGTGTAAGCATGCCTTTCACTTTCTTTTAGACTCAGACTTCTGTGCTCTTGGTTAAGTTTTCAGTTTGCTTCTTAGTATCTTCCAGGGCTTCTGCTATAAGGGAGCCAAGGACCATGCTGGCTGCAGCACGTAGCCAGGCTTACACTGCACACGCACCACAGAGACTCGTTTTTGCCTTTACTGCTATCAAGGGCCCAGGTCTTACCCCTCATTACTACAAACATAGCTCTATACCGTGGAATGATCAAGATCTGCAAACCTTTAATGAGTCAGCTGCAGGGTCGTCGTGCCAGCTGTTCCAGGGTCCGCCTTTTGTCCCACTAGAGAAGTAGATACCCCAGAAGGATCCAAGTAAAATGAAATGTTAGTCTTCCATATAGAATCACAGAATCATAGAAAGGTTGGAAAGGCCCTTTAAAGGTCATCCTGCAATGAGCAGGGACATCTTCAACTAGAACAGTTTGCTCAGAGCCCCATCCAACCTGGCCTTGAAAGTTTCCCGGGATGGGGCACCTACTACCTGTCTGGGCAACCCATATGTTGTTTGCTTACTTTTACCTGAAGCCTCAAGTATCTAAATAATGTTTTATAAGTGTATTGTATACTCCAGCACACATAAAAAAAAAAAAAGGTGAGTGACTCCTTTCATATGTATTTCTTTATACATACTTATTATAATTTTTCTACTTTTTTTTTTTTACACAGACCTCTAATCAAAGAATTGAGCAGCTCAGATACCAAATGCACCATTTGTGGACTTTAGATGAATGTATAAAATGTTTGGAGTGATGAATAATGAGTGTAGTAGTATTTTTCCATTTAGTAGTATGATGTAGTAATTTTAACCTGTTTATCTTTGCCTGAAATACTTCTAAGATAAAGAAGCCTTTTTGTTATGCAACTAATCAGAGGATAATTCAAAGCAAAGTTGCTGTTACAAGTTAGAAATATTCTTCAGATTGTTTAACATTCCACAAGTCCTTGTTGAGAGAATGCAAATGAATGAAGCAAGCCAGTAAGTGAAGACAAGTCGATGTTACACTCTCTGGTGTTGCTTCTTTTAAATTTGCCTTAAGGCATAAAAATAACAGCTTGAGAAGCCAGTGCAACAACCACTAACTTTTTTGATTCATTTAAAGTAGTCACATTTTTAAGCATGAAGGAACTTTTTGAGTCTACGCTCTTGATATAAAAAATTATCCAAAGGGAAATACACCCTTAAATGCACTTACGTTTTTCTGCCAGGTGCTGCTGTAACAGTAGTGTGGATTTCTTGGATCGCGAAAATAACCTAAAAGTTGTAGGGTTTTTTTTATGTTATGTTACGAAATACCAATCAAGCATCATTCAGCAGTGAGTTCTCAGAAAATAATATGTTCCTTTGGCAGCTTCTGTTATTCCTAACCTTACTTATCTCATTAATAGCTCTTTCTAGAGAAGAACCACAAGGAAGGGCCACAGGAACCTGTTGATCGTACTGCAGTTCTAGCTGCAAGGGAGGCAGATGGCTGATGACTTTCCATGCTGCTTCGCTTCGCACTCCTGCCCACCAGTCTGTCCTGCTGTCTGCCTGCTTCCTCAGCTCCCTGTGCTTCCAGCTTGCCATCTTCCATCTGTACCTCCTTAGAGCACCTCTCCACAGCTTGTTGAGCAGCAGACAAGCTGAAGTGAAGCCCAGTGAGAGGACACATGCATGGGTTTGGTAGCTGGAGATTTGGAGATCCTACCACATTCCTACTTTTTAAAAATTAAATAGTTTAGGAAAGATTCTGCACTTAATATTTCCCCTAATTAAATTCAGAATTGAAAAATGTTTGGATTTTGAAAAAAAATTCTCTGGGAATTTTTATATCCAGTCCAGATCTTGAATATTTTGTAGTTTAAATAAACATCTGAACGTGCTGGAAACAGATTGACCCAGACCATTTCCATAGTTTCTGTGTTTGGTCTGTGGGGAATGTTCACTATGGAGTTGTTTGGAGCTCCCTGATAACCTACTACCCTGGGTTTCAGAATGAAAGAAAAAAAGATATTCTGCAGCATGACTCTTGCCTTGCTCCTCCTGATGTGTCCTAATGATCCCCACTCTCTACATGTGTAAGGGAATTGGGGGGCAATGACAGCTAACAACGCCAGGTTGCCTGTTTTTTTTAAATTTGAGGTTAGAAGCTAGTGCTCGATATCACCATTCACAGTTTTGGGCTGCTATGTGGACTGCACAGGTTAATTTCTGTAACATGCAAGGCATGGAGAACATACTGAAATGCAGTGGGAGTGAGCTGTTGAGGCCTCCCAAATTCCTGGAAATGCCAGGGAAATGCAGAGCAAACCTTCTTGCTGGGCTTGCCAGGACGTGGGCATTGTGGGGAGCCCACTCACTGGCAAACACATAGTTCTGCTGAGCCCTCTACTGCAATTGAAAAACAGTTATTGCCTCACATTTTGCAAAGGTGTTTGGCACCACAAACTTACTTCATGTTTATCGACTGATTCCAAGACAATATTGGTTACTTCCTTCTCCAAGTCCTGTTCCTTGCGTATAAAATTAGCAATTAAAAAATGCAGAAGATGCTGAGTAAGTGGAGAATTAGTGTGCTGTTAATTAACAGGTAGCGTCATAAGCAGCAGAATGAATAAGTGGGACATTATGTTTCTGGATTTATTTCCTGTTTTGGTGCTTTAAAACGATCAGAGCTCGGTCTGATGCTTTTTTATGTCTGTGGCATGTTGCAGGTTTCTCTTCCGTGCATTTCTGATGTGCAGTGAAAGCTGTGTCGCATGCTGCACCTTTTCTTTGGCACAGGATTTGCAGTTTCTTTCCTCTGCCAGGTCATTTATTTTCATTAAATATGTAGGAAGGTAACATTTTTGTGAATTCTCCCCTCTGTCAAGTCTGATCAAAGTGCAAGGCATTTGACACTGTCCCGCACGACATCCTTGTCTCTAAACTGGAGAGATGTGGATTTGGTGGATGGACCGCTCGCTGGATAAGGAATTGGCTGGATGGCCGCACTCAAAGGATTGTGGTCAACATCTCAATGTCCAAGTGGACATCGGTGACGAGTGGTCGGTACTGGGACCGGCACCGTTTAACATCTTTGCTGCTACATGGACAGTGCGATCAAGTGCACCCTCAGCAAGTTTGCAGATGACACCAAGCTGTGTGGTGTGGTCAACATGCTGGAGGGAAGGGGTGCCATCCAGAGGGACCTTGACAGGCTTGAAAGGTGGGCCCGCGCAAACTGCATGAAGTTCAACAAGGCTAAGTGGAAAGTCCTGCACGTGGGTCGGCGCAATCCCAACCACAACTACATGCTGGGTGGAGAATGGACTGAGAGCAGCCCTGAGGAGACGGGCTTGGAGGTGCTGGTTGATGAAAAGCCCAACATGAGCCGGCAGTGTGCGCTGGCAGCACAGAAAGCCAACCGTGTCCTGGGCTGCATCAGAAATAGTATGGCTGTTGTCTCGAAAGTGGGAACGTTTACCCAGTGTGCACTATGCCAATATACAGGCAGAGCAAAGGTATTTGATTTATTTCATGTCTGCACAGAGATGGGTGCTAGGTGGTAATCCCACAAAGCTAGCACACTACGCAAAGAAACTACAACATATTTACCTTGATACAAAATTAGAAAAACCTGCCTAAATTTACACTACCTGGTTATTAATTAATGCATCACCTACTATTGGACAAGCACCTTTAAATTAGCATGCGTGCTTCTTGAGGGTGTGGAGCGGTAATTTTCATAGTCCTGTAGTTGGGTGGGTGATGGTGAACTTCCCCAGACACCTTTCCCTTTCCTCTTGTTATTACTGATTTTTGTTGCCTTCAGGCCTCTCTGGCAATTTCCTCTTTATCAGTTTTTCAACTCTTCAAGGATACCTTTTAGCAAAGCGTCCTTTTTATCAGTCTTTTGGCTGTTCTTCAAAAGTATACTTGATAGCAAGGCAAGGTAGTGCCTTTAACCCTAAATTAAACAGTGTCTAAACACTAACCCAAACACATCTCTGTCCCTGCACAGTGGAAAATTCTAATTTATAGATATCATGACCAGCGAGTCGAGGGAGGCGATTCTGCCCCTCTACTCCACTCTTGTGAGACACCACCTGGAGCACTGCATCCAACTGTGGGGTCCCCAGTACAGGAAAGACATGGAGCTGCTGGAGCAAGTTCAGAGGAGGGCCACAAAGATGATCAAAGGGATGGAGCACCTCTGCTACGAGGACAGGCTGAGAGATTTCAGCCTGGAGAAGAGAAGGCTCCAGGGACACCTAATTGCAACCTTCCAGTACCTAAAGGGGGCCTACAGGAAAGCTGCAGAGGGACTGTTTACCAGGGAGTGTAGTGACAGGACTAGGGGTAATGGGTTTAAACTGAAAGAGGGGAGATTTAGATTAGATGTTAGGAAGAAATTCTTTCCTGTGAGGGTGGTGAGGCACTGGAACAAGTTGCCCAGAGAAGCTGTGGATGCCTCATCCCTGGAAGTGTTCAAGGCCAGGTTGGATAGGGCTTTGGGCAACCTGGTCTGGTGGAGGTTGTCCCTGCCCATGGCAGGTGCTTGGAACTACGTGATCTTTGAGGTCCCTTCCAATCCAAACCATTCTGTGATTCTATGAAAATCAGCTACCAGGTTGAAAAGTCAATTTGTGTTGAGGGGAGGTTGGAGTGGATGACCATGCACACCAGCTGCCCAACTGCAGAGGTCTTGTTTCTGTAAGAATCCAGCTCCAATCCCACTGCTAGCCCATCTGTTACTGAAGAGGACTAAACTGACCGTATTCCCAGAAGCATACAGTAACAGTTCAAGACTACATGGCATTTTTTTGAGATTACGCTTAGTTTGTCCAGGGACAACTGACTTAAGTGAATGGTAGTAGTAACACCGATTTTCTCGTGCCATAAACATGCATTGTGCTTTGCAAGGAAAAGAGGAGTTCTCTGTCTCAAAGGTTAACCTAGATAAAATGCAAATCACACCATATTAAAATTCACTTACATTTCACCCAAGGTCTTTCCACCCTGAACAACATTCCTGTTGAATGAGACTTTTCCTGGAAAGATAAATGTTAGGTACCCCCAAGCCTGTTGCCTAATCTCTGTGGACAAAAAAAAAGGGTGATGAATATGAGGATGAGAAATCACACCCTTTTTCTTTTATCAGCCCAGAGAGATGTTGCTGTTAAGCAATTATAGTGCTTTCTGCATAGTTGCCAGCATTTACAGGTGCTATCCAAAGAAAACTGTCTTATGTAAACTCAGTGCCCACTGGGCTGCAAAGAGTGAATAAACAGGGAGAGGCTGCAAAGAAAGCAGAGTACAGGGCACCGCTTGGACCAGGCCAGGTATGAGGTGGATGGAGGAGCCATAGGGGCAAGGGGCCTTGCAGCTTCAAAGGCTTCTAGGAATGTTCTCACTCCCTAAGGAGCTGATGCAACTCTACTGTACATTAAATTAGATTGGAGAAATACTAGAGACTGTGTGGAAAAGAGAAAAAATCACTAAATATACTCAGTATTTTGTACAGTTAAAGAACCTTTGCACGTTTTTCTTCTGTACACCTTTGTCTTTCACAGCAAAAGCTTAAACATACAACTTTTTGATACTGCATAGTACCTTCTTTTTATTCATTTGGAAAATGAGGCTTTATTAGACTTGGATGGAGACTTTCCCTTAGGTAACTGTTAACAGTTTAGCTGTTCATGTTTTAACTCCGCTGAATAAATTGGCTTTGGAGCAAATTATTTTAGTTTTAAATCAGCATGTTTTAATATCAAGTGGTTTAGAGTGACTTTGCTGATCTGCACTGCACAGAAAATGCAATATCCTGTTTCAGCAGAATAACACGTAGTCATATCTCTTGATTTAATTTTCATCAAGGCTGTACACATTGTTGTTAATTATTATAGTGTCATTCACAGTTTTGGTGGCAAAATAATACATGTTGGTGGCAAAGAATGTTCCATCCAAAGTGGCTTTGTTTTTCATTTTATGGCTTTCAGGAGAATAATCATTTTAAACTCTCTTATTTTCCACTGCTGATTGGTAACTGTAACTGAGAAATACTTCTTTGCTTGTGGTTTTGTTTTGGGTTTCCCCCCCCCAGCTTTAGCTCCAGCAGATTGAAAGCTAAACTCTCGGTTTGGGTGTTCAAAACTAGAGACAGCATTACAAAAATACATGTAAAAGCAAGGGATAGGATTAAAATTACTGGTCTGAAATAAAACATTCACATCAGTAATCTAGAATGACCAAATGCAGTAGAAACAACATACTTGATGTTAGATACATGGTCTAGCTGATCAGCAGGAGTGGAGAGATTGAGTGCATGTGAGCATACACAGCATACAGGTATATAAACTAATTGAATGCTAAACTTGGTTGGCATAGTTCACATACCTCATGTTCAAAGAGCAGCGGTATTTTTGCTGTATCCCACCCTGTTTGAACGCCATCACATCTCCATGTGCTGAGTGCTGTGGAAATTGGCAACGCGGTAGGGCACGTCCCCCTCCAGGGTGCCTTGCTTGAATGCCACCTATTCTGTGGCTAAAGATTGTCTGTCAAAGGGATTAGATGATGCCTGTTTCTGGGCATGTGTCTACATCGCAAAGCAATCCATTTTATTTGTCACTAGTTGGCAGGATAGCTAAAAGCTCTAGGCAGAGAGTTTAAGAACTGAAGTTATATGAAAGCTGAAATGCCATTTTCTTGAAGAAAAGGTCATTGAAAGGCTTGGATGGAAAGGAGGCTCTTGGAAAGAGGATGCTTGTACTGGTTTTTGTTGGTTTTGTGAGTTTGTTTTTTTCCCCCACTAAAGAAAGAACATCATTGCCTGTTTGAAATGAGGAAGAAAAACAAGCAACTAAGAACAAATGCCTAGCATTCCTTGTTATTCTACATATACTTTCCTTGTCATTTTTATAAGGGACTATTTGCGTTTTAACAAGACGGTTAGTATCATTTTACAGATACTAAAGAAAATTAAATTAATGACAGAGCGTCCATTGTTTAATCAAGAATTATTTCCCAGATACTGATGATTTTTGAAGGGCAAGAACAGTTTCTGAAAAACTTAAGTAAATGCCATGTCTTTTATCAGCAGTAAATGTGCAAGAAGTTAAAGTCTGTGTTCCTTTTAGGTTTCTAAGATTTGTAGAGTTGTAAACATTCTAGCAAAATTGCAGAATGCCAGCAGAATCCTATTAAAAATATTATTATAAAGTTCTTCATAAAAACTTTTTTCCTATTTATGTTTTTATTGGATCTCTGTAGGATATGGGTTCATAACCCAGTCATAATCAGTTCCACTCTGAAATTAGAAATGGGAATGAAGCCACTTTTCCACAAGTTAGAGAGTAAACGCTGGTTTCGTGCCAGCAAAAATGCGACTAATAATGATTCTTCCCAAAGACATGAAGTACAAGAGGTGATGTGTAAAAATGGCTATCTTGATGAAATGTGATAAGAAAAGTCATTAAAATATATGTTGTGAATGAATGCAGTTCTGTCTATATCTGTAAAGTAAAAAGTGAGCATTTTGCCCATTTATTTAAAGAAAAAATTAAATACTGTAAACATATGCCAATATAATTTATATTGTCAGTTAACATTTTAAATGCTTCTACCTCTAGAAATTTCCAGGAATTATTTAATGTTTGTGGACTTTTAAAGCAATTTAAGCTGAAAACAAATACAAAGAATTGTGGAGCAGCCGTTTATTATTTCTTAGAATTCATGAGTTTTTTCTTCTTGGAATAAAAACCTGGAATTTAAGGGAACTGGGAAACCAGATGGAGAAGAGAATTCCTATTTTAACATGCCAAAATACGATCTTATGGATATGCCTAATTTTGTTAGAATAAGTTGGTTTTTGCATGTTCAGGTTCATTGTGTAGACAGTATGTCAGAAATACTCCATTCTGGTTGTGTTGTAGAAAGGGAAGTGATAAGAGATTTGAAACGAGTGATTTTGTTTTAGTTGCAGTGCTGAAGGTGAAAGACAAAGTGTAATTAGTGTATGAATGTCTGTGCATTACCCGTTTGGGAGGTGTGCTATGTAGAGGACCTTTTCAGTAGGTTTTTTTGCAAGCTTGTCGTCAAATATGTAGGTTATTGATGAAGGGATTTGATGGTGCTTTGGCCTGGGACATTGTTCTCTGTTGGTTCCCGTGGAGCCTCTATGGCAACAAGGCATCTCTGAAGGAGCAAAGGGTCAGAGATGATAGTTTGTACACTGTAAAAGATGAAGGAAGTTGTTCTCATCTCCAGAGAACTATCTGAAATTCATGGGTGTCTCAACTGACCAGAGTGTTGAGGGACTCAAACCCAAAATCCATCGACAGGACTGAAAATGAGCTTCCTCAAGGTGAAACTCTTGCAATTTTCACTCATTTGTGGAAGGATAATTGCTGTGGGAGCCTGGGGAAGAAGTGATGTCCAGATTTTCATCTATGACAGTTAATGCCATAGATAGAAGATACCACTTGTTCTTGAGCGTCTGGGAATAAGTTGGTCGTTAGGACAATAGTGTGATTTAAACTTAATTTTTTAGCTAAATCATATACGCTGAAATACTTGCAATCCTTATGTTTTTAATATCTGAAAAGTGTACAGCAGAACAAAACCCACTGTTTAGAGAGTCTACTTAATGGCATGCTCATCAGTAGGGAATATGGAGATTATGATTTAAAAATTATAAATAGAAGAAAACTGACAGACTGTTGCATAGTGCCTGGATATCTTTTATTTCTCTTTGGAGCATAGATCCCGGTCAGATGCAAAAAGATGCTTTCAGAGAAAGTCATAGTGCCAGTTAATAATTCATATATATATATATTGACAAAAAGTAATGTTGGGTGATGTCAGAGGTAAAATTGTGCTTCACGACACACTGTATTTTGCAATAACCAAGATATACTCACATTGGCTATATGACAGACTTTCAGTTTTATTTCTCTTGGCTGTACTGGTTCTTTGGCAAACTTGATCAAAGAATTTATTTCGGAATAGTCAACAGAACCCCAGGAGTTGAGATGGACTGTGAGTCTTTACTAGGTAACGGCTAAAACCATTTAAAGAAGGTTTGTACTGAGATTACAAATCTGGCTTGAAGCGCTAAGCATGTCAAATGTGAAAAAACAATAAGAAAAAGAAGATCGGTTTGATTAAAAACTTAATGCTTGTGGCAGTTATAGCGGCTGAATATCAAGTACCAGAACAGTGGGTATTTGAGAAGCAGATGTTGGTAGACTTCCTGGATTTGGATAAAATTATTTATTGACAACCAGCAAATAGCTGTGCTGAGGCAGAGTGGTGTTATGCAAGGTGCTTCAATCTGGTTTTATCTCACTCCTTTGTCAACAATAAGTGCTGATCTGCATTTCACCATGCAGTGTGATGCACCTCACCTTCCTTGCTTGCTGGTGGGATCTCTTCCTGCCACTTCTAACCAGGTGCATTTCACAAAAATGTTATTTATTGCAGACAGTATAGTCAGTTCACTTCAGTAACATTGCAGATCTTTTTGATTACAGTCTGCTTTTTGGCGTAGTGTGAATTTTCATATATTCTAGGCGTGTTTTCTGTTTTGAAGCATTTTGTACATGCATTGTACCGAAACCACTAACTGTTTTCTTGCTCTAAAAGCCATGCATTGAGTTTTATGCTTCTGGACAGGGACCACAGTGACTATATCCATTTTTTCAACACTCGTTTGTATTAGCAAACTTGGATTTTTATACCCACAACATTTTTTCTGTAGTCATGTCTCAATCCCTTCACTCCTCCCTCAATTTCACTGCCTGTTTGTGCTTTTTTGCATCCTAGTTTTCTTTCCTTTCTTATATTCACCAAAGGCATTTCTTTTTCCTCATAATGACTCTCATCTTTTTCTTTCCACCTTATTTTCAGGGCATCTTAGCATGAGTAGACAGCGCTTGGATATGTTGTATGTCATTTAGCGCTGCCTGTGCCAGTGATGCTGGCTTTTGTAAGCTTCACATGACTAAGAGAGCTGCTTATTTGGATTTTGTGGGTGCCCACTGAATTCCAGTCACCTGCTGCAGGAATATCTAAATACCAAGAAAGAAATGATAGGTGGCCATTTAACTTAGGTAGATATGGAAGAAGTTTCCTTGGAGTTACAGTGAGAGCTCCACACATTTAACATCATAGGAGGCAACATAGGAGGGGTGGTGG
>VWZZ01003786.1:24094-69143 GCA_013399095.1 Psophia crepitans | reverse complement strand
CACCAGCTTGCCCACCACCAGCCTTACCACCACTACTACCACGTCTGTAACATGCTGTATCACCACTTCTTCTACCCCTGCATCAACAGCATGTTTCTGTAAAATTGGCGATTCTGTCTTTTCACCTGGTTAGTTTTCCTTGCTTTAATCTCTATATATCTTGTTTTTATTATTTTCTGTTTATTTTTCATCACATTTTTTTTTATTTTCTTTCCAATATAGTCACCTTTTTTTGTTAGACATTTTGTGTTCCCATTTTGAATTTTTGAATTTTTTTTAATCCTTCTTTTTACCTTGTATTTTACTGTGGTTTTGATTTTTTTCTTCAGGTGAGTTGATTTACAACCGGGTGGATAGTGATGGATGTAGATTTTATGCCATCTGTAGCCCTACATGTACAGTTGAACGACACACTCTACACTGTAATGTTACTACTCCTGTAACCGCTACTTCCCCTAAATGGTCTACAATAACAACACCAGTTACTCTGCCTACCACTTCTGGAAATGTTCCTGTTCACGGTTGTGTTTCTGCAACTTACCCTCCTTTACAGGTATGTAATTCCTGTGTTATGTTATGATTGTTGAAGTAACATCAATGTTAGTTTGACACCAGAAAGTAACATTTTGTGGTTTTTAAGTCTTATTTGTGCAGATTGCCAGAATAAGTTTTGCTAGTGATGGCCACTATACGTGACATATAATTTGTATGTTCCACCATTTTATTTTTTTTTCATACTAAGATATCAAGCTACAATAATATTTTCTAATTATTTTAGTGTTAGTAAAACACTTTTTGATGCACTGTATTGCATAAATAACAAACCCTCTTAACTGACATAGTAGAGGAATTTTTCTTATGCATTTTGTTTCTTCCCTAAACAGAAAAATTTAAGCTACTGTGGAGGCTTGTACATGTTTCTGTTCTCCTGCCCTCTTACCTGTACTTCTGTAGTTTTGTTTTGGTTTTTTTCTTCCCCGATAGGGATGGTCTGTTTTGATAGTCAAGTACGATGTATATAGCTAGTACAAAGGACATCAGTTCCCTTGTCTAAAAACTATCCCCCCAAACTTCAGAAGAGCTCCTCTTGCAAAAGAAATAGCTAGAATTAAGATTCCCTCCTCCTTTTAGCATAAAAAAAATTGTGTAGAATTTTGGCAACCTTGTACTCTCAGTGAAGATTTTCATTTTAGTCTTTGCTTCAGATTTGGAAAACAAAACAGTTTCTGATCCTCCATATCATGGTCAGATTCTGAAAAGAAATAACATACATTAGCTTCCTTTCCAACACCACCATTACTGGAAATGATATATCATTAAACTAAAAATATGAGTAAAGTTCATACCTGTTTGCAGACTCCTGTGACAGCAATTTCTGTTCATTTTGCAGCCTGGACAAAGATACAAATTATCCAACTGTACAGAACTCATCTGTAAGGGAGACAACAAGGTAGAAGTAATTCCAACGCACTGCCCACCTGTAAAGGAAATTACCTGTGCAAACAAATATCCAGCAATACTGGTCCCTGATGAAAACGGTTGCTGTTACCATTACGAATGTCAATGTAAGCACCAGTAGATTAAGTAATAACCTTTTTTGAAAAAAGCAAAACTTTGCACAGATTATATAAGCATTTTGTTTTCTTAGGATTGCGCTATAAATTGTAGTATATTCACTTCAGTTTCTAAATTCTTCTACATTAATTTTCATATTAATCTTCTAAACATTTTCTCTCTACCAGGTGTGTGCAGTGGATGGGGTGATCCTCATTATATTACTTTTGATGGAACCTACTATACTTTCCTTGAAAACTGCACTTACGTCCTGGTGAAACAGATTGTACCTAAATATGACAATTTCCGTGTTTACATTGACAATTATTACTGCGACTCAAAAGATGGACTTTCCTGCCCTAAATCCATTATTATTTTCTACAAATCTGCAGAAGTGCTGCTGACCCGTGAACTCGTGAATGGTGTGATGACCAATGTGGTAAAATACACATTTTTTTATTTCTCTATTTTTTGAAAAAAAGAAATAAGGCCCATAGGCCTTACTGATTCTCATTTGAAATACAGTCTGTTAGAATATCATATCACATGGATGATGAGGGCAGAAGGTATTATTACCAAAAAAAAAATTACACCAGTCTCTAAAAACAAAATATCAGAAACAGCCTAGCACTATGCAGATATGAATATATTATGTGCATGTGTGTGCACGTATAAATAACACTATACAGCTGATAGAGAAGACAAAGAGTGCTTACATTTGATTCATGTTTCATGAAAACTAGTATGCTGTGCCATTCACTTATGTAAACAAACATATTATGAAGAAACATGAATGCAAATCACAAGCATGATTCTTCTCTTATGGTGAAGATGAGTATGTATCCCTTACCAGCTGAATCACTAGGGACTGCTTCCTCTGCATAGAGAACTTTAGGCACCAAACAGAGCCATGACATAATTCCCCCTCCAGTTCCCTGCTGGGAAGAAAGGTACAGAAAAAGCATGGATGGGGACATCACTTCACCTTCATGATCCTAAACTAGTGCTGGCAAGCCAGTGAAAACGAAGTCAGTCCCACTGTTACACTGGGGAATTTATTAGTTGGTTAGAGAACACAAAGAGGTGGGCGGAAAAGTTTGTCTCAATATGCACTCTCTCCCTACAGAGCCATGACAAATTCTCCTTCTTTACAGTCAGAAAGGCATGCTGAAACAATTATTCCAGTGATTCCCTGTGAAACAAAACAATAACTGACACTTTTAACTCTTACTTTACCCCAATTCAATGAGAAGAAAGTTGCAGAATAATTCCTGACAAAAAGTTATTAAGCATATGTCAACTTTCATTAGTTCATATAAGATACAGGCTGTAAATGGAACACCTTAGATGAACAAACAAATATAACTGCTATGTAAAACTGGCATCAGGGACATACGACTTTATTTTGAATTCAGACAACTCTTCCAATGACAAACAATGTGTAATATAGGGACAGTGTGACTTTGCAGCCAAGTTATTACGTAATAGTGGCAGAACATTTTGGGAATTACAGAAACTACCACTCTTTTTCATATGAAGAATGTTTACAGTGAACAATATGATGAGGGATACAAAGAAAATACTTAGATTTAGAATGCTATGCATTAGCACACAATTTACACAAACATGGCACATAGAGGCCACTTAGATTATTATCACAGTGTAACAATATAGCAATACAAGCTGAGATATTAATACACATATATGTTGTTATTGCAATGCCAATGGGCATTGGATGTGATGCACAACAATATGGAATTATGCCTAATAATTATTATGCATAATAAGGTCTCTTCCAACCTTAATGATCTATGATTCTATGATAATTATGAAGATTTGAAAATGCATTATTTAAAACAACCAGGCAGAAGCAGTGCTTATTCTGAAATTGGGTTTTTTTAACCTTGCATTCAGATGTACTTCAACAAAAAGATTGTCAAACCAGGCTTCAAAAAAGATGGCATTTCTTTCTCCACACTTGGCATCAACATGATTGTTGAAATACCAGAGATTGGTGCAACCATCACCTTTAGTGGGCTGATTTTCTCTGTGAAACTCCCATACAGCAAATTCGGCAACAACACTGAAGGACAGTGTGGTAAGACAGATGCACTGGTTGGAGGTGGGACTCTTTCCTCACCCACTCTGGCTGTGCGGTTTCATGACTGACAGAAATTTTTAAGCAGCAGTAAAATGGAAATGAACACAGTTCTGCTCTTCAACTTCTGTAGGATCAGAAGCTCAGTATTTTAGCAACCTGTTTTTTTTTAATTTGGGGCTGGGGTTTTAGGTTTGTTTGTTTTTCCCTAAACTGAATTGAAGTTCATATAACTGTAAAGAAAGTGCTCCCTATAAAGCAAGGCACCTTATGCATTTCATGAGCACATCATACCTAAATGTGATATCAGCACAATAATGTATTGTTCATCTCTGATGTGGCTTTTGAGACTTACATAGTTTTTCTCTTCTAGGAACATGTACAAATAATAAATTAGATGAATGCCGTTTACCAAGTGGTAAGATCATTTCTTCCTGTCCCCAAATGGCTCATCACTGGATTGTTGATAACAACAAGTCATGCCATGGACTACCAATACCACCAGTTGTAACCACACCTTCACCAAAGCCTCACTGTGAAACGCCTCGTCTCTGCAAGCTCATCTGGAGCGAGTAAGGAAAAACGGAATGAATTCACTCTTTCTAGACAAGACTGTCAGTATCTTACAAGCAGAGTAAGAACTATAGCCCTAGCATGTGATAATAGCTGAAAATGTCAGCTTAATGACTGGATACATACACTAAAAGGCCTTTGCAAAAGCAACTGCTCTTCTTTAATGACTTGCATGCCGAACATAACTGACCAAGGAGAGGTGAAGTTGGAAAAACAGGGATGCAGCAAGCACTAATATCCATACTCCCTGGGTTGCAACCAGATTTACATTATCTTTCTCTCTCCCTACCTTCCAGAGTACGCTCATTCATGCTTAGTTACACTATTAAGTAAAGACTAAACTCTAAATTTGAAGTGGACCTGCAGTATAAACTGTAAAGAAACTTATTATGAACGAGGTTAACAGAACAGGCAGAAACATCTCGGCCAAAAAGCGTCCTTCATTCTTTATAGGTTTTATTGGTAACCTAGAGCTCCAAAAGCATAAAAACTTGTTTCCTGCAGTATTTCCTATGCTTATGTGAGCTCTGACAAAAGCTTTTTTTCAGCTGGATCACTTATAAAGACCCTCTTACACGTGCTTTCTGTAGTGTCTAGTAAGTTATGAGCTAATGTGTGTGCATTTTTTTCTATCTCATGGCTACTTTTATCATCCCTTTTTCCTCAATGTGATGCAGTTGCCTTTTTCTGTTGTCAGACTGATGAAAACTTGTGTATGCATACAGAAACATTATGACCATTAGCCTCTTTAGAAAAAAAATGCTGCTTCAAATTTTCTAACCTTTCTTTTCCTGAGTCTATCTCCAGATTACTGGCCATTCTTAGGGTTTTGCTTCTCATAATACATTCCTTCCTGAAGCAGAGTGTCACATGCCACTAACTGGGAAGTGCTGGATTTTATATAATAACTACTTAACATAAAGGGGTTTGGTTTCTTTTCTATCTGCAGGATTTTTGCAGAATGCCATGCTATAATACCACCAGAACCATTTTTCAAAGGCTGTGTTTTTGATGGATGTCGCATAGACGATGAATCCATGCAGTGTTCCAGTTTGGAGATATATGCTACAGAGTGTGCTGCTAGAGGTGTCTGCATTGACTGGAGAGGAAAGACGAACAATACTTGCCGTAAGTATCGCAGAACTCAAAAAACGTGTGAGGCATGGTAACAATTCGTGGTTTATTCAGTAAACACATCTTACATCTAACACTCTACTGCTGTCTACAAAAATACAGTGATATCCTTACTCACAGATGCTGCAGATAAATAAGGCAAAGCTGTAGTCACTTTTGCTGCAAAAATGCATTTACTGACAACTTTTAATCTTTTTCCTTCTTTTTCTATACAGCATACAAGTGTCCAGAAACCACAACATACAACCCATGTGGGCCCATTAATCCTCCTACCTGTGACCTAAGGTATGGAAAGTAAAAAACCAGCCCAAAACAACTGCTTATATTTTTCTTCTTTCTATTTTTAACCTTCTACTTTCCTTAGAAAATGAGTTACTTCATGATGAAATGTCATGTGAATTTGGATAATTTATTCAAGATTTATAAAAATCAGTCAGCTCTATGAATATCCACTTCCTGTTGCATTTCAGAAAACGTAAATTCTTTTGTCTCCCTTGTATCTGACATGCCAACCTTCTACATCTGCTGCTCTCTTTCCTGCTTTACTGTGAAAACGTTGCACTCAACTACACACATTCCTCCCATTCTAGCTTGGTTGAGCTTCCTGGTTATGGAGTAACCGAAGGATGTTTCTGTCCTGAAGGAGAGACACTCATAAGTGAAGACAGCAGCATGTGTGTCTCTGAATGCTGTAAGTAACCTGTAGCTAATTTGGGGAACAAATAGAGAACAGGATTGATAGTCTGGAAGCCTGTATTCTACTGCCATCTTCTACATGGTCAGATCAAGAGCAAATCAGCCTCTTTAAGCTCCTTCAGTCTCCCCATTTAAAAGTTGAATAATAATCAATATTACCTGTTTCCATCTTCTTTCCTTACATAAGACCTACCAATATGGTAGAATTCTACATTTGAGATGAGCTAGTCTGCATATGTGTTTTCTTGTCAGTTTTACCTTCACAGTATTTCTATTTGAAACTGCACAAATTTACTCCTTTATGTCAGTTTTCAGTGGTGTAAATCTCCATTCATTGTGGTGTGGTTTTTTTTTTTTTTTTCCTTTCCAGCTTGTAGGGAACCAAATGGAGCAACCAGACAGGTGAGTATGACAATCATTGTAGTTTATCAAGCACAGAAAAGTGAAGCTAGAGTATATTTAGCGTTTCACAAAAACAAAGTTTTGCTTAGGTTGGGGGAGACTTTAGGTTTTTTTTTTTTTTTCAAAAAATACATTACTCCCTAAGAAATTTAACAGTAAGTCATGGCATATTATTTCAATAACCATCACCTCACATACTGGAGAAAGAAAAAAAAAACCAACCCAAAACAGAGAGAAAAAGAGGGGAAAAAAAGAGATAGATGGTTGTAATGGAACTTTGGCATATGCGCTGCTTTTATTTCCACAAATTTGGCTTGCTAAAGTTACTAGAGATGAAGGAACAGATGGATAACAAGTTTACTTGTTGCTGATGTTGATAGTCTGCAATCTTAGTTCCTCAGCTGCATACAAATTACAGAAAATTCTCTCTGTAACCTAACGTGCAAATGTCATATGATAATTTCTTATTTAAAAATGTGTTCTCATTCACTTCTTTAGACATCTTGTATCCCTCACACTAATACTAGTAATAGAAAGTGATAGCTGCGTGAATACGCTCAGAACCTTCAGTGGCCTCCAGTATCTTCCCCTAATTCCTTCAGTTTGAGGGGATCTTATAACATCTAAAGATATTAGAAACATGAAAAGGCTGATGTAATCAGGTATCACTGTATCCATGAATAAGTAAACTAAAACCAAATATAATGATTTTGGTTTGAATTTATATATAATTTTTTTCTTCCCTTTCCCTTCTTTTTCTTTTTTATATAGCCGGGAGAAAAATGGACAAAAGATTGCCAGGAATGTGTCTGTGACAAAAATACTCTTAAAGTGCACTGTACAAAACACAAATGTTCTCTAACGCAGCAAGTATTCTGTGATGAACCAGGTTACATGCCTGTTCAGATACAGATACCAGAAGATCCATGCTGCACCAGGACTGAGTGCTGTAAGTACTTAGTTCTTTCTCATGAGGAATATACTATGTTCATTTTGGGGAACTACAAAGATAATTTCTCAGTTATCTAATAATTTGCATTGATTTCATAATGCTTTTCTTCTCATCCCACTTCTCAGGATCTTGTTGCAGAGCATTTACTAGATGTTTGAAGAGAAGGAATTTAAAGATTAAAAGATTTAACATAGTTAGACACAGAAAAGTGACTGGAAATCTCCTATAATTTAACACTGAAACCCTCTAATGCTGTCACCACCTGACACAATATTGAAAAACTATTCAGAACATTTTCTGTTTGAAAGATCAGTATTAAAACCAACAAAACTGAAAAAAAAATTCTGGAACATTTAAAAATTGCTCAAGAAAGTTCCTGAACCTCTGAGAGTCATCATATTTCCCAATTGGTACAAATCTCTCTTTGGAAGTATCTCTTTCCAGTGATCACCACTCTATTCTCCTAATCCAATGCTTTGCTTTACAAAGGTTATGGAAAAGCCCTTTCACTTTAAAAATAACTGAGCAAATACACTGAATTAGTCATGAAACTAGCTTATGTAAATACCAGATTTGCCCCATGAGAAAAATTCTTAAGTTAATGCAAAACAAAAATTACCTTTATTCTAAAAATTCTGAGTTCATTACTTTCTATGTTCTCTTACATTAAACAGACTGCAACACTAGTCTCTGCCCTGAGGTCACACCCCAGTGCTTGGAGGGACAAGAAGTAATCACAGTAATGCAACCTGGAAAATGCTGTCCTAACTTTGAATGCAGTAAGTACTACACACCTTCTTCATGTGTTATTCACAGCTATATTTTTCTAAGTTTATGAATATAAAAACCTTAAAAGAGAAAGAGACAAATTATCTGTGTTATCACACAACAGAGTCAACAAAGCAGCACGTACATCTGCTTCTTAAAACTTACACCTCCGTAACACCATCTTTCTTCCTTCTTTACAGGGCATGGCTGCGTAGTCAATGAAACATACTATGCAGTAAGTACACAGAGTAACTCAGTATAAAAATACACCTTTACACAGGTTCACAATGCAATGCTTTTGAGACTCCTATTATGGACCATATTTTGTGGAAAGGCCTGAGATAAAACATTATTAATTATTTAATCGAGGTCAGCATATCTACAGCCCCCCTACAAGCAAAAGCATTTTCTGCTCTCCTTTTTGCCTTAGCAGAATTTAATTCCAAAATGGATATTACCAACAACAGAAACTCTGCTTAAACAGAAGAACCAAAATTGTATTTAAGGATAGTTTAGCCCGCACATAGTTCAGCTTTGTATTGTCTGTGGTGAACATACACAAAGTAACTTGTTTTTGAAGACTAAAAATGACTTTTTTCTGACTTCCCCTAGCCTGGAGCTGTCATTCCATCAGGCCCCTGTGAAGAATGCACCTGCTCAGAATCCTCTTACTCAAGCTCTCACCACGCTACTGTCAAGTGCAAGCCTGTTATCTGTGACACATACTGCCCAGCGGTGAGTGCTATTTTGCTGTCAGTACTTCCTACCCCACTCAGCTCATACATCTACCATTTAAGGTCAATGTCCTAACTCAACATCACTTAGTCTTTGTTTTTTTTCAAAACAGGGTTATAAGTATACAAAGGAACCTGGACAGTGCTGCGGCACGTGCAAGGCAGCGGCTTGTGTAGTGACTGTAGGAGACAACGTTACACACGTGCTCCAAGTAACTATCCCTGTTTTAGTTCACTTTTGGTGAACTCTGCTAGTCTTCTCACTCTTTCCTCTCCTTGACTTTGTCGCGTTTATTTGCCATATCTTTTCTCATGTTAGACAAATGCTTATTCAGGCAGGAAATGGAATGTCTCACACAGTTTTAACAGTACTTTGAGCCATGAAACTAATTCTAACTAAAACCTCTGGAAGCAACTGTGATAGTGAACAACGGCTTTCAAAAGTCAACATAGGAAAATACATAGGTGAAATCAATGGACCATTATTGGCCTTCAGCTCTGAAAACATAGCACCCATTTTGCTCAAAGGATGATTTTATCTATGGAGGCAGTTTTCTGCTCCAAACAGCCAATTGCAAATTAGCTGAGTGCTTTATGACAGGATGAGTCAGTGAAGCCAGAAGAAATTCTGCCATATATCTGAATGGACATACCCATAAATTCTGATTACAAAACCATTGAAACATGAATTAATCTTTCCAAGTGAGTAGATATATCCTTTTCACACAAAAAGCATGTCCATATCCAGATAAAAACACACCCTCTTCACTTGGTTAACGAAAAAGACTTACAGCAGTATGATAATATGACAAGTATCTATCAGGTGAAATTCAAGGAAGTTGTACGAAATAATCGAACCACAGTAGGCAGCAATAATAAGACACTGGGATTTTTTTGTTTGTGTGTTTCATTTTTGTGTAGATTTTTGTTCACTTTAATTTTAACTACTTTCAGGTTGGAGAATTCTGGCACACACCTGGTGATAACTGTACAATTCACACATGTGAAAAATATGACAACCAGTTCATTCTAGTTGTCTTACAAAAAAGCTGTCCTGCCTTTAACCCTGATGACTGTGATCCAGTAAGTACTCTTCTACCAGATCTCATCTTTGAACAGGTTGCAGTGGCTAACACCAGTGATAGAAGGATCATGGTGACCAAGGAAAATACCTAGCAGAAGCACGACACAGGATGTAGCTCTCATTTATCCTCTCTGAATTTGGTCCCCATCAGATTTCACTTCAGAAAAGCAAATCAAAATTAAAATGGGTGATATATCAATCTTCATTGAGGATTGGGTACTACAGAAAAATGTACAGCATAATGTTCTGGATTACTAAAAGTGTCAAGTGACCTAGAGAAGCAAGAATCATATTGAAAAATAATGGGATTTTTATTCCTGAATTATTTAAGATTATAATTTCTTTTGTAGAATTCACTTATTGAGAGCAAAGGTGAAAGAAAATAAATTACTTCAGTGCACAACATCATTCTACTTAATACAGGTCAGGGTAGATTAAAAATCACCCAACACATCCGGGAATTCAGTTATTTCGTTTATTGTGTTACCTTGTCTGACATAATCCTTCTCCTGTACTGACTTCGGTCACTCGAAATATCCCACATGTGCTACAAATTTATTTCTGAAATTTTACTCCTGAACTCTGATGGACAGTAAAGCAGTGCCAGTCCCCCTCAATGTCAGCTTTTAAAGAATTCTTACTAATACTGAATTGAAGTAGTTATCTGCCCTTAATATTTAGCCTTGCTTGAAATTAGAATCCATGTCTATACAAAGA
This sequence comes from Psophia crepitans, assembly GCA_013399095.1. Classification (NCBI taxonomy): domain Eukaryota; kingdom Metazoa; phylum Chordata; class Aves; order Gruiformes; family Psophiidae; genus Psophia; species Psophia crepitans. Next base: position 58,431 of record VWZZ01003786.1, on the reverse strand, counting down.
ACTTTCTAGTACCAGTGCAACTTGGGCAGCAGGGAAAGTCTCTGTTTTAGTATGCAGGTATGAAACTTGAGTTATCTTTTTCTGTTTTTCCACTCAAGGATGACATCAGGCTATCTGATGATGGCTGCTGTAAAGAGTGCCCACTAAAACTGAAGAGTAAGTAATGATAATTTTGTTAAAATTAATGATAATATGTGACTTACTAGGTATATTAGTCCATCTTGCATGGTAGCTGCATAGACAGAAGAGGTGAACAAACCAAGTATGGGACCGCTGCCTCACATTGGGATGAGAAAGGAAACGTGGACAAAGAAAGGAACAGAACAATTCCAGCATACACTTTAGGGCCTTGGAAAACATGGATATGGTGAACCTTCCCATCCCCTACTGAAAAATGCTAGCCTTTTTGTGGGAGGGAGAGGAGTGTGACTATTCTCCAACTTCCATAGACAAATTCTCTTTAAGTAATAAAGTGAAGCAAGTTGTAGGAGGTGCCTGTGCATTGAGCAATTGCCACAGTACTGCTCTTCATTTCTGTATCCTGCCCCAAAGTTGCATAAGCAAAAGGGAATTTTTCATTCGTTGATAACACAAGCAGCAAGAATTTGGCCCTTAGCAATTAAGAGAAAAATGCACAGTGATGTAATTTCCTATTTTAGCTCCATTCATCTCAGTATTCTACCACAAACTACCATACACAGATATCTATTTATATGTACATATATTTTAACCTATTTTCCTTTGGTTTGTGACAACCTCAGGCTGTATGAAGCACAATACTACTACTGTCATCAAATATCATGGATGTGTATCTCCTGCACCTGTTGAGATGACATACTGTGAAGGCAGCTGTGATGCTTACTCACGGTAAGTGGTGTAAAAGATAATTGTGGTCTGTCCCGTCTTCTACTCTTTACACTAGTTACTTAAAGCACATTGCAAGTGATTTTCTAATATGTCCAACACCCACTCAGTCATCAGCTATTCCCATTGTGCTAACTAGAATTTTTAACAGACATGATGATGTACTAGCTTAATTACCTCAAGACTCTCAATGTTTTAACAATTGCTTCAGTGTCATAGTGAATAGACACGAGTTTTGATTTTGCCCATGTAAAAGTGAGGTTATTTATTTCTTACTATTCTCCCATTTTGGACTGGCTTAATATGTGATCTGGATTAATTAATTTACTTTTTCTGTGCCTTAATGAAGAGCTCAATTTGTACAATGAGGAGCAACTTGTATTTCACCACAATACTCTAAGAATGGTAATATTGAGCAATAATCCCACATGCAAGCACACAACTTTTGATTATATTTGATAATGGGTGGGAGGGGCAGTGGTATTTCTCACATAATTTCTGAATCTCTCTCTTTTCTTGTTTTTGCAATCAGATATTCTCTAGAGGCAAACACAATGGAACATAAATGCTCGTGTTGTCAGGAAGTCAAGACCAGCCAAAGAAAGGTGACTCTGACATGTAGTGACGGAACCTACCTTGATCACTCATACACCTATGTGGAGAAATGCAGCTGTGTAAGCGCTGAGTGCATTCCCCAAGACAGCACCCAACAGGCAACAAACCAGAAAAAGGCCTCTCAGGAACAAGTGAATGTCTGAAATTAGAACTAGAGAGAAGTCAAACAAGTGTTGAACACAAGACTAAAAAAACCTTTGAAATAATACAAAAGTGTCAAAAGCAGCTAAAATTTGGATGAACAGGTGATATTTTCTGCATACAAACTCAATGTCTGTCTACATTATCTCAGTTTTCATTACCAATATATCTCCCATTTCTTTTCACGTCTTTGCTTTTACATCTTGAGAGGTATAGCATAAGGCCATTTTGACATTTGCTGTTAATCTTCTGAGAAGTGCTGTACCATAAGACTGAGAACTGGATTTACACTTGCACAACATCTATTATGAGAACAACATTCTTTTCTGGCTTTAAGCTTGCCTGTGGTGGCATAATATAGACACTTGAAAATATCTAATATTTCCATTGATACAGACTGACCTTTTTTATAACATCTTCATTATAGTTCATCAAGACAAAGCAAAAGCTGAAGTCCAGAAAACAAACAAATAAATAAAACCCAAGGAAAACTGTACCTCTGTTTCTTTATTTTCCTTTTTGCATTAAGGAAAACTTAGTTTGGAGAAAGCCATACCTTCTCAAAACTATAAACTTCAATACTTTGAACAATTTATGCTGGCCATATTTCCTTATATATTCTCATGAGAAAAAGAAAGAAATCCTACCATGAGAAGCTGCTGCACACCACTCTTTGTTTACATAACACCATCAGCATAGTAACTGTATGAAAATATGGAAATTTTTTGTTTGTTTGTTTGTGGTTAATTGTTTACAGAAGAAGTATATATATATTATTTTTTTGCCAATGGGGCATATGAAGGATTTTTGTAAACAAAAGTTAATAATAATAATAATAATATAATATGTAAATTCTTTCCTAGGAAGCTTTTCAAAGTTGAACCATTGCTATTTATTTTGTTTTTGGAAAATTGATTTATTGGGTCATTTCTTTCAGAATTAATATCATCCCATTTCTTAGTCATGTTATCTGGGTGTGGTATATTTTCTTCTTCTATTTTGTTTTGAAATATTGTTTTATTTTTATTCCATATGAAAAAAAGTAATGATGATTAATAAATTTTAAGCATTTTACAGCATGTCATCTTTGACTTTTCACTGAATCCCTCACATGAGAGTTGGTGGCCCTGTAAAATATTTGCTTCCCATCCTACTACAGCCATTTCTCAATAGCTCCAGGTTGAATGTCAATCTAGACTGTGGGACCTATCCCCCTATAGAGCTTTGATACTGCTTTGAATGAAAGGCACTCAAAAGCAAATACTGAAAGTGTTCCAGGCACATCATGTCAGGAGCTATCAATTAGTGAGCTTCCAGTAAGCAAGCACCTCTTTGAGTCTGTGCACATTTTGTAAATCTAAACGTTCTTTACCTGACAGACAGAAACTATCCAAAGTATTCCAAATCAGTCAGTCTCATATTTTAGAGCCCACTGCAATCTACACAAATCTCAAACCTCAAATTGCACTGTTGTAAATCTACAAGTTTTGACAGGTTACTATGCAGCTTTAGTTGCACTATACTTTGAACCAGCCACCACAGATCTGACTGTAGATTGTATAATGCCAAGCAACGTGTTTTACACGATTTACAGATGACTGCTCTAGTAGGGTGAATAGCAAAAAAATTAAACATGATGACCCTTCTCCTACTCTACAGTCTGGACAGCTCAGTAGAGGCAAAAACAGGGTAATGACATATGTGCAGGTACCCTGCAGCAGCTTAGCCTGCTTTCTCACTGTTTTTGCTTCCACAGAACAGTAACAACCCATATACTGTCCCACTCAGAAGTGAGCACTCACTTCTCCCCGAGGATCACATCCTACTTCCTCACTACCTCTTCCCAGCTTCCTGTTGACAAATTGTTACTTCACTGTCTGTTTTTTCCAGTCCTCAGGCTCTTCTGTTTCCCTATGAGGCCCCAGGTGGCATACTGCTCTGTACCTTCCTTTGCACCTAACCCACCAGGCTTCCCAGTGTAGCACTACTGCTGAATTCATGACCAGCCTAATGAGTGACAGATTCTCTGGCCTTTCCAGGCAAGCTAGGAAATTTTTCTTCTCCCACCCATTTGGCAGAAGGGAAAAGATTGTCTGTAAAAAAAATCAATTATTATGCACTTCTTTGGTCCACAACAGCTCCCTGTCCACAGGTTAGCCCATTGAAACAACAGATTGCCTGTATGTCATTTCAAGATCATTAGCTGTTTTTCTATGCAAAGCCTGTATCTCAGCATCCCAGCAGCTACCCTCTTCCCTGGAAACTGTGTATATTAAGTCTGTGCCACCAGACACTTCATACAACTCATTGAAAGAGAAAAAATTAATATGATGAGGAAGAAGGGAATGAGAGATATGTGGCACATGGGAAGACTGAGAGGTGATAATGACAGGGACAGCAGAGGCCAAAACCAGACGAGAGTTTGGTGGCGTAAGAAGGAAAGGGGGTGGGGTGAGGGTGGGAAGAGAAGCAAAGAATTGGACAGTGTGCTGGTTTTGGCTGCAGTAGAGTTCATTTTCTCCATTGTAGCTAGTATGGTAGTATGGGGCTATGGTTTTCATTTGTGTGGAACACAGTGTTGTTAATACACATCATTCTCATGGCCAATACTGTTATCATAAACAGGTAGTACAGAGTGCAGCAAAAGGAAAAACCTCATCCTAGAGGTGATAAACTGCACCTTAGGGAATACGTAACGTAAGTAAGAAATTACACAACCATGCAAACAAATAATAAAACATTGGGAGCAGTGACTATTAAACTGATGTGATGACTGCTTACAACAAATTTGTTTTAACACACTCTGGTCAGATCTGCCATTATCTCAACCTTTCAAGTCCCATGTTGGGTGCCAAAAAGAACTGTCATGGTTTAAGCCCAGACAGTAACTAAGCACTCTGCAGCTGCTTGCTCACTTCCCTAGAGTGGGACTGAGGGGAGAATGGAAAAAAACAAAGCCTCTTGGGTTCAGATAAAGACAGTTTAATAGGATCACAGAGGAACCTAACAATAATAATTATTATTCATATATATATAAAACAAGTGATGCACAAATGCAATTGTTTACCATCTGCAGAGAAAATAAAAACAAAACAAACAAACAAAACTGAATGCCTAGTCTGCTTCCGAGCAGTCATCCTCCTCCCGGCTAGCATCCACACTTACATATTGAACGTGACATCATATGGTGTGGAATACCCCTTTGGCCAGTCTGTGTCAGCTGGCCCAGCTGTTTCCCCTCCCAATTTCTTATGCACGCTCAGCCTACTCGCTGGTAGGGTGGTGTGAGAAGCAGGAGAGGCCTTGGCTCTGTGTAAGCACTGCTTGGCAGTAATGAAAACATCTTTGCATTATCAAAACTGTTTTTCACACAAACTGAAAACACAGCCCCATAGTAACTACTATGAAGAAAATTAACTCTATCCCAGCGAAAACCAGTACAACAGACTTTGGTCCTGGCTTGGGGAGACAAGAAGGCAAGGAAACAAGGAAAGGAAACATGAACTAAGGCAAAGCATGGAGGCACACACAATGTGTAGCTGAGGACATACTGGAGATCCTACCTTGGACAAGGAAGGATCTGTATCACAGATACAGTGCTGGGAAAGAGCAAATGGGAACCCTCAATTCAAGAGAAGGAGAACAGGGGATAACAGGCTTTGCGCATGAAATGGAAGGACTTTTAGGGACTCGCTGAAACAAGACACGGAGTAAGTGAAAAACAGCTGCAGTGGATGTAGTATACCAGCCTTACAGGCTTCCTAAACTTTCCTTTATGTAGAACCTATCTTTGCTCTTGAGTTATTGCTGACACATACTGGGTAATAACTCCAAAGTAAACCTTTCTAAAAACCGCGATGAATGAGATCAGTCATATATCTCAATAACAAACCATCTTTTTTTTTAAAACAGTAGATAAATAATAAAGTCAGTAAAAAATTAGGTGGAAGAAAGTGATTGACTTGGTAGCTCTTTATTGACACAGGTCAGAATACTATGCAGCTCACCCTGAACTACGCTAGTGTAGATAATTAATGTGTATTACACCAACGCTAACACTAGAGGGCTCTAGGCTCACAGCGTATGAAAATGTTTTCTGTCAAAAGAGCTTCTTTCAAGGCACTTCGAAGTAAGCCACATAACTGTGGTTTTACTTTCAAATCATTAAGACAAACTTTGCTCTTAACTTACTCTTGAATCTACAGGCATCCATTCCACATAACATACCAAGACTTGTTTATACATCACAATTATTTTTTTTCTGTTATCTGATCATCTTTGGAACACAAATAAATTGCAGCAGAGAACTCATTCACTTAGGACAGAATTTATTTCAGCTGTACAAAGAACATCCAAAGATTTAGGGTCTGATTTCAATATTGGCTGTCAGAATTCCTTCCCTGGGCATTCATACACTTGCTCCTCACTTAGGACTCCTGTAACATAGCCTAACTACTGCAGGATCAGCTTATTTTTTCCCCTTTTCCACACAGCATTTTAAAACTCTGCAGTGTAAATAACACATCACTAATAATCACTTTTCAACGATGCTTTGTAATTATAGGTAATGTCTAAAATATAACCTGGAATTGTATTTTTATTCAGATTTACCACTTAGGAGTCCAATTCAAATAATTCATTTGACTGTTAAAGCATGACAGACAGCTTTTAAGCCACATCACATTCTGAAAACAGGTATGGAGAGACTTACAATTGTTTGTGGCACAAACCAGGAGCAGAGTTGATAAAAAACAGCTCAACAATGGAAGCCACACTTGATAACAGCAAAACCCAACTCAAAGGAGGAAACTTTTTTCCTCTTCAGTAGATGTTGTTCTACCATCGCAAAAATAGAGCGGCTTTGTTGCAACCAGCCAAATTAGAAGAGCTTTATAATAGAACAGAAGACTGGTTCTATTTGAACATTATTAATATAATAAAACACTTATAAATAGATGGAAAGTACATTTTTGCAAATGATGCAGTGCTCAGGACTGTCACATTTTGTTTTGCTCCTTACTGCTTCAAAAATTATTGTCCTTCTTGAGTCTCAGATTTCTTCAGGCATTCATTATAACTCTATTTATAACTACAGTTTAGTTATAAGGAACCAGCAGTTTGCACTGCTACAATAATTGTTGTTACTAACAATTACTCATATACTTAGAATCTTTTAAATAGACAGAAACTTACTGCTAACTCCTCTCCTGCTGTTACAATTATGCATGCAAATAAAATCTCACTTTGGCTCCCTCTGTTTTCAGAAAGCAGAGGTCCAGGCAGTCAAAAATGGAGCCATTAAACATAAGCAGTTATCTACATCTTATGCACTAATTCTCATAAAATGCTATAGACAACTGCATGAGTCTAGTATCTAATCCTGATATTAAATCACTGCTTCTACGCTTGCACCAGTCTAACTGGTTTTCACTGACTTCAAAAAAATATGCACCAGAAATATTTCAGGGGACCCTGATTCCAAGGCAAATTGGAACTGGCCTAAATTTTGGACATTATCAGATGTGGACTCTGCAACTGTTCCCTCACTCAGCAAGGAGCCAGTCAAAACCTCTCCTTCCACTTTAGGTGATCTCTAGAGAGGTTTGGGGACAAAACTGAACTTTATCACATTGCTCAATGTCACACCTACCAAGGCACATGACTGCCAACTGCAACACAAACACAATGTGAGAACTGGCAGACAAAATATGACAGTAAGTTACATAGAATCTGCAGAAAAGACATAACAAACACCATCATGGAATGGCCTCCTGCCACAGAACTAACTTTTCTATTCACATTAGTTGGTGGTTGCTCTTTATTCTGGAGAGTGAAATTATTCTACCTGATGCAGTTCTATCACTTGGTCTGCTATTAATGCTTTCATCCTTTATGACTTAACTCTAATGGAAATTCAGGTCCATTACAAATTTTACAGGAAATGAGCATTATAATTGCACTAAATTTGTGTTGACTGAAGATAAAGCAGAACAATACTGAATTACATACCTCATGGCAAGGTGCGGTTGCGTAGCATTCATAATAGATAAGCTGTCGCAATATACTTGATCTAACAGGACACCTAAAACACCTTTACTTTTAGTAAGGAAGCTACGGGATCAATATAATATATTCCTCAGTAATCCTACCCAGGATTTTAATGACCAGTATTTCAAACAGTCTAATCTCAGCTGAGATTCCATCAGAAGTAATTTTTCAACTTAAACCATTCTCAGATTTCCAATATACTCTGGGGTTTTAAAAAAGCAAAAAAAGTTTTATAGTCACTGTAAATGTTTATAACATTGTTATAGAGTCTGTTATTTACATATACATATGTGTGTTTATGTGTAAAGACCAGAAAAGGTATACAGAAAACTCATCAACAGTCCTACCTCCCATTTATCTTCAGCCGGAAAACGTTAGCACCAGAGGCTTCACATACACAGCCTGTTAATTCAGAACAAACCAGAAATACCAGGGTAGCCTGCAATTTTGTTTCAACCTAGCAAGCTGGACGTCCTGAAGAAAAGGCACCTCTGAAGCAAGCTTTCCAGCAGAAAAATCACAAAATCTGGCTTTTTATATAAACAAAGAGTAGCCCCTTACCATGTTAGCTTATCACTGATTTATTAGAGCTGATCTTAAAATTCTTTCCTGAAGAGTTCCTCTATGTCACTATCTTCGCAAGAGAAACAGTGGGCTTTGAGGGAAAAGGAAGAATGCTACCAAAAAGCCTATGAACTTGAGTCAGCCAACAGACCCACACAGATTCACATGTGCCTTTCCACATGTGCAAGAAGTCACCCATGAAAGGAAGCCCTTCCATAGCAGTGGGTGACCAAGGCCTTAGTTGTAACTCTGTAAAATCAGCACAGTCACTGCTGATTCACACCCTGGAAAAGAGAGGAGGCTTCTGTGGAATCACAAAGCCAGATAACAGAGGGAACACAAAAATGTGCATCTCATGGGAATACTTGATCTTACGGATTGCCTTTGTATGTTAAATGCCCAGATTTATTTGTGCAAAAATCTGGGTCAAACCTTTGTTTATACTTAAACTCCTACAAGTTCTCCTGTGACACAACTACACTATAAAATTAATTTAAATCATTAGCTACTTTTTTGGCATAAGGAAGGCTTCAGTTGATTAAAAGACTACATGATCTACTGTAATCCACCCCTTCTCAACTCTTCAGCACACCGCAGGGACAGAGCAAAGAATAGCTCAAGTCTGCTCAACTCCCGTGAACCTCACAAAGCTCGTGAGCTTTTCTGCCTCAGTATCAAAGAAGCTGTTTTTATGGTTCCAAAGCAGAAATTCACACAAAGCAGCAATCCTAAGCCACAAGGCCATCAAAACTAGCCTGTGCTCCAAGACAAACCTGTTACAGTGGACATGATATTAACAGGATCTCAATTTACCTTACAGGAAAATACAAACATGTGCTATGACTAATCTCCAAGACTTTCAGGAAACTATGCAAATGACTCGGACACTCTTTTTTACAGTTTGTCAACTCCAGCTGAAAAAATTACTGAACATACGAAATGCCTCAGCAAGCAGATCTCACTTAGTCAACTGAGGAAGTACACGTGAGGAACATACAAGGGTTAGAAATAAATAGACAAAAGTTACCAGAGAGAGACAGAGACTTTCTCCTACCTTGGTTCACTCATTCTGGTATGGTCACACTGATGTTATTCCATGATTGGTCTAGCACATGTGACAGGAGTATCAGGCCTTTGTATGCTGGGAATCAAAGACAGAGCAAAGCATAAGGATTATGATCTTTCTGGCATTTATGATAACAATAATAAAAAAAGGCGGCATATTTCTAAAGGCAGGTTTATTTTTTCAAGTTGTCAATTTACTTTAAGTGATTTGAGATTAATCTGATGTGGTGACATGGCCAAACTAAGCATTCAGAAACTGCCCAGTAGCAAACTGCTTCAATCCTGGAAACAGTGTTTTTTAAAAGCTTGTATCGATGATAGAATTAATGCAATGCATTACAAATAATTTATCATACATAATTTAATCACAAATACCATTAAATAATAAAGAATCAAACCACACTGTGCCCCACATGGTCTTTGAAAACTCCTTTTACAAGGGCTCAGAGTAAACAGTATAGGATGAAACAAATTTATCCGAATGTGCCACCACCTGTTCTTTCATGATGTAAGAGCATTTCAGAAGGGAGGAAAGAGAACAATCACTGACTGCCTTCAGAGACCTTTTCCCACTCAAACCACGACGAAAGCTGTCACAAACCATTAAAGGTAACACTGCAAAATGGTGGCAATACAGGAGCTGTGAGGAACCAGGAAAAGGAGATTGTGTCCTTCCCAGGGCCTAACCCAAAACTCACCGAGATCCAGGAGTGTCCTCCTGAGAAAAACAACAAAGAGAGGACCACCTTCCTGAGGTGGCCTTCAGGTACGCCATCTTATACCTACAGGGCCACTGCAAAACACGGGGCGGCAGCAGCGGGAAACACCATGCTCCTGGGTAGCTGGCAGCTGAGCAGCTAAGATGGCCGCCTGAGGCACACCACGCCCCCAGGCTGTCCTCAAGGCTGAGTAAAGCCCCTGGGGATAATATCTGCCTGAACACAAGGTGTTACCTTCCTTGCAGAGAACGTGCAGCACTTCACGGGGGCTGCCGGACTTAGTTTACTTCAGCACAGCCCCCTGGATAGAGGGGTGACTGGCATCACCCGTGCAGAGCCCAGTACCACAGACACAGGGCACCTGCGGCTCCAGGGCTGGTAACTCACCATCATCACCACTTCTTCAGGAGAAAGGCATCGAGGTATGTACCTGCAGCACAGTACTCCTACCTCTTCAGGAAACCTGTTCTGAGCAGACTTGGCAAGTTTGCCTGAAAGGCCTGGGACTCCCCTCCCTCCCTCCCCCCACCCTTAATTTTTCCTTTGTTTTTGTTTTGTTTTTTTTTCTGACAGGAATTTGAGGCATAACAACCAGATCCCCTCATGCAAGCAGGCACCACAAACGAAATTACAGGCTTTCTACTCCAAAACAACATGGTGGAGCACAAGCCAATCTGCCTCAGCAAGGTAACCTGTTAACTCATACCTGTAATTATGTGTAAAGGGTGGAAAAATGCTGGTGGCAGACTGCCCCCCAACACACCCCAGGCCCTGGTAGGACTGCCCTGGCTTTGCTACAGCCCCAGGGCCAGCCTCCCTCAGCCCCTGAAGCCAGGGCATGGCAATGCCCCGACTCCCTCCTAATATCCTCTGTGACAAGGCATGCAGCACGCAGTATTTAGACAGGTGGTATAAATACACAATATTTATAGGCAGGTGGACAAAGCAAGCTACCTCACCATTCTGAGCTACCTGACCAACCTGACAGCCTTCTATGAGGATGTAACCAGGTGGATGGATGATGGAAGGGCAGTAGATGTGGTCTATCTTGACCTCAGCAAGGCATTTGACACCATCTCCCACGGCATCCTTGTGGGCAAGCTGAGGAGGTGTGGCCTGGATGATCAGGTAGTGAGGTGGATTGTGTGCTGGCTGGAGGGTAGAAGTCAGAGGGTTGTGGTCAATGGGGCTGAATCTAGTTGGAGGCCTGTGACTAGTGGAGTCCCTCAGGGGTCGGTGCTGGGTCCGGTACTATTCAATATCTTCATCAGCGACCTTGATGAGGGAACGGAGTGTACCCTCAGCAAGTTTGCTGATGACACTAAACTGGGAGGAGTGGCTGACACACCAGAGGGATGTGCTGCCATTCAGCGGGACCTAGATAGGCTGGAGAGCTGGGCGGGGAGGAACCTGATGAGATTCAACAAGGACAAGTGTAGGGTCTTGCACCTGGGAAAGAAGAATCCCATGTGCCAGTACAGGTTGGGGACTGACCTGCTGGAGAGCAGTGTAGGGGAAAGGGACCTGGGGGTCCTGGTGGACGGGGGGATGACCATGAGCCAGCAATGTGCCCTGGTGGCCAGGAAGGCCAATGGCATCCTGGGGTGCATTAGAAGGGCTGTGGTCAGTAGGTCGAGGGAGGTCCTCCTCCCCCTCTATTCTGCATTGGTGAGGCCGCATCTGGAGTATTGCGTCCAGTTCTGGGCCCCTCAGCTTAAGAAGGACAGGGAACTGCTAGAGAGAGTCCAGCGCAGAGCCACTAAGATGATCAAGGGAGTGGAACATCTCCCTTATGAGGAAAGGCTGAGGGAGCTGGGTCTCTTTAGCTTGGAGAAGAGGAGGCTGAGGGGTGACCTCATCAATGTTTATAAATATGTTAAGGGTGAGTGTCGGGAAGATGGAGCCAGGCTCTTCTCGGCCTCACTAAGCGATAGGACAAGGGGCAACGGGTGCAAATTGGAGCATAGGAGGTTCCGGGTTAATGTAAGGAAAAACTTTTTCACATTGAGGGTGACAGAGCACTGGAACAGGCTGCCCAGAGAGGTTGTGGAGTCTCCTTCTCTGGAGACATTCAAAACCCGACTGGACATGTTCCTGAGTGATGTGCTCTAGGTGGCCCTGCCTTGGCAGGGGGGATTGGACTAGATGATCTTTCGAGGTCCCTTCCAACCCTTGTGATTCTGTGATTCTCCATAAAGTCCTCTTTCTAACATCACTGGGATTTGGTATGGTTTTAGCTTCCTTAAAGGTTAAAAGATCATAGAATCATAGAATATCCTGAGTTGGAAGGGACCCATAAAGATCATCGAGTCTGAATTATGGCTCCATACAGGACTAACCAAATCAGAGCATATGACTGAGAGCATTGTCCAGACACTTCTTGAACAAGGTAAGAAAGAGAAAAATGTCTCCAGCTGGTTTTTGAAAGTATGTCTTTTTTCCAGCCTCTTACTTTTCATGAGCAAGTTTTGATGGTTGATCTCACGTGTCTGGCACAGTTCCACAGGTGCTGCATTTTACAGCCATCTGTGTGCCTTAGCAGATGCTCCGCTGTCTCCGCCTGGTGCACAGTGCACGTTTCTTCTCTGTTCACAGGGTCTGCAGATAAGGCTGATTCTGTTAGTTTAGACAATGAGTTGAGTCAGGGCAACATAGACTCAAAGTTGTACATATTCCTCTGCATAAGGTGTGCCAAACTGTGTTCTGGCACTGCTGAGAATCTGAAGTGTCATACCAGTGAACTCAGGTATCCTGACTGCAAAAGTAATGACTGTCAGGATCGAAGAGGTTGCTTACAAAGAAACAGCAGAATGTATGCAAGGGTAGGTAGCCTCTTTGTCACCTTACTAAAAGAGTAATTCTATCCTTGCGTATATTTCTTGAGGCTGTATCTGTCTTGTTATTTATTCTTTGTTTCATTCTTAATATCCATTGCATCATACAGCTTAATGTGTATTTGTACTGATGATTATATTGCATTTCTTCTGTTACATGATATAGGGTACTGCCTGTTTCATTCGGTTTACTGACATGTATATGTTTTCTTAAAGTTTCAAAATTCTTATTTTAAGCATATTATTTTTTAAAATAATAATGTATATTTATACTTTAAATGAGATCCATAAGCTTTCACTTTTCTGAAGAAACTATGTTATTAGTCTCCAGGAAATACAGCTATCTACTTTCAGAATCACACAGGAAGTTTCACAGCTGTGCATTTGATTTATTCACCTATCAGCAGGTACATAGATGATCATTGGTCTATCTTGTCAAACTTTTGTGCAATACAATAGCAAACAGTGTTTTGCTTCAGGTCATTTCATTTCTTTCTCCCACAAAGTTCTGTCTCATCTAGAATGTGACTCAGATATTTCAGCTGTGTTAGGCAATCTATGAGTTATATATATATATTTATATATATAATATATATAAATCTATGAGTTATATATATTTATATATATACTATATAATATATATAATATATATAATATATATATTTTTATATATATATATAAACTCTCACGTTAAGAGTACATTCTGTGGTTAGTGCACAAGGATCCACAGGTAAAGTGCTGATTTGTTGTTATTTGCTATTTCAATCAAATTTTTTCCTCTTATTTTCAGTAATCAATTTGGAGCTACTTGCACCATTACTTCTCTGAAGTCTATCCAACCTTCTCTCTATCAAATGAGGGTCATAGGTAATGTAAGGTATGTAGGTAAAGATAATGTTTTATTGGCTCAGCTGGCATAATTAGAAAAATTAGACAAGCTTTTTGGCACAGAAGCTCTTCAGTCCACTTCAAACAAAGTTTACTAATTATTTTGCCATCAGAGAGTTATTTCTTAGATAAGACAACCTAAGGAAGTGGTAAAATCCAGCCACACATACTCTGCTAGCCCATTCAGCTGAACGAGGACTAGATTTGCAGAGTCGGGACAGAACTTGGCCCACAGTCAGCTTCAGGAAAACATTTGCAAAATTGACACTTGAAGAAAAATCCTGCATTATTTTAGTGATATGTTTAAAGGCTTCTTTCTCCATGTACTCCTGTTCAATCATAGACATTCTAAATAATTAGAATGCTACTTCTGTAATATATATATTGCTAGAATGTAAAACAGACTTGTAGGACTCATTCACACTAGCTTTACTGGTGCAACATTGTTTTTTAACTTCAAGTAGAGCATACAGTAGTGCTACTTTTACATGTCTCTACACTGCATATAAGATACATACACATGCATAACCATGTAAACAAATTCCGAACAAGCAGTTGGTATTTTACCTGTAAACACATCCCAAAAAGGCTCCTAGGTCTCGAGGGATTGTTCCCAGCAGAAAAGATTGGTCCCTCTGGTGTTAACATTGGTGTGTTTGGAGTGGTGGTGGTGGTGGTTGCTTGTTTTACTGAATCTGGTTTCATGGTAGGTTGTTTCAGGGTGCTCCACTTCTATCCATGCATGTGACACCATAAATTGCTGGTGGCAGCCAAAGTCCTCCTTCTAACTGGAAAAACTGCTTTGCCCTTGAGTTCTGCAAAGGTTGAGAATAGTTGTCATTTTATCCCTGATAATAAATCTCTTATTCATTTTGACAAAGGCTTCGATATTTAACAGGCGTCACACAAACTGAATCCATACAGAGCAAACAGTCAGACAGAGACTGCCATTGTGGATGAGTTGTATTACCTTCAGGGTTGTACCTAAAAATGTCCTTGAGGTGTGGCCTTGGCTCTACCCCAACACAATGCACATGCTGACAGATCAGAACCTTGTAAAATAATGCCTGGTAGATAAAGTAATGTACTCTCTGATGAAAACATTAATACAAGTAATCAAGGCACACTTTGGAACCCATGTGAAGGCTACAGGAACACAGAAAAAGGACAGAGAGTTTTGATTGAAATATTTCTGTAAAATTCATGCAACAGCAGGAGTGACATCCCTTTATAAGAGGGAATGAGTAGCAAGGAAATGGTGACCCTACTCTGCCTACTTCCTCTCCCTCTGATTTTTCTTTTTCCCCCGTTCATTTTCTCTTGGTTTTGGTTTTTGGGTTTGTTTGTTGTTGTTGTTTTGGGTGGCAGTTTTTTTCCTTTTTTTCCTTTCCTCTAGTTTTCTGATTGCACTTCATTAAGAACATTTCCATTTTGAGGTTGTGGGGCACTGATTCTTAGCAGTGAACTCAGCAATGTTCTTGAGAATTTATGAACCTCTAAACTCATGAATAGCTGTATTGGCACCATTGGGAATACTTATGTCTGTAAAGTCAGATTCCACTTAATACCTAATTCCTTTCCACATAGTTATTCAGAAAGGTAGTTTAAGAACATATGCATTTCAGAATAAAACAAATGCTTGCTTAGGCATCAGTGCTACCCTAATAGCTAAGAACCCCACTCACATGGATCAGGATTTTCTTGTGCTATGCACTGTAAGATACTATGCTCTGAATCAGTTCTTTGAATATGCACATACATGCTTTGCCAAACTAGATTAGAGTTTCATTTTGTTTACATCTCTCTGCATTGTCCTATTATTATTATCTAGATATTTATTAAGCCCTGGTGGTGCTTGTAGTGGAGAGGCATAGAATTACTCTCCACTGTGGTGTACAAACATGAAACGTGATAATTCTTAGAGATAAAAGGTAACATAAAGACACGGAAGTGAGGAGAGCAAGAACAGTAATAGGCATCTAAGGTTACCTGTGCTATTTCTGAAGCTTAAAGGAAACAGACAGCTGCTTGAAACTGGGATTTTGCTAGTTATTTCTGTAGTAGTGTGGCCCTTGCTCTACTAGTTTTAGTACAGTAGTCACAGTGTTCACGGTGTGAACAGCAGTCATCAAACAAAGGGGAGGAATCAAAGCTGACTAGGTTCAGAAACTTTTCTTTAACTTCAGCAAGCAATGCCATTTAAAGGAGACTGAGATACAAGGATGTCCACACACCACCTCCAAGACAAATAAAATTCAGAAGCATGACGTCCTTTGCATGACTTGCCCAGAACAGTACAGAAAAGAATTCTTTATATCAAGCTGTTTAACTCTTTCAGTCACAAAGGCCAGCCAGTGTCTTCAGCTGTGTTTAATTCAGCTTACCTTTAGGATCTGGAGGTACAAATAGTTATATTATTTCATTCATTTTTTCACTTGCTACCTCACACACATTCTCAGCTTACTCAGTCATCCATACATACTCACTTCCCTCTGACACCTCCCTGCATTCTGTCTCCTTACTCATTCTTTCTAGATATTCTCTCTTTGTGATCCTCAAGTCCCACTTTCTTCCTCTCCCCTCTCTCCCAGTCAGTGCTCCAGTTTCCGTCTCGCTTTGGCTTCTCTAAGAGGAAGCCGTCACACTCGTAGTCCAGTAGCAGCAACAGCAAAGGGCAAAAAGAAAAGGGGCAGCAAAGAGGAAGCTCATCTGCTGGCAACAGCTGAGCTGTGACAGAAAGACATAAAGAGAATAAAACTGGTCAGTCTTCAAGGTCTTTTAACTTCTATTTTAAGTTTGCTGTTTCTCTATACTGACTGCAACCGAGATCCATTATACCCTTTTAACTTAATAATAACAAAGCCATAGAGATAGCGAACCCGAAGGCAGACACATATTTGCAGAGTATAGGAGGCTATTCTTCAGAGTTATCACTTTGTGCTTGTTCAGCTGTTTCTTTGACACGCTATGCTGGCCACTGCCACAGGATATTAGGTTGGACAGACATTTCCTTTCATCTACTGTCGTCATTCTTAAACTAAATGAACAGAGTGGAAGTAGCTCTCATCTGGATAAAACCAACACCAACTTACCTACTGTTCTTGTTTTACGTTAGTCAAAAACCCTCCAACATATTAGCAAAGAAAGCACGTATTTATCAGAAAGGTTTGATTTTGTTTCCCAGTATCTAGTTTACTTTTCTGCTCAATTACAGAAAGGCTAAGAGTTTGATTTGGCATCTATTAAATGCTTTACCACACAATAGAAATGCCATCCTCTCTCTGAGCTAAGCATAACACCCTAAGATGGCATCAGCAGTTGTATGAACAACTTGAATTCCAGTAAATGCTAAGTGCTTCGCTTTTCAAGTGTAGTTGTCAAGATACGCTTTTTAAAACAGAAGCAAGATCTCCCCAAATTCCCTTATGCTGTAACATGTTGATTTGTTACATAACATATCAAGCAATTTATTCTCTTGCCACGTTGTGAATAGCTGGATCATTTTGATTGAAATATTTTCACGTCCTGCTTCCAAACATGCTTGGCATAAGTCGATCAAAAGTCTGTAACATGTCAGCTAAAGGATTAAAAACTTGACAAAGTCATAGCAATTGGAAAGGGAGTCTTAACATGGAGAATGTTGTATAATGAGATCTAGCAGTGCTGTAAGATTCAGAAACAAATAAAAACTAGATTTCATCATGTTCTAGCTAATGTGAAGCTGATAGTTCAAGAAAATAATTCATGTCAGTAGATACACAGTCTTTCAGCTTCCACAATTCTGCATTATATATTGCCTTGGGATAGGAAGCATTTTGTCCACTTAGTAAACCAGCATGTGAAAGGATGCAATCATTGTCAAAGTAGACATTATTAAAGGATTAATAAAATTTGTATGAGCTTCCATAGAAGTCTCTTAATTTATTTCAGTGGGAGGTGAATAATGTTCTACAGATATTAAATTCTTACCCAACTGTGAAGAATAGAGGATATCTAAGGTTAAATACTAAAATACAAGTGCAAATTACTACATATTAGCAAATTATGCTAATTTAAGAAAAAGATTTATTTGTATAGATCTTTGTCATCATGTTCATTATCTGGATCTCTGGACCACAGAAAAAATATCTGAAGATAGTTCTTTTCTCAAGGTGTTCTTCACTGAATCACTTCAAATAATCTTCCTGCCTGTAAGACCACAGGAACAATTTTTGCACATTAACATTCAAGGACCACTGAATAAAAAAAGTCTGGGGAAAATTAATTTTTAAGTAAGTTTTGGTGTAGAACTAAATTACATGCATAAAAATACTTAAATTCCTTTCTTTTTATGAGCAAATATTAGCTAGAATGGTGACTAATTAACAGGTACGCCCAAAAGAACAACTATGAGAGTTTCCTGACGTTCTATTCTGTTCTCCTTGGTTTCAAAATATAACACAGCAAATGTTTTGCTCCATTCAGAACTTTTATGTGGTTTTGATCCACAAATATCCTAGCAAATAATTCTAGAGCCAGATGTCTTCCTGGATACAGCTAATGTCTCTGACGTACAGAATGAGCTCATTCAGTTCTTTCATAAGTGGTCAAACTGGAAATTCTTTCTCAAAGTCTTACTTGTCTTTGATCTTGATATATACAGGATGTTACCTCTGTTAGGAGCGAAGTAGCACAAAATGGAAAAGTCTGGATAGTCCAGGTTGTATATACAGCATACTCTGTGGCTGAGACCACCTTAGCCTTCACAGTTAAGGTGTGTCTGATGTTAATCCAACAGCAAATTTTATTATATAAAAGAGGCCCAAAAGGTTACCTCACAATTGACATGGTTATGTTCCAACTGAATACAATGGAAAAAACTCCTTATCAACTTGAAAGGGAGCAGAAAAAAAGACAATTTATCTCTCAAATATATAAAGTTTGCCTAGAAAGTCCTTGAGTTGGCCAAGTTTGTGGCTTGAAACTTTAAATGTTACTTTGAAATTATTGTTTGAAATATCTTGGAACTACTGTGCCAAACTCAGGGCTGCTGTGATAACGACCTGTGAACCACAAAGGATAGATATAAGGCACAGCATGTGCCTCCACGTATGGAAGAACACGGCAGAGCTGATGTTTGGGTTCATCTAAACGTTACTCAATACAGTCAAAGCAGGAGGTGAAACAGGGCTTCCATGAGTGGAACAAGAGAGGGCTGGTTCCTCAGATTAGGACAACCTGAAAGATACTTTAATTTACTCCTAGTGCCAAGATATAACAAAGTCATTGCAGATGGAAAAGCCTATTTCCACCCTTGGAACACCAAAATCTGGGGAAAAGGGTTAGCATTTTTAATTAGCAATTTTCAATAATTAGGATTTTTTACTCCAGTACCAACCAGTATCAAGTTCCTATCATACTAGTATGTAAATGTAGAATGTTAGTTCCTTCTTAAAACATTTATAACAACATTATTTTATCCAGGCAAAATATAGAAGGGAAATCAGACACACAGAGGAATTTTTCACATTGGTATTCTGCAAGGAAATCATAAAGTGGAAAATAAATCCAAGGACTCCTGACTGTGTCTAGTTCTGGGCTCCCCAGTTCAAGGAAGACAGGGAACTCCTGGAGAGAGTCCAGTGGAGGGCTAGAAAGATAATTATGGGACCAGAGCATTTCTCATATGAGGAAAGACTGAGAGAGCTGTGGCTGTTTAGTCTGGAGAAGACTGAGGAGGGATCTAATCAATACTTATAAATACCTAAAGGGTGAACGTCTAGAGGATGGGGCCAGACTATTCTCATTGGTGCCCAGTGACAGGACAAGGGGCAACGAGAACAAACTGGAACACAGGAAATTCCATCTGAACATGAAAAAACCCTCTTTACTCTGAGGGTGACAGAGCACTGGTACAGGCTGGCCAGGGAGGTTGTGGAGTCTCCTTCTCTGGAGATGCTCAAAAGCCACCTGGATGCAATCCTATACAACCTGCTCTAGGTGATGCTGCTTTAGCAGGGGGTTTGGACTAGATGATCTCCAGAGGTCCCTTCCAACCCCTGCCAATCTGTGATTCCGTGACTCTCAGCAGACTGCCATAGTCACTTCTGTAAGAGACCATAGCCCCACCAGATTCCTGTTAACTATCATACATTTGATTCTGAATTAGAGCAAATTCATTTTTATATCTTTTCTAATAACATTTCTTGCAACATGTGTCAAGATTCTTACAACTATTTGCTGCCTGTGGATAACGGTGAGATTGAAGAGTTAGGCACAGAAGTGAGGGCTGCTGTAGAACATGCAGCTGAGGTGCATGGAAATGCATCAGCAAAGAAAAAAAAAATAGAGCGATGGAGGAAATTCACTGCAGTGTGTAGCTCTTCATACCATTTCCTGCAGTTTTCTAGCAGCACTATTTTTATTCCCAGGGACTGGTTTTCATATTAAAGTCTACCCTTCCTACATAGGATCCAAAGAGTTTATACCTTAACCCACAAATCTGAAGAGATGCTATGTGCAGTGACATGAGTTTCATAAAAAGCCTGTGATGGGCAGGTATTTAGATGATGACCTTCAGGATCTCAGACCAACTCTTCAGCATTGTGAAACCTCCTGCCTTCATTAAACCACTTTAATACCACACTATCTGATTTAATTTGATTCTCAAGCTTCTTATCTATAAGCAGAGTACCTAAGTACCTTTGGCTATGACACACAAGAACATAAATAAGATCAGAATCTTGCTCCTTGTGTTCAGAAAACTGCAAGAATAGTTTTTACTGTTCTTTGCAATGTTTCTACAGATCAGTCAGCACCATTATTGAACATAGTCCTAAAATACAGTTGAGTTTGTATGAAATAAAATTGCTAAAGTTGTGTAGACTCAGGGTGGTTGGACATTGGAACGGGTTGCCCAGGGAGGTGGTGGAGTCATTGTCCCTAGATGTGTTTAAGGAAAGGTTGGATGTGGCACTTAGGGACATGGTTTAGTGGGTAATAGGTGGTAGGGGGACAGTTGAACTAGATGATCCTTGAGGTCTCTTCCAACCTTGATGATTCTATGATTCTATGATCATCTCCTTCAGTAGTTGCAATATATTAATTAAGGTAAAATAGCAGAGCAGCATACACCAAAGGGTTATCACGTGCAAATAATAAATAGAAAAGGTGGCTTGCAGTCTCTCCCAGAGCAAAGCCTGACTGCATGAGATCCATCAACATTCTGCTTTGGCTGGCCTTTAAATACCATATGCAAAATGGTAATTAGTTTAAACCAAGTGCAAGTTGCTTTGCATGTTCTTTCTGTTTGTAAGGAACAATACTTAAAATTAAAACTTACCTCAGCAGTAAAAGAACAGTAATAAATACAGCTCTATTACTCCAAAACATTTTGCTGCACCTAGAAGCAGTCAAACAGTGCAGTCAAAGAAATACCAAGATTCTTAGTGTGAGTTGTGTGGTACCCACCTTCATAGGGAGACAAAAGCAAAAGTACCCAGCTTTTGTTTCCTAACTACTTTGAATGAGTTGCAAGTGATTTGAAACTCAGTTCAGCTGCTTTAACTACCTCAGCAATGGCAGGCAGCAGTTTACTATCCCATAATTCTTTCTTGCCTTTAAAATAAAGGATGATAAACTTGCTTATGCCTATTCCTGCCTGGGTTCTTTGTCTGATTAGTCTGGGGCAAGACAAATAACACCAAATTAACATCCATTCTTTACCTCTCTTATTTTTTACTGGCTGCAGAACATACTCAGAGAGCAGGTGCTGTACTCACCACCAGGCTGGACTGTGTTTTGAATGTCTAGTCCTTGACTAATGTTTTGACAAAAAACATAGAGCGAGCACTGTAATAGGGTAATATAGCCGCATCCCCTCTCCTTCATGGATATGACAGCCCTTGTGATATCTTATGTACAGGACAATGCCTAGGGAATCAGAAAACCCTACTTTTAGGAAACATTTGATAAAAGATGACTATATATATAAAAAGGAATTAAACTAGGACACTGATTCCCTGTCCCTGAGCAGACAGCTGCACATTTAACCATCTCATGGAAATTTTTAAACATTAAGGAAGGGCTCTGAAATTTAAACAGGAATAAGTAAGGAAAAGAAAGAACTGAAACAGAATTAGCAGGAAGGAGAAAAGGCTTGCAGGTGCCCCAGCAGTTTCTAAATGTGCCACAAGACAACAAGGAGGGCTTGTATGAAGTCTTAGAAACTCCCTCCAAAAAGTTTCAAGCCACAGATACGTTATCTATAAAAGGTGTGTTTTCAGTTCATGTACCATAAATTTGGAGAAACAACAGATCATAAATCCCAAAAAATGAATGACTCTTGTAATTGTCAAAATTTTAGAAAATAATTGAGTTAACGATGGATAACCTTGCACACAAGAGTGATGACATCTTGGAGCCAGGTCATTCACTGACATGGTCCACTGTGTGGGTCATAAGAGTGCCGAGGCTGTAGCAAGGGAGGAAGCGGACATGTGTCACCAGTGCAGGGGAAAAGGAAATAGCAGCAGCTCTGCTTTAGGTGAGTTTGAATTTCTTGGGAATCACAGCTTAACTAATGGGGTAGAATGGGATGTCACAGAGGAGAGCCGCAGGAAGAACCGCTATGATCGTCTGTACTGACCATTAGCATCAGCCATCCCAAAACAGATTAACTCTGCTGCACACTTGGTAGCCTACAGCAAAACTATCTATGTAGAGCTTTTATCTGCTCTTCCAGGAGTTAGTCTGCGTAAGACTTATCTGAACTTGTAGCTTTGTCTTAAACCCTCTATTTGGCATAGAGAGAGAAAGAGGGAGCAGAAGAGCCATGAACCGAAAACTGAATGGCTGCATTGCTGTTTGTCTGATCAGGATGGATGCCAGGTAACTTCTGTTAATCTGAAGAACAGGACAGACAAAGAGATAAGGGATTAGAAGGTTGACTCCTTAGGCAGAAGTTCAGCTGAGCCTCGGAACACAGTCAGCACTTCAGACAAGAGTTGAACTTAAAGCCTGGTCCCCACATACAGTCTTCAGACTGAACTTAAAGTTACCTACCAATAGGGGCGTAAGCTTGGTCTGCCAAGCCTTGAGGATAAGTGCAGCACTAACGAGCATACTCAAATCTGAACAAGTTTTTGGTGAAACAGATGCAGAAATGACTCATCAAGTATCACTGAGAAAGTCTCACAATACAAGGAAAATACACCAAAATGTGTTCAACAGCAGATTCTGAAGTAGGCAAAGAAATGCAAATGAAATCTTGAGAGTACTTTGGAAAAAAAGAATCATTAAAAAGAGGGGCTGTGTGCAACTCCTGGGGCAGGAGAAATAATTATGCTAAGGTTGTAGAGAAGAAAAACAAAGGAAAAAGGTCAACTGTATTGAAGTATCCCACCAAGGAGTCAAAAGGGCAGATTTGGTTCATGTATGTTATTAGCATCCCACAGAATAAACAATTTATGAAATGAAGAAAAGACGCAAAGGCAAGGCAAAAGCACCGTAACATACAGGACAGTGAATGCCAGAATGCCAATCAGGTAACAAAGCATCAGTGGCGATATTAGTCCAGAAAGGCATACTCGGCATTATGCAGAAGAAAAAAACAAAACTAAAATCCAGTGAGACAAGCCAAATGAGACCTATAAACACCGTCCTAACACTGTGAGAACCAAGTAAATACTGAAGGTGAAAAATCTACCAACTGAGTTTTTCAGACAGCATGTACAATGGAAACATTATGCTTTCATCTGAATTAAGCACATGATGAACCTAAGCACATTAAACCTGATAAAAATGATTCACCATATATATATATATATTTTCCCAGCTTAAAAAAAAATAGCACCCAACAACCAAAAATACTGATATAACACAAGGCATGGCAGCTTTCTGGCAGCAAAGCTATTAAAAGGTTTTCCAGATGTTTTTAAAAGATGGCAATTAGATTAAAAAATTATTCAGCCAATACAGTTGAGTACTCACATTGCCCAGGAGCAACAATCACAATGAGAAAAGTGTTGAGCTCACTTGGATTATATACTGACCACGTAGAAGTCAAGCAAGCTGCGCATTTAAGAGGAGCGATTACATTTGAAAATCACAACACGAATGACCACTTTTCATTAACTCATTTTGAAATGCGCAGAAGCCATTGTTGCCATCTTTCATTCCCCTTAGTTAAGGTGAGCAGAGCAAGAGTTCTGCTCTTCCTTGCCTGCCAACAGTTCAAGATACCAGTTGTAGACTGCTCTTCCAAATCCTTTGAAACATTATCAAGAAAAAGGAAGACAACACGACCGTGCACTTACGGTGTCACTCTGTAATTAAGAAACTGCAACTAGTTCCACTGGCAAATGAGGCAAGTTAGTTCATGTCTTCTAACCATCACTACTCTTCACTCTCACATTATTTCCATCTAGACAATCTAATCTCCATAGCCAGGGTTTTCTTCCACATTCCACAGAGCCTTGCATAATCGGTTCTAAAGTTACTGCAACAAACTAAAAAGCAAAAACCTCCGTATACAACACACAGCTTATCTGCCATTCACTGTAAGACTTTTAACACTCTCTCCAAATGATTTTCACCGTAAGGCTGTGTGTAGCTTTGTTTTCCATGCAGACACCTCTCTGAGATTTCTCAAGTGGTGTGACATGTTGTATTAAACAGACTGCATCATCTATCCCAAGACCCAGGGAAAAGACCATATGGCCAGAGTGTGTTCACCATTTTCTTCCATGGCAGCAGTGCATGTATTTAATAGGGGGAAGTTAACAGGCCCTTGAAAAAAGGGTGGAGAATGAGAGTGAATCCTTGAGTAGTACTCTAAAGCAAAACCCTGGTGAGTCATTTGTAGACTGATGGAAGAAAAGAACAGTTGAGGCTATCAGAGAAAGGTGAGAAAAGCATGGGCAGGACAAGCCAAGGAGAGCAGCTAAACCTCTACAGAGCTAGGTGGAAAGGGTGTGCCGGATCCTCTGCTTAAGTTAATATCAACTAGGTTTACGTTAATTGCAGACTGTCATTACTTTATATTACTTTCCACACCACAATAAATATTCTCTTCTCTGACCACTCTGACTATTCACTCATTTTTCCAGTTCACATGCAAGCAAGGACTTCACAGATCTGAGGTACAATGCAGCCTTACCCAGGTCCCAATTATCTTTGATCACATTGTGAGGAGGTAGAAGTTCTCAGCACTAGTGGAGTTGTAATTTAAACACAGAAGGCAGATGAATTTTTGTTTCATTAATAGTCTTAATACTACCATTTCCTAACTTCTGAACATTTGCCTTTACCACCCTCATATTACATGATCTACTTTTCAGGTTGTAGTTATTTATAGTATATATGATATCTGCATTTTATACTGCATTTGAAACTTTACGGTAAATTGATATAATCAATGTCTGAAATTTTATCCCTACTTCTATGCAAGAAAACAAGAAGAGAAGGTAAAATTGGAGAGATTATATACATTGTCAGAATTATGAGTCAAATAACACGTATTTACTGTTACAAAAGAAAATTTTAGTGACAAATCCATTGGTGTAGATTTTTGATAAGATCAAAATATGCATCAGAAGAATATTTGTCAGCCAGATCCTTTGTTGTTGTAATTAATTTCCAATAACCCCCTATAAAATAAGCTGGTCTATATCAACTCTACATATCTATCCTTAAATTAATTTCCATGTTATTCGATGCTGAGATGCCAAGATAAGCTTCTGGGTTTCACACAGCATTATAACTGAGAAAACCAGACAGAAACACAGGAAAGAATGAAAAAAATGCTTTCAACACCTCTCTGAACATTCCTTCCTGCAAACAGAAGTGGTTTGTTTTAGTGTCAGGCAATACCAAAACTGTGGTCCCTTAGTGGATTCCTGGTGTAAATTAAAAATAAGACAACTGCTTAAGTATCTGTTATTAAAATACTTCAAAATTTGCTTCTGAGGTTTCTTTCCCCTCATATAACTGAAGAGGCGATCTTACTCTTTTTTTTTTTTTTTCAGTGTACCATCTGGGAAATTCAAGAGTCCTCCAACTGCTTTTTTAATCTACTGGAACCACTTGAAGCAACCACTAACATGACCAATGAATATGTTTACTTAAACCCTTCTGGTTTTTGTGATACTCCCATCAACAGCTATGATTGCCCAGAAAACAGTAAAATCTCATAGCCTGATAATTTTCAAAATTTCATAAGCCACCTAACAAAGCGAGCTTCTGTACCTTTTTTGTCATTACCAATTTCACCTGCTCCTTGTGGTGGAGAGGGAGGAAGAGAAAGAGCCTCTATCGGGCAAACTGAACACTGGAACATCATTTGATTGTCACTACTCCTTGGAGATCAAAAATTTCAGTCTGAGCAGCAGTAATTGCAACAAGTACAGAACATTTGAAGTTTTGAGGAAAATACCTAAGCAACATCTTTTGAAAGACACCTCCAGATACAACTGGGCTCACCTTCACAACAGCTATATAATACTATGTACTGGTAAATGCTTACTAAAGAAGTATATTGAAGTTGGACATACATTGTTCTAGTCACAAAGAGTTATAATTAGTGAAAAACTAAAAACTGTCTTAGAAGAAGAAGAAAGGGCTTAATGTTAGCACTTAGCAATAACTCCAGTAAAAGGGACAGGGCAAAGGAAAAAATAACTTTGACCCCACTAACACACCTAGGCATCCTAGGTACAGGCACCCTCCTCACCTTCAGCAGATGACTATCAAAAGCACTAATTGCCCCCCTCAGAAAGCTCCTCCCTTTTCAGTAGTCCCTTGCTTTAGTATACCCAATGGGAAGCTAGAAGCTCTCTCCAAGTGTTTTAAAGTAACACAAGAAGATCCTGATATTCTGTTATTCCCCTCTCACAGAGGTGGGTGTAACTGAGAAGGAAAGTAAGCTCTGCTCATTCTGACCATCATATGTAGCCCACTGCTACAGGTATATGCTTATTAGTTGCTGAAAGCCTAGTTTGTTGCGTGGCTTGTTTTATTACTAGTGTATATTTATTTAATACAGCTAACTAGTCACGTAAACAAGATACCATTTGCCTTCTTTATGTACAGATGAATTTGAGTACTGGCACAGAATAAAATAATGTTCTATGGGCAGGAAATCCAGTCTTTTCTTTTCTCCTGGTCTGCTGAAGCATGAAGATATAGATCTAGGGTGTGTAAACAGCTTACTACTGATTATGAAGATGTAACTTCATTAAACATCCTGGATATTTTGACAGGGAACATGTTTCATGCTGTAGGAGGCCAACATGTTGACAAGTACCCCAAACTTGTCATAGTAAGCTACCACTGATTTCAGTCCAAAAGTCAAATCCAGATAACACTTCATAAAGGAATTCTTTTTTGTTTATTCTCTAATACTAAATGAGTGAGGATCTAATATATTTAGTGCTAAACAAAAGTGAAAATAAGGGCTGCACTGAAAGAAATTTGAAAAAAAAAAAAAAAAAGACACAGTTCAGCAGCACCTGAATACAATATTGTATTATACTGTCCTATTCTTTTATGGAAATATTTAAAAAATTAAAATTTTAGGGTAGGATTTTGCTAAGGACCCAAGGGAATTAGACATCCAGCTGTGATTGCATTTTACAATTAGAACACCTTCCTGACTTTGTCTCCTTCCCTTGCTTCAGCAGAAATGATAACCATCAGTACAGATTGCTGAACTGAATCTTACCAGACGTGCAGAAGATAATGCTGTCCCACTGTACACAAAGAAAGTAATTTCTGCATTTCTATACATTCTACTATACATCTTCCTCCTGCCACCACCCCTTCTCCTGTGGCTCTACCACCCCAGTTTTATCTCCCAGGTGCCTCTTGCTAAATCCGCCACTGAGCAGCAACTCTCATTCCATTTCTTATGATGAAGATGTTTCCATCAGCTACTTCCTTCTTGTAAATTGGCAGGAGGCTGAAGATGAACTGAGGGCAAACGTTACATATATACCAAGCGCTAAACTGTGCATCTTTTTGCCAAAAGTAGCAGTTTTAAAAGAATGCTTTCACTAACTTTGAACATTTTAGTCCATCTTTTACCATATTAAATTAAGTTCTATTGACACTGGAAAGGGACAGAAATCGGCCCAGAGCAACTCCTCCTACCTTTCTCCAATGCCAAGCTAAAAAAACAATAAAGTGACATAAAGTAGCCATACTGTCTGTGTTTATTAAGTATACATTAATTCCTGCTTTTGAAATGATAGTTCAGTAGAACTGCAAAAAGACAATGTTAAGGAAAAAAATATGTTAAACATTTACTGGCAAGCCTTATAGGCCTGATTCATTGCCTGTTTCTCTAATTTTTAGTCCTCATGGATGTAAATGGAATTACACAGAAATGATACTGAAAAAATGTGATAATGGTCACAGGCCATAATCATTCTAACTTTTTTTTCTCCTACACAGTTGGTGTAAGGCTGTCTGAAATTATTCCTGATATTTTCTACAAGAAGGCAAAATCAGATTACTCGGAGAATTAGAGTTCAAGGTTTAAGCCCATCTCTAATAAATGTAGGATACAGTCTGGGTGAAGCTGGTTTAATGTTTCTCAATAGGTACCTAATGCTTGTCAGTGCCACACAGAAGCATGTTCCGTGGCACGCACTCAGTGTGACGATGTGGGAGTGCAGAACCCTTCAAGGCTATTAGTCTGTTCTTTTTACAAGATTAGCTGCCGCAAGAGTCAGAGTGACTTCCTAATGCTGGGTCCCCATATATTAATTACTCCACATCTCCTCAGACTTCAGAAATGAGCAGGATTTTTTTTGCCAAGGAGCTGCCTGGCATCAGTTACAGTGTTGAAAAACCTAGAATAGTTACTTGCATGCTATCTGCATAACTGTAAAGTAACACCAAATTAAATTTGTTCCAGGACCTGTTATTTGTGGAGGAGCAGTTGTGTTTTATTTGCAATAATGTTATGTTTCTTTATTAGACTGAACCCTAACAAAATATACGTACTTATATGTATATACTCCTCCCAAAATGCAAATACTGTTGGCCAGTTTCTGAGGAAGGAAGAGCATCCTCTGTTTACCTGTTCATTTGCTAAAATCCCCCAAACCCCACCTTTCTAGACTCTCTGAATCAAACTGGGACTGAAGCCAAAGCCACCTACTATATAAGACTGACAGAGCACAGGTGAACTACTCCTCCTGACCAACTTCAGACCCCACATCCTTGTGCCAAACTCCACTCAGGATGGGGTTTGGCAGGGGGATATGGGTGACAGAATGGGCTTTCCTGTTAGCAGTTTGCTGTATCCATCAGATAGGTAAGAAGCTGTTTGGGTTCTTTTTTATTATTGGGAAAAGAAAAAATACTCTGTTTAGATCTAGTAATATATTTTAAACAACTATACACATTATTTCACTTAAGAGATAGTTGCATTTAAACAAGATTTCTTTATATCTTTTTTCCCCAGTTTTCATTAAGTATTTAATATCTGTCTGTTAACTGGACTGTTTTAATTTATTATTGCTTCAAACTACTGCATTTGGAAGGTAGCCTTGAAGATCAAATAAAATAGAACCACTATTCATGTCTTAAAATGTCCATTTTTCAGTATCACTTATGCCTTACAAAAGCATTCTATTCCTGTTGCATTTTGTATTAGGATTGATTATGAATGTTATAGGTTTTATGAAATTTAAAACATTACTTTTTCTAATTGCTAGATCAGACCACTGGTCAATCTGCTCTAGTATCCTGTCACCTACCAGGAGCTAATACCAGATTCCTCAAGAGTTCTTGCAACTTCTTTTGCAAAAGAGACTAGAAGGGACTATTCATGTGGCAATGATTTTCAATAACTAACTGAATAATACTCTATGCAAAATGTTTATATAAGTTACTGATACTAAGTGTGAGCAGGGCTGGGAGATTTATCTGACACATGCAATCCATTATTTTGTATGGGTTTTTTTCTCCTGCCAATATTATATCCATCAGGTCCGGTCTTAGCAGCTTTTATTAGTATGAGTAGCCCTATTAAGTCAATGGGACCACTGAAATTGAAATTACTTGCATGAGTACAAGCTTGCCAAGTCAGTCCCATTCTTGTACAGTAGTTACTGTCCTGTCAAGTAAAATTTTTAAATCTTTAGATTGCCAATGTAAATTTATCTTGTGTATCATTTTCAAAACATTGACAAGAGCAAATATAATTTTAGGCTACTTTATAGTTTGTGAAATAAACAATAAAATACCAGCAAGTTGGTTTAAGCACAAGATACAACAGTCACTTAGAGTAGAAGCTTATATTTAAAGTTACACGATGTCAGTCAAAAGTATCTTCAGCCATTCATTGAACAAGTAAGTTATTTGTACCATGCAATACCAATCTGATAAATCGCTTTGAAAAATGAGTAGTGGTGAAACAATGTCTAGCAAACTCTTATTTATTTGAATCACACTCGGTGGAAAATATTTTC
This sequence comes from Psophia crepitans, assembly GCA_013399095.1. Taxonomy (NCBI): domain Eukaryota; kingdom Metazoa; phylum Chordata; class Aves; order Gruiformes; family Psophiidae; genus Psophia; species Psophia crepitans. Next base: position 28,236 of record VWZZ01003786.1, on the reverse strand, counting down.
AGATGTCCTATATGACCAAAGAATAATGACCCAATCCCATGCCATCTCCAGAAACATTCTGTGCCTGACTTTATATTTTTGGTCAAACACTAACTGTTATAAATTGATTGTAATGATAATTGCATATGTGGATTGGCAGCTGGATATAGACTTAGCAAGGTGCTTCCAGAAATATTCTTAATAATTAGGTGAATTCCCAAATTATCAAATAGTAAATTATCTTGACTATTCTTAAAACTGAGATGCTTATTTTTATAATGGTCAACAATATGGCCATTGTGCAATTGCTAAATAAAGCAATGCAGCTACAATTTCCTTGGGAATGATGTATTTGATAAAAAAAATTAAAAAAAAATAATGCTGTGGCTGTTTCCTTGAGAAAAATTAACAGATCAAAATACATGCCCATACTATTTTGCTCTGTCACAAAGGTTCTCATGCTAGAATAAGCAAACATTCTATGATTCTGTGCTTGCTGAGATTCCTGTAGATGTACTGGGTGAGTGCAAATTCTGGCCTATTATTAATGCTTACACAGGCATTTGTCTCACCTGATCAGTATAAATTATGATATGGATGCATTTATATAATGATGTTATCTGTGATACTGAAAGACTAACAGGAAATGGAAAATGGTTAAACTCTGTCCTAAGTTACTTCTTTGTATATTACTAGTGGGCACACATAAATCTAAATAAGAAAAGAATTAAAAGCTTAGGGCTGAAAGAAACTGCAGCAACTGCAGCAACTTCTAGATATGGTAAGGCTGCCCAGAACCCTATTCTCCAAAGCCAGCAGTCTCTTGAGAACCTCTTTGGGAGTGGAGGCTTGAATCCCGTCAGACAGGCATCCTTCAGCTCTGGGATCAAGTACTCCATCTGCTTACGTGGTGGGCACAACCCAGAAGTTACATTAGAAAAATAATGTAAAAAAAAAAGAGGGGCTCTTGATCCAATTATTTTTAAGGCAAAGGTAGTTGTCCAGCTTTCACGGAGGTATCTGCACTGAGGTTCTTAAGCGGAGGAAATGCTCAACAGGAAATGTAAGCACCAAAGGGGACTGAGGTTTATCAGTTTGAGGATTTAGACTTGGCGGGTTATAGTACATGCTAGTCAACATGTTCCAAGCCCAGTTATCACATGTTGACAGGATTCAGTCTTTCACAAGATAAAGTTGTAGCCATTTTTCTTTTGTAGGAAATGCCTGCCATATTTACTTATAGAAGACAAGAGCTTAGAGCATGAACCTAGGAGCTCATGGTCAGTCTTTTCCTAGGTATGAAATTGTTCAGGTCAATATTTGTCATCTCTCAAAAGTCTTTGTCAGCACATCCTCTGGTATGGTACTGCTGGGTCATACATGGTAGGGAATTAAAAACTTAAGGAGAACTCATCTAGAAGACAATTTGTGTAGCTGATCCAGTAACCATTTAAGAAGAGGTAGAAAAATAATCCTGGAAACAAGGCACCAAAATAGGACAGTTTGGATGTAGCTGAGTGCCCTAATCATGTGGTCACATGATCATGGCCTATTTTTTCTTCCGTTGTCACTGTCCCACTGTTTTCGACACCTTGTCTCAGCTTCAGGTGGGATAGCAAGAACCCTTGGTCAAATAGACTTACAGTTTGATGCAGGTTTTCTGCAGAGAAGATGTGAGTCTGAACCACCTCAGAGAAGAGCGATAGACCAAAAAGCCTGATTCTTTTGGTTACTTCTCAGGCTATGGGCCCTTGTTTTATCACTCAGAGGTAAACTCCTGCATCCAGCTGTAAAGCAAATCTAGATCCCTGAATGAGGCTTTAGATTTGCTCCAGAAGAAAAGGCCCTAAAAAACCTGGCATATATATATATATCTACAGCCATTATTGGATCAAGCCCTAAGCTTCTTGTTTCTTTTAACTTTCTTTCTTTTCTTTCTTCTGTGCCTTTTCTTATTATTACCTAGCTACTACACAGCAATGTTGAATAAATGACTCTTTTATATTTTGTGAATTCTTGTAATTGTTTCACGTATTATTGAGATTGAGTGCAGCAGTGAAATAAGGACTGTGATCTAGTCATGAGAATCCCTTGTAGGGAGTTTTAAGGACAAAATAGAAAGCAGATACACGTGAAATGTTATTTGGATTTCAGACTCCGTGTATTTGTAATAGAAAGTCTCTTTGTACAATTACATTTTATTTTGGGGGGGCTGCTTCATTTTTTTTCTGGTGTGATAAAGGAATCTCTACTTTGTTTTACAGAGATGTATCTGAGTCCTTTGATCCTATCTAAATGCTTTACTTTAAAAGTTCAGATACAGATCATTGTACTTAATATGCTTTTACACTTTCTTCACAGGAGCCCAAATTGAAATCCAACAGGAAACAGGAAGCACATACACTGAGGTTGCTCAACAGAAAGAAAACTGTATGTTAATTTATACCACGTATTTATATTTATTTGCGACATCTCTATTAAATAATAAAAATGCCTTAAAAAAATCCTCCTTAGCGTATTTCTGGTAATGTCAAATAAAGATAAATGTGTATTAAAAAGTCCCTCTCTAGATAAGAATTGTAATGTATTTATTAGATACCAATTAGTAAACATACACAGTACAGTTGTATGTGTATAATAACAGCTAACTAAGAAAACAGAGGTGTGTTTGTAGAGGCTCTATCCATATGTGCATGAATATGTGTATATAAAATCAGTGGAACATACATGCAGGGTGTAACCAAACACCCTTATAAGGAACCAACCTTATAAACAAGGAAATGAGCTGAACAAGCTGTAAAATCAGTGGCTGATGTTAGGAAATCCGGATGGGAACACAACTTCATTGATTCTTACCATGTAATGATTTGTGGTCATCCTGAACAATGGCTTTGTGGTATTTCTAAGGGGTTTCATCCGCTTAACAGAAAAATACTAAAGAGAGAGCAAAGGGGATAATTAAAGTTTTTATTTCCTCCTTAGAAAGAGGAGGCGTAATGAGAAGGCAACTACATTTTTGTACTAGTAAGAGGCTAATTTAGTACAGCTTAACCCTTTGTATTGTTCAGTGTGTCTGAAGCACTACAACATGCAGATCTGTGAATTTCTGACACAGTACAGTCTCATAAAAAGGTCAAAATTCAAAGGTAGAAAATGCAGATCATCACAGTTGAAAGCAATTTCTTATGATTTAACTGTACACACTTTTAACCTGATCCTTGCCCTGTGTAAAACAAAACAGGCTTAACATTGTTTCATTGGATCTGGCATATTAACTTTCTAGTCCTTTCCAGGTCAATTTTAGCTGCAAATTTTTGTATTGTTACACTGGTTTTTGTTTTCTTTCCTACTTTTTTCTAGCTTCTGCCACAGTTTTTTCTAAGGTGAACATCATCCAGCCAATGCTGACAAATCCAGTAATAACACGTAAGTAAAGGAAATGAAATGTATTCAGTAAGTTTTCCATTTTAAAGGATGTAGACAGAGGAATCTAAGGGAAAGGCACTGGTAAAGGAAGGCATGGATTATTAAGAGAAGAAAGAGGGTGGTTAAGAAACATAACATTGAATTGTTAGCTGAAATGAGGACAACTAATAAAGCTCTAGCTGAACATAACTATAACCATTTATAGGGGTATATAAGCAGATATGAGTTAAGAATGAATACACAGTATTATAACAGATAGATGGACAGAAAATAACAAATTAAGGTAGGCAGGCAAAATCTATTCAATGATAAAATGAAGCCTTGGACAAGATGATTTTCACCATATTAAGGTTGGGAATTTTAAGTCATTTTTTACAGCTAGTTTTAATTCACAGCTTCCAATCCTGCTCACAATGGCCGCGTCTGCAGCACCTGGGGCAACTTCCACTTCAAGACCTTTGATGGAGCCATATTCTCCTTCCCTGGGCTCTGTAATTACATTTTTGCATCCCACTGCAATACTCCCTACGAAGATTTCAACATCCAGATTAGGCGCATAGTGGTGGAAAATGCTCCAACAATCAATCGTATTATCATGAAACTTGAAGGTGTAGCTGCTGAACTAACAAAGGATGTTGTCATGATTAACAACAACAGGTAAGTTTATTTGTAACACTTGTTTAGTAATCACAGACCTTTTTTTCAAACTTGCCAAGTACTTTGGTATATTTGGGGGG
>VWZZ01003786.1:1299-24054 GCA_013399095.1 Psophia crepitans | reverse complement strand
TTCTTCAATAAATCTGACAATTTTACTAATATAAATAATGTATAAGTTACTAATAATTCCTTTCATAGTAAATCAATCCTTCCTGTAAAGATTATCTCAAAAATGAAATTTGGATGAAAAATCCTGAGATGCTGGATACAAATTCAGATCCATGTTTGATGATGTTGGACCATCTTATTTTTTTAATAGCTTTTTTTTCCAATTGCATTATTTTAGTATCCCTATAGATGCGAATACTACATGCTTTTTTTTTCTTCTTTATCAAACATGTGGATCAGAAAATACCTAGCATTCTTTCTGTCTCTTCCCAGAGTTCAACTGCCATACAGCCAGTCTGGAGTTACAATAGAGAAAAATAGCATTTATGTGAAAGTTGCAAGCAAAATGGGTGTTGTGTTAATGTGGAATGAAGATGACAGTATTCTGGTAAGAACTGCTCCAGGACCTGTCTACACCTTCAGAGATCAGAGCTAATCTTCAATTAGGCCAGTCCCCATCTGTTTAGGGTTTTACGGTTGCCTTCCCATCTCATATTATTGAGTAATTCTTTCTTAATAAAAATAGTTTAGTAGTCCTAAAGAAAATTACATGAACTTACTTCTAGTGGATAACAGACGTCTGCTTAAAATAGGGTGAAAAATCACTTTCATTATACCATTACCATATTGGCATTGCTATAGGGCCTACTTACCACTTCAAATACAATTTTCTAGCAGAATTCTGCACTGTCTTAGGACTTCATTTTTGCTGTGGATGTGATTTTCTTTCTGAAGAATGAATAGAGAGAAAGAGGGTGAGAGCAATGTAGATATTACGGTGAAAACTTAAGTCTGCATCAATAGTATCAGTATTTTGGACTCTACATTGTAAATAAAATCCAAGCCAAGGAGGATACAATCTTCATTCTATCCAGGTTTGAATAAGACTGCTAAATAAAATTACACAGATGCTTTCAGCGGTCTTGCATATATTTTAGAATGTTTATACTAATTTGTATCAACATACTATTCATTGTTTTAGCTGGAATTGAATGAGAAATATGCCAACCAGACCTGTGGACTTTGTGGAGACTTCAATGGCTTTCCAACTTACAATGAGTTCTATTCAAACAGTAAGTTTTTTAAATAATAAAAATTGGTTTCTGGAGTCTCCAACATGTTTGGGGGTTTTTGTGTTTGTTTGTTTTTATTCTTTTGACTCTAACATCATCATCAGTCCTCTTTCCTATCCTGTTAAATTATTTACCCAGAAGGTATAATTCAATCTCTGTCGAAAAATACATAGTAAAGAGATCAGGTAATGTGATTTAATACTTTAAGTATAAACAGAGTACTGGTGCTAACAACTGATTGTGTATTTCTTGTATGCTATAGTTTTATGTACCTAACCAGCTAACCCCATAATAATGATTTTCACTATTAACATAAATAAATATAGAAACATATTCAATAAAATAAAAGGCAACTGTAGTCAGTATATTTATTGCTTCAGTTCTCTCTTAAAATTGGTATATCCACAATTGGGTAATCTTTATAAGATTTTATCTTCATTGGTCTATCTAGTCCCAGCTAGAGCTTTTTTCTAAATCTTGTCTCACAGCAGTCGCCATTGTCTAAATCCTTGTTTAGATTCTTTTCTCTCTTCCCTGCATGGGCTCAATATAATCTGAAAACAGTTTGTTATTTTTCCAGTAAAAATCTTAATTTGCATCTAGATGTGATAGGCCGAGAATTATTTTCTAATGGTTACTTTTTTCCAGGGTGCTGTTCAAGGTAAATTGAGACAGTGAGATGTAGTGCTTCCTTTGGAAGGATGATGAGTAAAGACATCAGGGAACTAACTGCCTTGACTAGTCTTGAGCAGAATTCTTGAGAGGAGAAAAAGATAACAGGTAGTTTCATTGAACAAAAACCCCCAACCTTCATTATTATACTTATTTTACACAGATATTAAGATGACAGCCGTGCAGTTTGGGAATATGCAGAAAATGGATGGACCAACAGAACATTGTGAAGACTTCACTTCTACCCAGCCAGATAATTGCACTGATAATTTTGTAAGGATTTTTGACTATTATTTTTCTTTCAAATTTATCTGTACTCTTCAGATGGGTCAACAGGAAAATCCCTCAGGCAATAGCAACTTAAAGGGGAATACAAGGTTCTATCAAAGAATAATTATACAAACTAACAATAAAAAAAAAAAAAGTTGCTCCTTTCTATTTTCTGGAAGTTGCTTAATTTTCTTTTTTCTCCCAAGGATGACATATGCCAGAAAACGTTGACCAGCTCTGCATTTGCAGAGTGTAATGACCTAGTTGATGTTGGAGAGTACATTATGGCTTGCCAAGATGACTTGTGCCGCTCTGAAGAGTCTAAAAACGCCTCATGTATCTGTGACACCTTTGCCGAATACTCCCGACAGTGTGCTCATGCTGGTGGGAGTCCTCTGAACTGGAGAACCTCAAAACTGTGCCGTAAGTATCACTGGAGACAGCCTTACTTTGTGGTCAGTAACTAACAAACAAGCAGTCAAATGATGCCGAGGATGCTTGAGAAATTACAGGCCATTCAAGACTGTACATCAGAAACCTCTGGAGAATACAAGTTCCAGCATGAAGACTTCAGCAAAAATAGCTAAGGGTTGTAAAGCAAACTGGATTAAACACTATCAAATACTTACATGGATACTCTAATTGAGAGTCAAAGTGTTATTTAATTGATTGGGACAGTAAAGGAAGAAAAGAAGGAGAAAGAATGACATGCTTGCTTGCTTCTATTCCTGTTTTCTTTTCTCACAGTGGCTCCAGGGTTTTTTATTCTCAATTATTAACTGGATCGTCATAGGTATTTGGCCAATTAAGCGCTTATTTATCTCTTCTTGCTTGGTAGTGAGGAGTTTGCAGCACCATAATCTTCATAGAGATTTGCACTGAATTAAAGACATATTAGATTATGGGGTGTAGCTGTTGATACTGTCACCAGCATTTGCTCCAAAACAAAATCCCATGAGGTACTATTTGCCTTTCCAATGGTATCTGAAAAATGCAAATATACTAAAGCTGTAGAAAGTTAAGTCTTACATTTAACTAGCAATACAGATGTCTTCAGTAGAAACACAGGCCTTGGTGACTTTGTGGGGTCATTACCTTGCTATCCCCGGAAATCCAGTCATCGAGCCAATTCAGCACCAGACAGTCATGGAAAACACATCAACGGTAAAATATGGATCTAGGTGACTGAATTTGCAGATTTCTGGTGGTGGATCTACAGTTTAGTGTGGTTTTACATCTAGCTCAAAAACTTCAATGAATGTAAATATTTTCATATACAGTGAACTAGAAATACTTTTGACAAAAAAAAAAATAAATCTCCTTCTTTAAAATTTCAGCCAAGAAGTGTCCTTACAACATGCAGTACCAGGAGTGCAGCTCACCCTGTGCTGATACATGCACCAATCCTGACCGATCTCAGTTTTGTGAAGAACACTGTATGGATGGTTGTTTCTGCCCCAAAGGCAAGTTCTTATGTACTCACATCTCAACAACAGCTGTCCTCACACATATTCATTCCCAACAGCTACAGATCTGTCTGTAAGCCAATATTTAGGATTTGTAACAAACAAAAATGGTATATCAATGATATATAGTAAATACCTATATAATTGATCAAGCTTTGTCTTTTTCTTTTCTTTTTTTTCTTTTTTTTTTTTCAATCTAGGGACTGTATTTGATGACATCAACAATTCTGGCTGCATTCCCCAACAGGAGTGCTCCTGCATTTACAATGGCAACACCTACACTACAGGAACTTCTTTTTCAGAACAGTGCCATTCCTGGTAACTTTGTTACTTTTCTAACTTACTATTTCCTCTCATATATATAATGAGTTTAATGGTTTATTATATGCAATTGCATCATTGGTAACTGATATGTGTATTTAACTGACGGCTACAGTTCCAAAATATCCCTAAAGAACATTCTTTGTTTGCTTTAGCAAGAGCCTCAGCTAGCTTTGCACTCTAACTCAAGATGATCAAAGCCAAGATTTACAATGTTTAGATTTCTCACCAGTCAATTAAAATGCTTCCTCTTTGTTTATTTTGTTCAAACATTTGGACTTCTCTAAGAGGAATGAAGTTGCCGTCATTTATGTATTTGCAAATATTTATTTTCTCTGGAGAAAGCAAGGGATGACACAATACAACCTTGATTGCACAATTATTAATCCCGTAAGTGTGCATTACCATATCACCTTAGAAAAGAGATAGGGACTGCATCAGTTGATGTGGGGTAACATTTCTGATAGGTTTGTATAACAAAAGAGAAGAGATTTTAATTTGTTATTGTGCCTTATGTTAACTGCAGAAAACCAAGTAATTACTCATCTAATATCTGTTGCTGGTGCCATGGTTTAGCCGGCAGCTGAGCACCACGCAGCCGTTCTCTCAGTTCCCCCCATCGGAAAGGGGGAGAGAATCAGAAGAGTGAAAGTGAGAAAACTCGTGGGTTCAGATACAGACAGCTTAATAAGTGAAGCAAAAGCCTTGCATGAGCAAAGCAAAAGAAGGAATTAATTCACCACTTCCCATGGCAGGCAGGTGTTCAGCCATCTTCAGGGAAGCAGGGCTCCGTCACACATAACCGTTACTTGGGAAGACAAATGTCATCACTCCAAACGCCACTGTCACCCCCCTTTCCTCTTTCCCCAGACCCTTATAAACCAAGCATGACGTCATATGGTATGGAATAACCCTTTGGTCAGTTTGGGTCAGCTGTCCTGTCTGTCCCCTCCCAACTCCCCACACACCCCCAGCCATCCCCCCAGCAGCACAGTGCCAGAAGCAGCGAAGGCCTTGGCTCTATGTAAACATCGCTCAACTACAGCAAAAACATCTCTCCACTATCACCGCTGCTTCCAGCACAAATGCAAAACACAGCCCCATACCAGCTACTATGAAGAAAATTACTTCTCTCTCAGCTGAAACCAGGACACTGCAGAATTCATCTGTTCGAAGAAGGAAAAGAATTAAATAAGCAAAGTGAATGCGTACCATTCGTTTTACACATGTTCACAAAGTTTTGGAAAGTTTTAAACCTAGATTTACTGTTTGCCAAACTACAACTTGAAGGGGAAAACAGTAGAAAAATAATTGAACCTGTCACTAATTTCTTTTACTCTAGACCATGGTTACTGATTTCAGGTAATTTTCATTCTCTCTCTTTCAGTACCTGTAATGGAGGCCAGTGGAGTTGCCAAGACACATCATGCCCAGGAACATGTTCAGTAGAGGGAGGTTCACACATTTCCACATATGATAAAAAACATTATGATCACCATGGAGACTGCACTTATGTCCTTTCTAAGGTGGGAATCAGATATTACTAGGTCATAAAGCCTTATACTTTTACAGAAAGAAAAGGTGATCTCAATCAACACTTTTGAAATTTACTTCTTTTGACATAGAGATGTTATCTTGCCTCTCACTTAGCCAGATGTTTACTAGAGCACACACTGCCATTCAAATGACAGTCATTCGTTAACTATTAGGATGTCATGGAACTGTATATGGTGCTTACTGGGGAATTTCCACTTCAGTGATGTAGTAATTGCTGAAGAGCAGTGCCTTTTTTAAGAACTTCCTCAGTTTACATTCTTCACTGTGATTAATCCAGCTTTCTTACAGAGTTGCATAGTTTTCCCCATGTTCTTATATTATACCATATTGGACCAAATTATACAAATCTGAAAAATTACACTAAGAGTTCTGAAAACAGAATAATGATTTGAATTTATAAGTCTGATTTTTATTTCATTTCTGGGAAGTTGAAATACAGAAAATCCGTTCAAGTCAAGTGATACATTTCATTTAGGTTCTGAACATTTTAAAACAGATTTTAAAATAAGTCAAAAGACGTAGAAAAATTAGCAGTTAATTATAATAAAAATATTTAATTACAGCAATGTGCAAGTGAAATGTTTTGATCTTGTAAGGGCTTTTTTGGTTTGTTCTTTGCTTTACTTTTTCCCCATCCGCACAATTCAGTAGAAAAACCCAAAGCTGTATGTTACTGTTCTCCTGAAAAATATTTTATGTGAAATTTTTTCTAGCATTGATATCAGCTACAGAAAGATGAGAGATACAGTAGAATTGAACCAAACATTAAAAGTGGACATGCATAAATACTCCAAATATGGATATCATCAATAAAATGTAAACCCAAATTCTAATTGTCTTGTTGTTCCTAATTGCAAAAGGCAAAATGGAATCTTAGGCCAAAGAAGTCCTGGGATTTGGGAAAGCCTGTATCTTCTCCAGAAACAGAAATATTTTTTCAGAGTTGAGATAAAATTTTACAGGGAATGTTTCTGTAATGAGCCATTCATGAAATAACTGTTGGCATTTTTTTTCAGCACTGTAAAGACGAAACATTCTCCATCCTGGTAGAACTACGCAAATGTGGATTAACAAACACTGAGACATGCTTAAAGACAGTGGCCTTCAACATGAGTAACGGACAAACTGTAAGAATGCAGAATAAGCATGGAAAACAACTATTAAAAATATGGGGAGCAAAGAAGCTAGGCTTTAATCAGTCAGGGAACTGCATTTCTATCTCAAATAACATATAGGATAAGTACATGTTATTTTTAATCAAGTGACAAGAAATTGATTTTGTTATGAAAATCAGATCAGCCATAGATTTGGCTTTGTGCAAGTTCATTAAGAAAAACACTGTACCCACAAAGCAGAAAAAAACCCTATTTTCTCTGCCAATTAGAAAAAATATGAGCTTTTAGGGTAGAAACTACAAGTACTACAAGTAATGAACGTAATTAATCACAAAGATGTGGTCAAAGAAACCAAGATGATGTCATTCTCTAAAGACTTGAGAAATTATCTTTAAAAATATTTTTTTCTATGGCAGGGCAAATTAGTACAGTGTACTTTGTGGAAAGAGGGAAGACCTGAAACAAAAAACCCACAACATACCCTTTTTATTTAATATCTTTTAATTAATATCACTAGAATCATCACCATTATTACTATTTGGACTATAGCTGTTCCTCACACAGTTGCCTCTTGTTCCTCTTCCTTATCAGCTCATAGAGGTCAAACCTGATGGTGGTGTGTTCGTGAACTCGATCTACACTCAGCTGCCCATCTCAGCAGGTATTTTTTTCTCTAACACTGCTTGAGCAATAATCTCCAAACTTCAACTCCACACTTAATTATTTTCTTAAATTATGGAAGATAAAAGGACTGTCAGTTGTTCATAACCTGCATGTTCATATCTATTTCCTAAATCACACAGGAGGTTTTGAAGTAGAAGTGGGAAGTTTGGTGTCATAAAGAAATAGGAGACAGTACAAGGATAGGCAAGAGTTTAAACAGCATTTACATTTTCCTGATCTGATCACTGTAAAGTTTACTTCTTTCTCACTGCCCAAAACTGATCAGAGAATACATCTGTTTACCTTTTTTATTTCTTCTTTTTTTTTTAACTTACCACCACTGTGCTCACACTTCCTCAGATGAATCTGATTTTCGCTCTCTGTCTCAACAACTAATGATTCTATGTGATATCTCTGACCTCCAGATCTGCTTAGTTTCCCTCTCCAGCGGAGTAAGGGCTCCAATGTATGCTGTACAAGCTTAGGGGGGAAAAAAAGGAAAAAAAATAAGAAAAAATAATAGTATTCTTTTTAACACTCAGTGTCATACAATTTTTCCTTCTTGTTCTCTTGGTAGGAGTAATCTCCAATTGCTTAATGCTGAGACAGCAAATAAAGTTAACAACTTGGTAGCTACAAGAAAATTCTGAACTGTAGATTTTTATTTATATTTCTGATTCATTTTCATAAAGATTGGCTTTATTTCACCTCAGAAACAGTGACAGGAATTCAAGAATGGTATAATGATGTACTGTTTCCAGCACTTGACCTCATTCAGAAAGTGATCATTCTGTTTTTCATCTGTAGCTAATGTCACCGTGTTCAGACCTTCATCATTTTTCATCATCATACAGACAAACTTTGGTGTCCACCTTGAAATCCAAATCATACCAATCATGCAAGTGTTCGTCCGACTGGATCCTATTTTCAAAGACCAGACCTGTGGTAAGTGAATGAAATATAAGAACATCTTGCTCAATATGTCTTTTGTCTAGTATAAACAGTATAAACTTCTCACTGCTTTTCAACAGGTCTCTGTGGGAATTTCAATAATATCCAAAGTGATGACTTCAAGGCCACAAGTGGAATAATTGAAGGAACAGCAACAGCATTTGCTAATACATGGAAAACTCAGGGTTCTTGCCCTGATATTCAGCGCAGTTTTGAGAACCCTTGTTCACTCAGTATTGATAATGGTGTGTGTTTCTTTAAATTTTTCTAGTTTTCTTTTTTTTTTTTACTCATTCCTAAGAAAAATAAAGATAAGAGAATAAAGACATATATTTGGTAAAAATATAGATCTGAAATCAGAAACAAATATTCAGATTAAAAGCACTAGGAATAAGTAATAAAGTAAAGGAAGTGTCACAGAAACATGACTGAAGGTAGCTGGATAGTCATTTAAAAACACAGACAACGTCTAAGCTGACAACTTGGTGTCAGAGAAGTGGATTGCAGGAGTATCTTTGGAAATCTTTTATTCATCCCCTTCAGCAAGTCCTCTTTGGTTTTAGGAACCTTCACCCACAAGCTGAGTGAAAAACAAGACAGGAAAAGGAGAGATTTGATGTCATTTCAGAACTGGCTTCGTAAACCAGGGCAGTGTGTTTTTGTGACTAATGAAATACAGAGAGTAATGTGCATTTGTATTGTTTGTTCTCTTCACAGAAAAATATGCTGAGCATTGGTGCGGACTACTAACTGACAGCAAAGGACCTTTTGCCAACTGTCACTACGCAGTGAATCCCACTGTTTATCACACGGTACTTTGTTAGACTGTTTATCCATTGGAAACAATAAAAATAGGATCGTTGCAACTAGCTACCAGAAAAAGCCTGATCCAGACGTGTCTCTTGTTTTACGCAATGCCTGTATTTTCATTTCTGTACTGTACCACTTCTTTCATGTGTTTCTGTTTGTGCTGTAATATTACCTTACTTCAATTGTCAGTCTTGGCTTCAAATGAAAGCTTGCAAATGAAAAGGTAGCTATTTACTCCTAAATGGAGATATTTATATATATATAGTAGGAAGTGTATGTAAATGCATGTCGACTGCTTGTTTGAATATCAGTGAAGTGTTGTCTCATCAGCCTCATATGTCATTAATAACTACTTGGCACAGAAAGCCCATTAGCTAATTATCATCATTCTGCTATTATTGTGTTGCCAGTCTTTCTTCTTACTATGAATCATCCAGGTATGGACAACAGTGAAATAACATGTCTAGACTGCATACTGTGAATAGAGCTTATTATGCTATTGTGCAGGATATTAGTAAATATGGTTCAGAGGAACATGAAGCTGTTAAAGGCTTTAAGACCACTATTTCCTAATAATAACTGCAGAAATTGACTAAATTTCCATTACCTTCATTCTCCCCTGTCAGGTAACTTTAGACAAAGACTGAAAAGTGATAAAGCTATGTTAGCTCACTCTATGAGTGAGCATATCTGGAGAAGGATTAGGGCATCAGACCAGAAAGACAGCATTCTTGTTTTCTTTTCTTAGACTGACAATATTACCAGTGCTGAGGCTTGTTTTTCTCTGCATTCTTAGAACTGCATGTTTGACACATGTAACTGTGAAAACAGTGAGGACTGTCTGTGTGCGGCCCTGTCTTCCTATGTGAGAGCTTGTGCTGCAAAAGGAATCCAGCTGCATGGATGGAGGACTGACGTCTGCTGTAAGTACTCTTAATTATCCCCTTTCCTAAGAACACACATTAATAAAAACTGCTGATCAGAGATTATTTTATACTGGTTTTTAGACAAACATAGTAAGTGTTGAGGAAGGGATTTTGTTAAGTGCACTCCTGGAAGTAATTCTCTGCTGTTCCCTTAGAATCAATCCACTCCTAGCAAGACTGAATATGAATAGACGGGAGCCGTAGCTTGCTTAGGAAAACTCTTACGGAAGTGCCTCCACCTGTTTCTGTGCAACTTTGAATTTCACTGCAGCTTTATGTATCACAAGTTATTGTAGAGAAAATGTAACATATTAGAATAACAGTACTAGTAATACTAACCAGAACACTTGCAAATGAGAGTTCTCTGAAGCAGCATGCTGGGTTCCACTGATCCAGTAGATCTGTTTTCAGTATACCAGGAGACATTCAGGGACACATCTTGTCTTGTACTTCAAAAGGTTTAGCAGTCTTCTCAGTGACTAGCAGCACCAAATGAAGGTGTCTTTCTGAAATTTCATTTCAAAACCCATTTTCTTCTTTGCATACATTATTTATAATTCCACACGTACAGTAGCTTTTCAGATATAACCTGGAAGTATTTAGAAATACATTTACACGAAAGACGCAGCATAGGCAGAAGTGTACAGTACTGTTTACCTATTATTTCTGCTGCCTTTGGTTTCTTTTTTCCCCACCAGAAATTACCATCTGGAATTAACAAACCTATTCTATTTTCCCCTGTCAAGCAAAATACACCACCACATGTCCCAAATCCCTGAGCTACAGCTATACCATCTCTTCCTGTCAACCCACTTGTCGGTCTCTGAGTCAGCCTGATGTCACATGCAACATTAAGTTTGTCCCAGTTGATGGCTGCACCTGTGTAAATGGAACCTACATGGATGACAGTGGCAAATGTGTGCCTGCTAATGAATGCCCCTGCTACTATGGAGGATCTCCCATACCATTTGGAGAAGTTGTCCACGAAAATGGGCTTACATGGTAAGTGAATCTTTTGCAAAACACTCAGTTATAAAATACATACACTATTGCTTAAAATCTGGTACATTTAAATTGTTTTCATTCTGCCTTGCCTGAATTTCAACACAACACACTTGCTTTTTCACCTTTATTTTCAACTTTTAAGCATGGTACATATTCCCCTGAGCTGGAAGATAGGGATGGGGAGCAAAATGAGCCTTCCATAATCCAAGGGGAAATGGTTAGTGACCTGCTCCACCACTTAGACATACACACATCAATGAAGTCGTATGGGAACCACCCAAGGGTACTGAGGGAACTGGTGCGATTGTCACCAAGCCACTTTCCATCATTTATCAGCAGTCCTGGCTAACCAGGGAGGTCCCAGCTGACTGGAGGTTAGCCAAAGAGACAACTGTCCATAAAAAGGGCCAGAGGAAGGATCTGGGGAACTACAGGCCTGTCAGACTGACCTCGGTGCCAGGGAGCGTTATGGAGCAGGTAGTCTTGAGTGCCATCACGTGGCACACAGAGGACAACCAAGAGACCAGGGCCAGTCAGCATGGGTTTGTGAAAGGCAAGTCCTGCTTGACCCAATCTCCTTCTATGACGAGGTGACCCACTCAGTCGATGAGAGAGAAGCTGTGGATATTGCTTACCTGGACTTTAGTAATGCCTTTGACACCGTTTTCCACAGCATTCTCCTGGACAAACTGGCTCCTCATGGCTTGGACAGGTGCACTCTCTGCAGGATAAAAACCTGGCTGGCTGGCCGGGCACAAAGAGTTCTGGTGAATGGAGTTAAATCCAGTTGGTGACCCGGCCACAAGTGTTGTTTCCCAGAGTTCAGTACTGGGGCCAGTCCTGTTTAGTATCTTTATCAATGATCTGGATGAGGGGACCGAGTGCACCCTCACTCAGTTTGCAGATGACACCAAGCTGGGCGGGAGTGTTGGTCTCCTTGAGGGTAGAAAGGCTCCATAGAGGGATCTGGACAGGCTGAGTCCACTTGTATGAGGTTCAAACAAGGCTCAGTGCTTGGTCCTGCACTTGGGTCACACCAACCCCAGGCCAACGCAACAGGCTTTGGGAAGAGTGGCTGGAAAGGTGCCTGTCACACTGGGTGTTGGTTGACAGCCACCTGAATATGAGCCAGCAGTGTGCCCAGGTAGCCAAGAAGGCCAACAGCATCCTGGCTTGTATCAGAAATAGCATGGCCAGCATGACTAGGGCAGCGATCGTCCCCTTGTACTCAGCACTGGTGAGGCCGTACCTCAAATTCTGTGTTCAGTTTTGGGCCCCTCACTACAGGAAGGACATTATGGCGCTCAAGCATGTCCAGACAACAACAATGAAGCTGTTGAAGGCTCTAGAGCACAAGTCTCAGGACGAGCGGCTGAGGGAACTGGGGTTGTTCAGCCTGCAGAAAACGAGGCTGAGGGGAGACCTCATCCCTCTCTACAAATACCTGAAAGGAGATTGTAGCCAGCTGGCTGTTGGTCTCTTTTCCCAGGTAACAAGCAATAGGATGAGAGGAAATGGCCTCAGGTTGCACGAGGGGAGGTTTAGCTTGGATATTAGGAAAAATTTCTTCATCAAAAGAGTTGTCAATCACTGGAACAGGCTGCCCAGGGAAGTGGCTGAGTCACTCTCCTCGAGGCATTTAAAACCTGTGCAGATGTGGTGCTTAGGGACATGGTTTAGTGGTGGACTTGGCAGCGTTAACGGTTGGGCTTCGTGATCGTAAAGGTCTTTTCCAACCTACATTATTCTATGATTCTGTGATACTTCCAGATTGGTAGAGCGATTGTATTTAGGTACATTTTCTAATTAATTCCATTATTTTTCAAGCACAAACATATAACACCAGCAAGGAGAGATCTTATGAGAAGGTAACAAGCAGAGACATATACTTACTTCAACCTATGATTTTTCCTGTTAAGCAATGATGGATATCGTATGAAAGCAGCACTGGTAGTGGTATTGAAGGAAACTCTTTCCTGAGACTGCAAAACAGTATTCTGTAATTCCTTCAAAAATTCTGAAACTTGACAAGAGGGAAAGTAGCTCTCAGTCTCAATACATGGTTTGAGAGGAAAAAAAATAAAATATGTTTTTCCCTCTCTTACAGCACTTGCATCCAGGGAAGACTGAATTGCATTGGAGCACCCAATCCAACTCCAGGTAAAAAAAAAACAACCTTGACTTACCCTTTTCTCTGTCCAGGTTTTGGACAGAAGTAGTTGATAGAGAACTGATTTTTCTTAATGGATTTTTAAATAATAGAAATATTTCTCATTTATTTATAGTGCAACAGTTATCATAAAAGTCAGGAGTGAAACTAGATTAATTCTATGACCTCTTTTTCATAAACATATTTTTCTGAAATACTGTAGGGCTTTTTTCTGGGAATTCAGTGGTCTGAAGTGAATCTATTCAGCATATTAGAGACAGCAGTCCCTACTAACCGAAACATGCAATTTCCAAAGTATTTCCGGATTATTTTTTTTTATTGGCTACGGCTGTGGGATAAGCACTGTGCCATGTCTTACTGCTCTCCCTTTTTTTCTTCCTGTAGTTTGTGAATCTCCCATGGTCTACTTTGACTGTAGAAACATCTCTGCAGGAACAATTGGAGCAGAATGTCAAAAAAGTTGCCAGACTCTGGATAGGCAGTGTGTAAGTATGTCATGGCTGGATGAAACTGCTTCCAGGCTTTGTCTGTGCTCTTGGTGCTGAAGTAATTGATACATCTGATCTACCCCAAATCTACAACACAAATACTTTGTTCTTGTAGCAAAAGCCTAAAACCATGTTATGAAGCATTAACAATGGGACCCTTAGACCAAAATATAATAAAATGACATCTAATTTAATTACTAAGATTAGTATTTATCTTTCTTCAGCTAGTGCAGGTAACTGTAATTAGTAGTGAAAAAATCTAGGGCTCTGCCACATATTTTACTTCTTTAGGAGAATATTACTGGCTATAAACTGGCTAGGAGAAATCATTCTTTCTCGTACCATGATGCAATTGTCAACTTCTTGCACATCTAATTATATTACTTCACCTAGGTACTTGGTAGCCACAGGCCATGTTGCAAATAAATACCGTATGAGACAAAGAGATTTCAATGTAACTTAACCAAACAGAAAAAAAATACTACTTATTTTCTTTTTAAAGCTCCATTCAATCATAAATCACACGCTACAAAGTGCGAGGCTTCTTCAGCTAACATAGAGCAAGACTTAAGACTAAGGTATTTCAAATTGCACAGACTACGGCAGAGCAATCAGGATTGGCATACATAAACCATTAATCTTTAACATATTTATATTCTATTAAATCAATGCCTAATAACTTCCTTTTTGTTCCATTGTCCTATAATGGAACTTCGTAGTCCTCTCCCATTTAAGCTGGGTGGCAATAAGACCATATAAAGACGTTTTACGAGAATTTAATCTTCCTTTTACTACTGTGATAATTTCATTCTGAAATTATATCTTCCTGTTGACTTTTCCAGTATAGCACGCAATGTGTATCTGGCTGCTTGTGCCCAGTTGGGCTTGTTTTAGATGGGAATGGTGGTTGTATTGCTGAAGAAGAATGTCCGTGTATTCACAATGAAGCCATGTATCAGCCTGGGGAAAAGATCGACGTTGACTGTAACACCTGGTAAATATTTCCTCAGAAGTATCACTCCTGGTTTCATCATTTGCATTTTCAAAGATCAGTGCAGCGGTGAGGAAAGATTTGTATTGCACATTTCATCAACTGATGGATCTTTTAGCTTTGGATTAAAAAATGTGAGGACATTTGCTTCTGATGTAGGCAGATGGCCAAAGCACAGAATCGGAGGAAATCATTGGGCCTACAGCATTCATTCAGTATTATTCTATTTTGGGGTTAATGCAATCAGAGGAGCAGAACAGAACCTAGCTTCCGTGCTGTACATGAAAGATGTAAAAGACTGTTTTAACTCCAGAATCAGTATAACATTTACCAGGGATGAGTTGCCAAACAAATACTGAGTTGTTGGGATATGTCTGCATAAAACAGCTCATTGTTTTATTATTAAAATGTTTTATTCTCATTCCTAGTGTATGCAAGAATAGGAAGTGGGAATGCACCAAAGACGATTGTCTGGGCACTTGTGCTGTTTATGGAGATGGTCATTACAATACCTTTGATGACAAAAGATTCAGCTTCAATGGAAATTGTGAATATACACTAGTCCAGGTACTGATAATTAGCAATAGTAAATGAGATCTAACCTTGATCGTGTCTACAAAAATAATATATTTTAAATGTTATTCTCTACCCAGGACCACTGTGGAAAGAGTGGCACAGCCAATGGGACCTTCAGGGTTATCACTGAAAATATTCCCTGTGGCAACACTGGGACAACTTGCTCAAAATCTATCAAAGTTTTCTTAGAGGTAATGTTTTGCAAACAGACCATTTTTTGTTCTATAACCGTTTAGGGCTTAGGAGAAGCCCAGATATCTATTGCTTCAAGGAAGTTGGAAAAATATTTTTAAAAGCAAATCAACTTGTAAATCAAGCGAAATATTTGGTAGTGCTTTCCAGCTTTCTGTCTTTTTCATTTCCCACCCTAAATTATACCACTCTTGGGCAGACTACTGATCTAAAGGAAAATTGTCTTTAGCAGAAATTTAGCCTATCATGTCAGCAGATTATTTTATTCCGTGCAATGTAGTTTCTCCATGACTAACCAAACACCCTTTTTTGACTTACATCATTTGAAATACCTTTTTATCACAGTTCCAGGAACCTGAGATTTGAACTATGTAGTTTTGATTTATTGCATTTGGATTATTTGTTTTCGTTATACAAACAATTTGTAGTACTCTTAAAAGCAGAAAAACATGTTTAGGAGGACAACTGCAGCTACTGAGTTAATTTCTAACCACATTTTCCTCCTGTTTCAGAGCTATGAACTGATACTTTCTGAGGAGCATTTCAGTGTTGTTAAGAGAGGACAAAATGATGAGGTGCCATACACAGTCCGCTATATGGGTATGTACTTGGTAATCGAGACCACAAGCGGACTGATCCTCATGTGGGACAAGAAAACCAGCATCTTCATCAAGCTCAGCCCTGATTTTAAGGTGCGAAACTAGCAGTTAAATGGCAATTCACAGTCCAGATTTGAACTAGGTGTAAATTTTGTTGAAACCATGCCAAGATCCCAAACAGGTGATGTCTTGAGCATTCCTGCAGGATATCCCATGTTGTTTTCAATTCCTCTGGTGCCTCAGGAAGCCACGTCATCATCCTGATGCTATTTTGAGCTCTGAAGGCGGCTTTCAGTGCCTATTAGGCCTAACAGAACCTGAGCTGGCAAACCGATTTTATGGACTTGACTTTAAAATTACCCACTGAACCTTGGTAAAGGTTATCAGACCTTATTAAAATTACATAGCTACCTGTGTAGAAATCAATTGAGTAGTCTTGATCTTGAAAGTAATCAATCATTTCTGGTTCTCATTGACAGACAAATTAAATTGTCATAATTGAAGAACAAGGAAGTGAAATATAATAAGTGAAAGCCTTTTGTAAGATGCTACCATGTATTTTTCAAGCATATATCTACACAGGTGATAAGGAAAATGTATTCCTGTTGCTGTATTCTCCTATTCTCCTAGCTTATAAGTACTAAAAACTGTAGTAAATGAGGAATCTGATATCTTATTGTATAGCACACTGATGTTTCAACTAGATATATAGAATCATAGAATGGCTTGGGTTGGAAGGGACCTCAAAGATCATCTAGTTCCAACCCCCCTGTCATGGGCAGGGACACCCTCCACCAGACCAGGTTGCCCAAAGCCCCATCCAACCTGGCCTTGAACACTTCCAGGGGCGGGGCCTCCACAACTTCTCTGGGCAACCTGTTCCAGGTTAAATTAAATGTAATTTAGAACTAGATATACAAATCTATTTCAGTATCATAGGTTCTTTTGCTGTCTTACCCACTGGCACTTTACAAAAATAGTAGCAATATGGAAAGCATACACCTTAGATTCATAGAGAAAGCATAGCATCTATTATTGTGGCCTATCACAGTTTTACAGATCTATAAATTTAGAATGAGGGAAATCTCTAGATGTGAAAGGACAATGTAATTCTTTTTATACCTGTGAGCAGTCATAACAGTAAAGCCTCCATGAGTAGACTATACGGCTGCACTGGTAGTATTCATGAAAGCTTTGTAAGGCTGTTTTTCTATGTACATCTATTGTATAAAATATACAATTAAAAGCTTGGTTGGCTGAGTCCTCATTTCTTTGTTAAAGACATACTTGAAAGACAGAAGGTTACAATGACAAATATGGTTTTATTGTCAGATTTAAAAGAAGAAAAGTCAACAGAAGTATCCTTCTAGCCTTAGGAGTAGTGTCCTGTTGCTGAGGAAACAAAGGATGAAGATGTTCAGGAATGTTAGAATGGAATGGCATGATTCTAAGAGCTGAATTTCAAGTATTCTTTCAGTCTGAGATATTGTTTCCAGTTTTCTCGCATCCATTATTATTTTATTTATTTCCTTTTGCAGGGCCAGATCTGTGGTCTCTGTGGAAATTATGATGGCAATGGCATCAACGACTTTACTACAAGGAGTCAGTCTGTGGTAGAGAATGTCCTAGAGTTTGGAAACAGCTGGAAAGTATCCTCGACATGTCCTGATGCTTACAGCATAAAGGACCCATGTTCTTCCAACCCTTATCGAAAGTCCTGGTCAGAGAAGCAGTGTAGCATCATCAACAGCAATGTCTTTGCTGCCTGTCACTCTCAGGTATTACCAGGACAAAAGTTTACTGTGTGAAGACTAGGTCTGTGTATTATTGAGGCTGCTGTCCTCATACATTTTAACATGCATGCCTAATTCAAAATGAAACATGATAATGAACTGTGTCAGGAAAACTTCAATTTGAGTCCTGCTCAAAGGGACAGATTTCTACTCTCTACCTGTAAGAAATAAAAGCACATTTTGTTCATTAAAATACTGACCTATTACAGAAGAATAATAATTTCATGACTACTATGTATTTTCTTGTAGTGTGAACTGAATAAAAATTCCCATGTACCATGTACAGAACACAAACTCAATGAAATAATAATAGCAATAGTAGTATTACATAGTAATGAAGTGTCAGCATAGCCTTTATCTAACACTAACAATGCAGAGTAACTCTTCCTATTACCTTAGATCTTTCCACTGGCAGAGACCTTCATTTTCAAGTGCAGTTGCCTAATATTCATTGGGAACATGAATCTAATCTTCCACTAGGATGGTGCCTAAAATCTGTCAATACGTGATTTGGATGTATCGTCTGGCATCACTTCTGGTGTTATATAACAGTGTATATAAACCAAAGAAAAATAAATTACTGATGTAGGCCTTTCTTCTGAGTTATTACAATTTTAAGAAAATTACCCTAGCATAACAAAGAAAGAATTTAGAATGCAGGATGCATAGTATTACAGTTCTTTTTAATAACAGGTTGAACCAGCCCAATATTACCAAGCATGCGTGACAGATGCTTGTGCATGTGACACTGGAGGAGACTGTGATTGCTTTTGTACAGCCGTTGCTGCCTATGCTCAAGCATGTAGTGAAGTTGGTGTCTGCGTAGCCTGGAGAACCCCATCAATCTGTCGTGAGTTTTATGTCATAAACACTTCTGAGAGTGTAGTTAAATGTACAGTGCCTTGCTGATGTCTTGAGCACACGCTCTGAGTATCTTCCATATGTGCATTATAATCACTGTATGTACTTTTTGTACTAAGCTGTCACACAATTTCACCTGTTCATTCATGGTTTTCAAGACTGTGTAAGCAGCATTGCAGGGATATGTTGAACAGACCCACGTCAAAAAAAAATCCTTTTTTTTCTTTTTCTGAATATATCCAAATTTTGTTTCTCTTTAGCACTGTTTTGTGATTACTACAATCAACAAGGGGAATGTGAATGGCACTATAAGCCTTGTGGAGCCTCCTGTATGAAGACCTGTAGGAACCCAAGTGGAAAATGCCTCCACAACTTGCCGGGTTTAGAAGGTAAAAAAAGCTGCAAGTACCTTTAAGTGGGTACAGTTTAGTACACTTTTAATAGTGTTCAATAGAGTGTACTTCCCTCATCAGCTGCATCTGCACCATTCAATTCTCTTCAACATCACTGTATCCACATGAATAGAGGCAGAGTATGGAAACTGGAGTTAAAAACATCTCTAGTCTTTGTGGGTGGGCTCTCCTGATGCTAGTACTCTGCATTACATCCTAGAATTATTGGGAAAAAAATTGCTAGTAAAAATTATGACTATTAAAACCAAATACACTCTGCACAAATAAAACTTTTTCTGACTGTATCTCATTCTCACCTTTTCTACCTTCTATACGCCCTTTTCTTTCAGGTTGCTACCCTAACTGCCCACCAGACAAGCCGTATTTTCATGAGGATCAGATGAAGTGCGTCAGTCTCTGTGACTGTTATGATAATGAAGATGGAAAGATATATAGACGGGATGAATGTCAATTATGGTAAGACTTAACATAGCAGCCTAATTGTATACAAGGAAAAATGATCAAAACAGCAGTGGAAAATTGCACGTTGCTCTTACATTACAGGACTAGCTTATGCTGCCTGTGTAAAAATCATGCCTTACTATCTAATGCTAGTATTCTTAATACATTAGTAATATGTTGTTCTTATGTGATTTTATGTTCAGCTGAATTAGTTTCTGATTATGTTGTAAATCCTCAGCATAAAAATACAAGAGGAACAGTAAGTCCTTTATAACCAGGCTCTCTCTATTTCACATTCCTATGGCAGAAAAAATATTGTTCCAGGAGTATGGATATCTAATAGGGGTCTTCTTCCAAGGATTTTATTGTATTCTTATACTGGTTGTAGTATTTAGACCGTTGCCCTTTTTAGCCTGCTTTTTAATACAAAAACATTGCCAGTGCAAGAAAAGCAGTAAGGAGGAAAGAAGGAAAGTCTTCCCTAAGACTTCTACCTGTAGCTTTGCATAATATTTATCTTCCTTTCTATTTATAAGTTTGGGTTTAATCTAAAGAAAGAGTTTGGAAAATGGCAAAATGGCAAAAAAGAAGCCAACATGAACTGGACACTGGAGGAAAAAACACAAACTGTTCTGCCTTTCGATGCGACTATCTGGGAGAAAAATAATAAAATTACCTCAGAATAAAAAAATACGTGATTTTTTTTATGTTTTTTATTTCAGTGAATGCACATTAGAAGGTTTACAGTGCAAGTTTGATGACAAAGGTAAGACAGCTAAGAAGAATTATTAAGAAAATGAAATGTTGGATATTACCTTTTCATAGATGCCTGACAATAAACTTCTGAATTACAGCATGCCATTGCATTTATGAAGGGAAGAGCTATAAATATGGTGAACTCATCTACAACACCACAGATGGAACTGGCTGGTGTTTCAGTGCAACATGTGATGTCAATGGAACAATAAACAGAAATATCTTTAAATGTGGCATCTCTACAACAACCCCATTTATATTTTCTACAAGTCAGCCCATAACTACTGTCTCAGGTATGCATGAATACTCTTTAAAATAACTAAAAAACCTCTGGAAGGGACAGAAAATTACCTGAAAGGAATGGCCTTCTCATTAGTTAATGGCATATAATTTTACTTGTAATTGTTGACTTCTGCTGGAATCACCAATTCATCTGGCAGCTTCAGTTTCTAAAGACGACCATAATCAATGGCAGAAATGAGTACAGCATTTTTACAAACTCAGTCTCCACTGTTTCACTATGGTTTTTCCAGGGGAAAAATAACAGAGCTTGTTAATCCTGGAGAATCTCCTAATTTCCTTGCAAACAAAACCCAGCAGTACTAGACAAACTTCTGAAAACACAGAAGATAATTGCTGCCATTTTTAAAATTACTGACCACATTAATACAAACTTAAGATAAGAAATCTGGTTTGAGGGAATGCTCAAATTATTTGAAGCCATTCTTTGGAACCTTTCCTAATTATATTTAATAACCAAATAAACAGTTTCCTTCTACTCCTGCAGTACACTTCTACATTATTCCTACAGTTAACTCAAAAGAGTGACCATGTAATTCTAAGAATATGTGAGAAATATTTACACAGAATTATACAATACTACAGCAAGAACTAAATTTTCAACTTTAAGTCTTCTATTAGGTAACATTCATATGAAGAAAGTGGTATATATTCCAAATTATTATCTTCATAATGCTAAGAATATGAAAATAAATCTTATGAAAATAAATAGAAAATACTTATTAGAGTATATATTTAATATATATTTTCAATGTATACTCTATATTATAATGCATTATATAAAAATACATATGTGTTAATCATATTTTTATATTTATAGATATATTATATATTGTGATATTAAAATAAGTAGAAAAGTCATTAACCTGTAAAAATATTTTAAAGCCTGTGTGGTTATGCAGTTAAGTGTATACAAGTACAGGCATAATAGCAAGGAGAATAAAACTTCCTCTTATTTATACCATAGCAGCCATGAGATCACATTATCCTATGCAGTCACATCCCACACAAGGGATATCATATCAGGTATATTTAACTACAGTTTTTTAATAAATGTCATATAAAGTACCACCTTAAATACATGAGATCAAAACCTACCTTAGAAAGTAAATTTAAGGCTGTCAAAACAAGTTAATTAAAATAGTATGTTAACATATATAATACTATTTACAACATTAAAATGTATGAAAGATGAATAAGTTCTCCCTGGCACTTTCTTTAATAAGAACAGACAATATTTACATTTCCTCCTTTAATTGCAGAAATATCGACTACAACACCAGTGACAACTGTATGTGTGAAGAATGTATGTACATGGTCAGAATGGTATGATGGCATGCAGCCTGAAAACGAAGAGAACAGTGGAGATTATGAAACATTGGAAAACCTCAGAGCTAAAGGATACATGGTGTGTAAAAACCCAGACAGTGTTCAATGCAGAGCCAAAGAACACCCAGATACAGAAATAGACAAACTTAACCAAACGGTACAATGCAGTCAAAGCAAAGGATTAATATGCAATAACAAAGATCAACAATCCAAGCCCTGCTATAATTACGAAATCAGAATATCATGCTGCAGCTACATGCCATGTTCAGAAATTCCAACACCAACAACAGCAACCACAGAAGAATTCACAACTACTGCTGTAAAATCAACGCCATTTACATTACAGACAAAGACAAAACCAGCAACAGAAACCCAAAAAACAGAAGCACAAAAAACCGAAGTACCTACAATATCAACAACAGTCAGAGAAAGCACAACTGTTCTGAGGGAAACTTCAGTTACAGCAAAGACACCACAAGTCTCAACAACAAGTTACCAGAGCACGTTACCTCCAGTAGAAACCACAACGATGGAAACACAAGCACCAACATCACCCACAACTGCCTCCACCATACCACTATCAGCAATGACAAGCACTACTGCCACCACGGGTGTCCCAAGTACGACTGCGGTACCAAAACAAGGCACAACCATCATCACTACCACCAGCGAGGCCAGCACCATCAAGACTTCTCCACCACCACCAGAAGGCACCACCACCATCCCTCCCACACCAGCGGTGCCCACCTCAGCTGCCAGCAGTACCAGCACCTCCAGGACCACCGCAGGAAGCACCACAACATCCGCAGTTACAACTGTTCCACCAGAAGGCTCCACTGTGGCAACACAGCCTCCAACACAAGCCATGACCACCTCCACAGGCCCTGAAACAAAAATAATAACCACCACTGGCACCACGGGTGTCCCAAGTACTACTGTGGAGCCAAAACAAGGCACAACCATCATCACTACCACCAGC